>JZKD02S1672670.1:1486919-1576986 GCA_000966675.3 Picea glauca
TTTTGCACCAAATAAGACAACCCCTCACCAGATGAAGATGAAGTCAATGAAAGTGATATAGAAAGGGTTCTATTCATGGCAGTAGAAGATTCTAATGAATAAGGAACCGAAGAAGAATATGAAGAGGCAGAAGTTGACTACAAAGAAGAACTATTGAGTGTCATAGAAGTTATAAAAAGGGAAAAGAAGAAAAACAAGTCACTATAGGAAGAACTAAAAAGAAAAGAGGAAACTCAAAATTACAACTCTAAAGAACTAGAGAAGATGATCACTAAATTAAAAATTCATGTTGAAGAAGACAAAATAATTGAAGAAGCACTCAAAGAACGACTGGAAGAAAAAGACAGGATCATTGGATATTTGGAAGTAGAGATTGTAACATTGAGAAAATACCTTCAAAATAAAAACATGTAGAACATGTTGATATTATGGTAGATGCGAGAGGTAGTAACCTCTACGTGTAACCTTTGAAAATTCTATAATATTCTGGGAAATAAGAGAAACCCTAGAAGGTTAGGAAATAACCTTAGAAAACAAGTCAACTCAAGATAATAATTTGTATTAAATTATTATCCTCCATAAGTAGAAGTTGACCCAGTTAGGTCAGTTGGAGGACTATAAATAAGAGGGCGCTAGAGCTCACTTGACACACTCACCCTCACAACTGCATAAGGACAAGTGGTGCACATGACCAGAGGAGAGTTGCAGTTGTTGTAGTGGTGACTTCAGCTTTGGTTATGGTTGGACTTTCTTCCTGGTTATGTTTTGGAATTTCTTCTTGGTACACTAGCTTTGGAGGGAGGTATGCTACCTTGGTTGGTTATTGGTTCTATGGTTTTCTTCCATAATTATTCTGTCTTTCAAGGTTAATGTGCTCGTGGGTGGCCTTTGTGCCTATGGTTGGGTGAAAATATTTCTATATTCTCTATGGTGAAATGAGGACACCTATTATTCTAACAGGTTATGGGCCCACACTATCTTCGAGTAGTCTAACCACTAGAAGGTAGATTGGGAGGATTTTCTTAGTTGCAATTTTAGTTGCAGTCAAAGTTTTGTTGCAGCAACGAAACCCTAAACCTTGAGTTGAGGCACCTTAAGTAAAGTGCTTTACCTAATTCCTAGATAACCTAGTGCGCTCTAGCCTAGCACACCTCCTAGTACTCTCAGCAAGACAAGGCGTCAAGTTTGAGTTTTTGGTCAAAGTCAAAGGTTGAACAAGTCAAATTCAAAGGTTGACCAATTCAAATTCAAAGGTTGACCAATTCAAAGTCAAAAGTTGACCAATTCATAGCAGTCATGACTTACTCTATGAAGTCAGAAAACAAGTTAGAAGGGGATTCTAACTTCAAAGCAAGGAAGACAAGGATTGACCTCATCCTTGCTAAGAATAAAGTATTGGATATCGTGAAAGGTAAGATCATGGAACCACAGTTTGAAGCGGGAAAAGAGAAGGAACCTCATAATGTTGCAGTTATGGAGAGGACAATGACATCAATGCTATCAGCATCATAGTAGATTATGTAAAGTACCATTTGATACCCTACATTTCTCATCTCGACTCATCTAAGAAGATGTATGATTCCCTAACTAACCTCTTCTCAGTCAAAAATATTGGACAAGTGATGATTTTAAATAATGAGCTCCGTGACATGAAAATGAATGATGATGACAACATAACATCAAACTTTGTAAGAATATATCAGTTAAGATATCAACTACAAGCTATTGAGGAAATCATTTCAAAAAAGGAACTAGTAAATATAGTACTTAATGGCCTTCCCAAGACATGGGATGCATTTGTTGCAAGCATGAACACAAGAATGGAGTATCCCACATTTGAAGAAATTTGGACTTGTTTTGCACAAGAATAATCAAGGATTGGCATAACAGAAAAGTTCCAAAAGAAATATGATGATCAAGACTACATAGCAAAGTTCAAGAAATTCAGGAATAAGAAGAAGTTTGGCTCAAGGAAGAAACCAAATCAAGAAAAGGATATTTCAAAAATACAATGCTTCAACTATCAAAAATATGGTCACTCCGGGAACCAATGTCTTGAGTTAAAGAAAAGGAAAGAAACACATGAAGCAATAGTTTCCAAAGAAAAGGAACCCTCAAAGAAAGTCAAGAAGGATGAAGCAGACTTTTTCTACTAGTCATGGCAGGAATATTCTTCTGTAACATATTCCTTGCACATACCATGTTTACATGCATATCATGTGTATCCATTTCTTAGAATAAAATATGGTCAGTGTCAATGAAAAAATACCTATGGGAGAAGAACAAGATAAGGTTTTCCATTACAATGAATACGAAAGCATGGACTCTCTCAGATGGAGGGAGCTTATTGCATAATTCCAAAAGAAGAGCATGCATATTTCTCATTCAGGCATGAAGCTAGGATTAGGAGGGAAATAATCCTCAATGACGTGATCCATTAAAGAAATTGTGAATACTATGAAGTATTTGTCCATGTTCTTCATTAGAAATAACAACCATGCTAAGAAACACGTGTTCAGTTTGATTCTAGAAGAAGTCTTCTTCGAAAAGAAGCCCTGAATATCCTTAGTTGTCCATCTATGTTTATGTTCCTATGATGAAAAGAAGAAGTTGGAACCTTCAAAAAGGAAGGACATAGAATCTATAGAATATTCTATGGACTCCAACATAGAAGAGAAACATGAGAAAGAACATGAAGATTCCAAGAAAGAAAGAAAATTCAGAACAACCAAATGAACTAGTTATTATACCAAGAATCATAAGACTACCAGCATGGTTTGAACCCACTAGAAGCAATCAAATATAAGGAATGGAAGGAAGTTGCGATGAAGAACAATGTATGTGATAAATTATGAATGGAATAATTGATAGATATAAGGTGAGTTTCAGAACTAGATGGTTCTCCTAGAAGGAGGGAGAAGACTATGATGATATCTTGTTCCAGTAACTAGATACACCTCTAGCTGAGCCATTAAATCTCTTACAGTATCCATGGGTTGGATTTTACATCAGATGGATGTAAATATTGTTCTTATAAACCAAGTAATTGCAAAAAAAACATATGTAGAGCAACCTCAAGGTTTTAAGGTATACCAGAAAGAGATCCATGTATGGATTCAAGCAACATGGTGCATATATGGATTCAAGAAACATGGTGCATATCCTCTCATGTACAACAGAAGAATGGTTAAAACATCCTATGACAGAGGAAGTGTATCGAAATGGTTCTTCAAAAGTATGGGATGATGGATTGCAAGAACATGGAAAAATCCCATGATGACAGATCTGAAGAAGTTGAGAGACTCGGATCTAGTAGACTTGTCCCTGTACTAGTAATTGATTGGCTCCTTGATGTATTTGATGAATACTAGGATGAACATTTACTTTTTTGTAAACATGTTGAGCCAATTTTAGGTGGAACCTAGCCATGAGAATTGAATAATTTCAAAGCATGCTTTGAAATATCTTTGTGAGACGTTTGAGTTTTGATATACAACTGTATGGATTTATCGATTCATATTAGGAAGGGAGTGCAGATAACAAAAGAATCACTTCTTGGATATGTTTCAGTTTGATCTTTGCCATGATATCATGAGCTAGCAGGAAACATAAGTCAGTTCAACTCAGCACTGCAGAAGAAGAATATATTGCATCTTGTGATGCTTGTACAGAAGCAATGTGGCTCTGTAAGATGGTTTATGGACTATTTGATCAGGTGTTGGATTCGACCGTAATATACTGTGATAACCAGAGTTGTTTGAAGCTCTCATAGAACCAGATGTTCTATGATAGGTCAAAGCACATTCAGATCAAGTACTATTTTTATTCATGATAAATTCCAAAGGGGAGAAGTGGTTCTCCAGGATATCTCCACTGATCACTACTACATATTGGAAAAATTGTGATGACTACTTGCGATGAAAGTACTCTTTCGTCACAAAATTCTAGAGAAAAAGTTCAATTTTTCAATTTTGATCTAAATCCACCCCATATTCGTCGCTCTATCGACGAACACAAAATATCGTCGGTGTTGCGACGATAGTCAAGATGGTGTAATGTTGTTTCAATTTTGACAAACTTATGTTTTCATCGCAAGAGCGACACTCACTTTTGACCGTTATAAAGTTCGTCACACGAGTGACGAATGCACCATTATAACCGTTCTCGTCTTTGGCAAAGTGAAAGTGACCTAAATATAACAAATATATATATATATATATATATATATATAGGTCACGTTCGTCACAATTGCGACGACGGTGACCTAAATTAACCTATAAATATTTGATGATTTAAATATGTTGCGACAATCTTGCTATAACAATGACAGTTCCAAAAGGGTATTTTTGTGTGGAAGAATGTCACAGAATATAGTTATGGGTGGGAAAAAAAGTAAAGCGGGTGAAAAGAGTGATGGTAGATGTTATTTCCCTTGCCAAAAATTTTGCCTCATACATCCTGTAATAATTTTAATAGCAACAACTACAAAACATTGTAGGAAATATAGGCACATTGATGGCGGATCAAATGAATATCGTCCCATGGTAATTAGCTATATATTCATTATCTTTTTTTATTTTGTCAATTTTATATAAAATTATATATATGTATATATATTGTTTGAATGTTTGTTATAGTATACACTAGTTTTGCATGATTGTTTCTATTATAAAGTTAGAGTTTCCCTCTAACTTTCCGCAGAATATTGTACCAAGTATTAGTAGAAATGATGTTGTACAAGCTGAGGAACATCATGACCAAGAAAATGAGGATCTCATGAAAGAAGATGATGGGACAAATCAAGTTAATGATCCCATGGAAGAAGATGATGGGACAAATCAAATGATCCAAGATTTGTTTTCGCAACCGGATGAGGATGGGGACAATGCTGGTATTTATGATGAACCTCTATTAGAAAAGGAAAATAAACGACTTTATGAAGGATCAAAAGAAAATATTCTCTCTGCTACATTGTTTCTAGTGAACTTAAAGGTTATGAATAATTTGTCGAACGGTTGTATGACACAGATCCTAAGGTATCTAATATGTTTCATCTCATATTATATATAAGTGTTGGTTTTTTTCTATTTGTTTTTAGTGTTAAATTTTAGTTTCCATTTATATTATATATATTGAGGTTGTAATTTTTTAGTTTCCATTTACCATTAACTACATTTCCTGGCACACATTTCTGTAAGGCACTCAACCATGATTTTGATCATGTGGAAGAAATGCAAATTTGAAGTTTTTTACAAAACATAAAGTTTTGTCTGTCAAATTAAAAATTTTGAATTGTAGAAATGCTTGTAATGAGTAAACACACACACACACTCCAAGTTTAACCATTCAATTTTAAACTTTTGGTACCAATGACACTTGGAAACATAAGATGCATGATTTTTGTCTATTCATATGGTGTATGCAAATGAATGTGGAAAGCTTATAATGCACCATCCTTCATCAACTGAAATAAAATCATAGTTATCTTCAGGTAGGTAAAATGAATATCATAAAAAATATTCCATTGCAGTAATCAAGAGAATTCTTTATATGGGATCGTGTTCAGATGTGACTTCATTATTGAGAGATGGTCGTTTTTTCAAGATTAGTAGAAAGAAACGCATTTAAATGCATAGGATTTTGGTGTGCATCAAAAATCCATTTGATTTTACCATAAAGCCATGCATGTATGTCCATATTTATTATGAAAAGTTTCTTGGTATGTCTGGATATGGGTCATTGAAAATTTTAGATCATGTGGAAGAGTGTCAGATTGCTTAGGATAGGTTTCCATTGGTGGAACACTCTATTGGGTAAGAATATTTGAAATTCATGTGGTTTTTATCGATAGAGGCCACCATATTTCCAAAGTTGTGAATTTACATTGGCATGAAGTGTTTTACACACAAAAAAATTATTAATACCAACCAAAATAATCGATGGTGAGTATACATGTGTACCTTTTAACATATATTTTTAAGTTCATTTTAGAAATTTTTATTTTTGTTGTAGGCATTGTTGATGTTTTCTTTACTAGGGGATATATTAAAAGTTAGGGCATGATAACTTGAAATGGATATTTTTTTTTTCTTTTTATTACTATGGATGATGATAAGAACACCACTTCCCAACTTATTGCAAAAAAAGGTAATGATGAAGTTGTAACTACTAGATTTGCTTCCTCTATAGAATATGGAACACACAATGCATTACCATCATATCTCGGAGTATTGTCACAATATTCATGTTCTTCAATAATAAAAAAATCAATCACATAATGTCTCAAAACATGATCTGTTATGAATCTTATTTGAAAATTTCTTATTAAGATGAAAGTTTCATGATTACTTTTGAACTTATTGCAATGCATTATGTACCTTTTGGTATTTTGAAGAAGAAAAAATGACTAGAGTTCATCACAAAAAGGTATAAGGATCTTAAGTATGTCACTTTCTATACATGATCAACCTTTTATGATAGATATAAACCAACTTCAAGCTCAAGTGATAATACTCAACCTCTTGGTAAGTGGAGAGTGGGACCGACATTTAGATTTTGCTATTTGTATAATAGCCTATATCCTTGTGTGCAAGTACACTTTTCATGGGATTTACACTAATGGGATCTCATCCATCATTGTTATAGATTGGGGATGAGGATTTTTGCACCCCATTTATAATTTTAAACATTATAACTTTCATTAATAAATGTATAAATTCTTTGGTGTAATATCTATGGTGAATTATTTGATTTAATATGTATGAATATTTTATATTTTACAATTAGTTATTTCTGACTTGATATATTAATGTTGTGTTATCAATGGTTTTTCTTTGCAAGAAAAAAATCTGTATATTTGATATTTTGAAATTTTGAGATCAGAATATACATTTTCTAGCCTATTATTTCTTGAGAAGATACTTCTATACTAGCTTCAAACTATCCTAAAAGCTACTTGTTATAATCTTCCAAAACCAACAAAACATGTCCTTTGATGGTTTTCACTTTCTCAAAACAAAGACAAGAATAGTCCATTAATAAAAACCTTACAACACTTATACCTTTTTTCATCTTTGTAGGACATAAAGGATCTAAATTAAAAATTGATTATGTTATCAATGGTTGTTTTTACTTATCTATTCATTGTAGTTATAAACCCTTTTCCTATGATATCTCATGAGAAAGAGTTTTATTGAGAACATACTTACATTCTCACATTCGGTATGTCAAATAAATATCCTAAATTTACTCTCATGACTTATAAACTTTATTAATTGCTCAAAAATCCAATATTGGACAAAAACAAAGTATTTCTAATAAGCAAACTGTCCCCTATGAAATGCACACCAAGATAATATAATTGATGTAACTATGAAAAGAAATTGTGTTTCTATGTTCTCTTAGTTGTTACATTACACTTTTATAGATTTCTAAAAAATGTGTCATTCTAAAAGATAAAGGTCTACCAAAATGGTACTTTCAAATATTGTTCTTGTCTTTTACCAACTTAAAAAATGCACACTCTAACTTTCATAAGAAATTAAATCAATAGTGAAACTTGATGAGTGGTTTTCATGACCTACCAGACCTTCCCATAGTGTTATACCTTCAATTTGAACTCTTTTTTTTGTTATAAATACAACAAAATTGGCTTCTTGGACAAAGATTCCAAATCAAGTTGATAAAAATTCCTAGCAAATATAGAATATGCATGATTTTTTAAACAAAAAGTTATTGGAATGAAATAATTCACATGTATAAAAAAATACATCATATCCACTTTTCTCAATCAAGTCTCCAATTCCCCGTGAAATTAGATCTGCCAAAGACTCGGCTACTTGGTTGTTTTTGACATTTTCAAGCATTTCTGGAAAATTCATGCCAAGGAAATTCCTATTTAGTTGTTTTTATAATTTTAATTCAACTATTTGGATAAATGCATGCCATGGCATAGATATGCAGTCCTTTAATGATTTGACATTTAGAAATGATAACTCATGATATGCCACACCCTTCTATTATGTTGGACGACAACTCTTGGTGCATACTAAGGTGCCAAATTATACATGAATGATGAAGATATATTATTTATCCATCATGGATATGCATGCATGAAATAGTTTAATGAGGATTCATAAAAATTTAGAATGTCTTTTTGTCCCTAGGAATGCATTTTTTGTGCATTTTGGCTTTCATTTACCTTGTTTTTAGGTAATCAAGTTTACATTTAAATTTATAGAATTTTTAGGATTTGGACATGAAGTATAAAAATATGACACAATGTAGAATCTCATGAGGATTCTATAGAAACTTTTAGACCATCATTTGAGACCATATGCAGACCTTGGTGTGCATTTTAGTGGAAATTGCTTGCATTTCTTGAAAAGTGCAAAATTAGTTAAAAAAACCAAGGGTTGTCAAGATTATATATTGAAGGTGGAGTGTTGAGATAATATCTCGTTACCGAAATTTCATTCCCCTTTCTATTTTCCCAACTTCTTTTTTCCATTTATTTTCCCTCTTCTATACCTACCCATGTTTCCCTCTTTTCTTTTTCCCTTCTTCTATCCCTTTCTAGTTACCATACTTAGTCGTATTTCAAAAATCGATGGGTTCGTTGGTTGGTGGGATTTCATTACCATCAAATTTCCTATGTCATAAGTCTGATTGACCGCCTTGATACATTATACTTAGCCATTTTTTCCAACTTCGTGAGTTTGCGGGTTCAAGCCTTCATTCTCCAAGTTTTGTGATCTCCACTTTGAACCCAAAATTTTGTGACCCACATTACGATCATCAGATTTGTCGTGGGTCCTGAGCCCCTAAATCATTTTATTTCGCTTGCATGCAAGTTTGACCAACTGCCTTTTTATACTTAACTTATTTTTTATCATCCATAACCACGGGTTTGCAGGTTTCAAGGTTGGCAGGTTCATGAAAAGCTTCATATTAAAACTTTCTCTTGTTTGTCCACGTCATTCTTGTGCTTTTCCTAATATGCATTAAATATTATTTAATGCTAACAACTAATCGTGCAGGCTTCAAAAGTATTTTCATTGATGGCAAAAAACACGAGAAGGTTACTCATTAAATTGCATTAATTATCCATTTTCCAAAGGATTATACTATTATCATCTCTCCGAAATTTTTTATTTCAAGTTATTATCCAACTAAAAAAATACTCCTGTCAACCTAATGGCAGCAACAGCTAAACACTTTTTTTTGGTGATACTTTAAATATCTTTGGTCGTGAATACCAAAAATTTCAGTGGTCCAAAGTATATTCATATTATTCCTCTATGTCTGCACAGAAAGACATAATTTGGGAATCTAGAATCGCTCGTGTAGGGTGTGTTCCTGAGGTTTTTGACATTAAAGAACTCATTGCATGTTGCATGGAAGTACGTGCCAAGCCAGAGGATTATACAAATCCAAGATCATTCCCCAATTTCTATTTCACCGCAAGTTTTCCGCAATATGTTGAAACTCTCAGAGCCAACACTTACCTTCAAAGGAGAAGACTACAAATATTTTTTGAAGAAACATAACAATGGCCTTGATCTCCTGCTTCAATATTTGGAGAATCTCACGTCTATTCAGGAAGAAATATCCACGATCTAGATCAACTCTTTTATAAACCCATTTTGAATAATTGTGTGTCTATTCACCAGGTTGACAGGTCAGGAAAGCATTGCTACTATCTCTCACGTGATTTTATATATTTTATATTTTACAATGAAAGAACATGCCATCTTTGACTAGGGAAAATTGATTTCTATCGAAATATCGTCCTAGTTATCACACTATAAAAGGAACAAAATGTTCTTTATGGATTCCTATCTGGTATTTTCTATAGTGTATTTTTGTCAATTTCCAAACTTGACCATAAGTAAGAGGGTGAACTATGAAATAGACCCAATTACGTTCCGGTATCAGGAATTGTGGAGACATAAGACCCCTCTGTATTTTTATGAAGTTTACAATGATTTTGTTTGAGTCTTCAAAAGGATGTTGTTGGCTAAAAATACTCCAGGGATATCTAACCAGGCTAACAAATTCTTAGATAAAAAGGGAACAATAGATCAAATGGAAAATCACAATGTCATAAGGATATTTTGTTCCAAAGAAATCCTTCTTTTCTTCCGCATCATGTATCTGACAAATTATTTATTATAGAAGTGGCAAGGCAATACAACTTTTGGCTACATTTTTTCCATGAAAAAAGGAAAAAACAATTTATCCCCTTGCCATGGAAGATTGGAGATTTCATCTTCAGAAACATAAATAAAATTGACAAGTTTGCAAGCCATTTCAACAATGTGAAATTAAAGTATGTTGAAAAGATAAAGGTCTTTGATGCTAACAAAATCTTTGTAGAACACATGATTTCAGTGGGATTCATTAACTCATTCATCCAGACTACCTTGAATGAAGAAGAAGAAGGTAAAAACCAAAGTACTCATGTACACAAATCCGATGACCTAGAAACAATACTCAGTACTAATGAATTTTATAAGAAAAAAGGAAAGGGTCCCAATGAAAGGAGCACCCAATATCTAGTTGTTACACCCAAAAATACCACATCCTGGAGCAATGCTCCAATGGCTTACCCAGTTAGAAAGATTTTCTACAACTTTTCAAGTGGTGGAGGAGAGAAGAATCCTCCCCCCTGGGAAAATTGAGAATTCGCTTAAGCTACCTGTGAGAAAGAAAAGGAAGAAATTAATATAAGAGGAATAGGAAAACCTTATAGAAAACAACATCGAAACCTTTTCTCTGGATGAAATGGAGCTAGAGGTGGATATTGAGAAAATAGTTCCTGCAATGGAACAACCAGAAAATGTAATTCAACAAAATTATTTATTGGAAGTCGTTGCAAATGAGACCTTTAGTGAAGAGGAATCCTTCACTTTTCAAAGTGTTATTTTTTATAAGGAGTCTAAAAAATTGATTATAGAAATAGGTGATCAAAAAAATAAAAAGGGGAAATCTCCCTCAGAGGTTGACCTAAAGGACATGCGGTTGTCTCAAATCTCTAAAATCCACAGGGAAACCGGGGATGCTCTTGACGATTATATTGATGGATTAGAAGATGAAAATGTTAAGTTAAAAGAAAGGATCAGAGAATTGGAAAATTCCTTAATGCCTCTTCCAATCTGGAAAGTCCTTTGTCAATGATTAAACCAAATACACCCGCCATTAAGTTGAAAGGATCTTCAAGTCTACCACAACAATCCAAAGTTATGTAGAGAAAAATATTAAAAAGAGAATGTCACTAATAACAGAAGCATGGGAGGTATCAAAAAATATTGTTTATTTTGGCTCAAGGGCGCATGGCTTTCATGAATATCTGTAAGTTGATTTAAAGACCGAAGAAGGTTTCTATGTTGATGTTGTCTTGCCATTTGGAATTAAAGTCTCAAATATGACAGAATTGAAAAGAACACAAGAGGATATGCCTTCTCCAAGTCGAATAAAACAACTAAATGCTTGTTGGAAGGAAAATGTTAAGAATTTGAGTAACATTGTCCAAGCATGCAGCGAAACCATACTAAAAAGAGAATAATTTTTCAAAAGACTCGCGGAGATAAATCTTGCAGGAGGCACTAACGAGGTACAATACCCTAAGTTAATTCTCAATTCAATGTTTCTAACAAAGAAACAAGTTGATGAACAAGTTGAGATATTTAAGTGGTTGTCGGCTGAGAATTTTTATGGCATACTCGAATATAACGAAGAAGAAATAGACAATTGTCTAGTTGATTATTCCATGGAAAATCAAGATATTGAGGAGGAAATACATGGTATTTTTTATGAATTAAGAGACTTGGAAGATGAACTATTCAACATTAAAATGAGGCATGAAATAAACGCCGCACCAATGAAAAAATACATTGAAGATTGGTATAAAAGGCAATGGACAAATTAACCAAAGAAGGTCAAGAAGCAGTTGAGACGGTTCCTATAATCGTCAATGAAGAAAACAAAAGGACAACAGAAAGAAAGTGAACATGGAGAGAGACCATCATAGTAAGTTCATGCTAATCATATCTTAATTTCTTTATCAGTGTTTTATCAAGTTACTTTGCTTCTTTGACTATAAAGGTTTAACTGAAATCTGATAAGTGCTCCCTGTCTTCTTTCCAGGTCTTGGTACTATGTCATCACCCACCATATTATTTACACAACTTACTTCTTGTTTATATTTTGTTTATGGTATGCGAGAGCCCCAATCCTAGTCATAAGGACAAACACATTTTAATTTCTAGGCTTTGTAACAGACTCTATAATTTTCAGAAATCCCAAGAGAACTATTCTTGGATCAATTTTGATTGTATTTTATAACTTTGATCTTTGAGTATAAAATATTTGAGATTGATCTATCATTATCTTTACTTGAGCTCCCCATGTTTTTACTCTATTAAAGTTATCTTATGCATGCAAACCATGTTCTTTTATTTTATGTGATCATAAATATTTAGTTTAACTATGATGGATGTGAGGAAAAATTTTCTATCTTTTTCAAATATATGAAGTGTGAGGTTCCTGGTCCTCTCTCAAGAACTCTCTTTAAAAACAAAACCTTTTTATTTTTACTCTTTCTGCAATCTTTATATTTCTTTGAATATCACGACGACTTATTCAAGGTCCTATATTATTTTAGAAATCTAGAATTCCAAGAAAATATTGAAACAAAGAGGAGTACCACCTCTATAAAAACACAGGGGGATTTGTATCCCCGTGAGGTTGTTGTTTCAATCATGTCGAATTCAAGTGTCAACATTTTTGGCGATCACACTGGGGACTTGAATTGTAATTTGAAATCTGGTTTAGCATCTTTTGAAAGATACATGACTTTGCCCCAAGATGATCGACCCCACCTAGAAATTGGATTAAATAATCAACGAAACATATTACATTAGCTATATAATATGGTAATAACAATAGTCGATACCAGAGAAGAATTGGAAATATCTTGGCATACATTGGTCCAAGAAGAAGAAAGAGAAATCCTCTGTAGACAAAGGAGAAACAATCGACAAGACCGAAGAAACAAAAGACTAGCTAGAGAAGCACAAGAACAAGGTCAAGATTAAAGCTAGACAAATACAAGGGACCCATTACCAGAAGTAAAAGCAAGCAAATCTATATTCCAAGAAGTGGAAAACATATCCCTAAAATATATTTGTACATGGCAGGAAGAAATGAACAACCACAAAGAGAACCTCATGAAGAAAGACAAGGAGGTGGAGGAGGTGGTGCAAGAAATCAAGAAGACCTAATATTTGGAAACCAAATAAGAGTAAGGGATTCCCCCTTAAATATTTGAGGTGAGAAACATGGCCTCCTTGTTCTCCCTAAGGGTACCTTGAAGGAATTTTCGAGAGACAGAACAATTGATGCCAAAAAACATCTTAACTTATTTCTTGATGTTTGTGATTTTCAACACGTTGAATATGACAATGTAATGGTAAGGTTATTTCTTCAGACCTTATTAGGGTGAGCCTATGAATGGTATAAAACATTACCTAGTAGGTCAATTGGATCATTTAATGACCTTGAAGCCATGTTTTAGACTACTTTCACTCCTCCAATTGCATACCATACCCTTCTCATCAATTTTACCCAGATTGGTTTGAGGAAGAATGAGAGAATACGACATTTCAATCTTAGGTTCAATAAAACTTTGAGTAAGATTCTAGAAGATAAAATACCTAATGACCCAATGATACTTGGTTTCTATAAGAATGCAATGCCCCCAAATGTAAAATATGCTATCAGAACATCCCAGATGGATACCTTGGAGGAAACAATGATTAATTCCACTGAGATGGAAGAAATTATGATTGAGGTGGGTTTTGACCTTGATATTGTCTTGGGAAAAGTTCATAGGCAGCTGGGAGGCCTAAATATTGATGATCAAGGAGCCTCTAGCTCAAGAAGGAATGAAGAACAAAAGTCGTGGCCCATTCAAAATCAAACAATTGGAGGAGGATTTTTTAAGGGAACCATACCATATGTGAAGGTAGACCATGTTGCAGCACAAGAAAACAAGCAAATAATTTAAATTGCACAAATGAATAGAACCATCAAGCAAATGCAGAATAAGAAAACCATATTAAGAATGGGAGATAATTATGTAGCAAATCTAAGAATGTTGATCCAAGAGAAAAGAAGGAACCCTCCCCAAGAAAACAGAGTGAGGTTTGAAAACACAGATAATACGCAAAGACAAAGGGTTCCTAGGAAACCAACCCCAAATGTAGGAGTTATGGATGATTTATATGATGAGAAAATGGTTGGGCAAGGGAATGATTATTTTCTTGATGAAAGTTCTGAAACTATACAAATGGGCGTATGCAAGACGTCCATGTACATATTTGAAGAAGGCAACAATGACCCTGACTCGCAAGAGAATGTTTCCCAAAAATGAGCTTTTGTAAATAAATCCAAGAATAAAAATGATTCTAAAAATGAAAACAAGAAATATAAAGAAAAGGTGAATGAGAAAAAGGCAAATGAAAATGTGACAGATAGTCTTGGAATCAAGAAGCAACATATGATTTCAAACCCTACTCAGATGAAATACAATGTTGTAGAGGACTTGAGTAAGCTAAAAATAACTCTCCCTTTCACAGAAGTAGTAAAGATCCCTCAACAAAGGGAAAATATTTTGATATTGTTGGATGATCTGTCTAGAAAAATGGGCGTTGTTGTTATAAGTCCGAAACAAAGCCAAAACACATCAACTGTCAAGTTGAGAGGTAAAATCCTACCTTTTTATATTTCAATTGAAAATCATAATGTTTCCCTTCACAATTGCTTAGTTGATATTGGTGTGACCAATAATATTATCCCATTGGCAGTCATGGAGGCATTGGGCATGAACTGCACTAAATATTATGAGACCAATGAAAGTATATATGTAATTGACTCCAGACAAGTGCCAGCTTATGGAGAAATCAAATATTTTTATGCTTGGATCATGGTGGCTCCCCATATTATTACAATTTTCAATATTATTATAGTAGACCTTCTGATCTGAAATTTAACTTGATCTAAAATTCAAGATCTTTTAACCATTATTTGCATGTGTATTTTTAACTGTTAACCATCTTTGTAATGCAAAATTAAAGAACATCCATCAAGCACATGCCACATAAACATGTAAGCAAACCATCTATGAACAAGAATTGGTAACGGAGTTCACCAGACTTCCTAGCTACGTCTCCGGGTCCACTCCAACAGTGAGACCGCTCTTTAATTAATCTCAAATTCTTAAAAATTACAAAGAAAGGCTTATATAAGAGCTCCCAAAAAACAACTTTCAGATCTGCGATTATGGGCAGAAACAGACATCATAGGTCGCTGGAAAACATCATTCTACAACTTTTGATTGTAAACTCAAGTATGCTTGACTCCCTCATATGGGCTCTAGAGGCACTTTTTTGTTTGGCTACTCTGACGAAGAAATAGAAATCATATTCGAAATCCCCTCGAAATTCTACGACTTTTGAGTATAAAGTTGACCTATTTCTGAGCAGGTCGCCTGGAACACCTCCTGGCATGAATTCCAATGTAACCTCTGCCTGTCAGATCCGTATAGTTTCGAAAAGCATGCCACTCATCTTCTGGAGGAACTTTTTTGTTTGACTACTCTGATGACAAAACAGATAGCATATTCAGAATCCTCTTGAAATTCTGCAACTTTTGAGTATAAAGTCGACCTATTTCTGAGCAGGTCGCTTGGAACACCTCCTAGCATGGATTCCAATGCAACCTCTGCCAACTCCCCTCTACCTCGTTTTGCGTGCCCAGCTAAATAAGTAGAGCCGCTAACCAATTCGCCAAACTTAGGGAACCTCCTCCAGATTTGGCAGTAACCGCCAGATTTGGCAGAAATCCGCCAGATTTGGTTGGATTCGCCAAACTGCTAGCTTCTAGAAGGTGACACGTGTCATGCTAATGTCAGCATCCATATTGCTGACGTCTTCAGTACGGCATGGTTGACTGTTTGACTTTTTGTCACTATTTTCGAAAAACTTCAGAGTGTCATAACTTCTTCATACAAGCTCCATTTGAGAAAGTAAATATATGGCCAGAATCGGGAGAACGAGACAGACGCAATGGCATTGGTTTCATACAATTATGATAACTTTGATTTTTGAGCATTTTTTTAGCCTAGGGACCCTTCTGAGACTTCTGGGTCATTCCTAGATCCTCCTTTTCTGCATTTGAGTATTTTCGAGCGGTTTTGGATCCACCTGGATCACACTTTCCCACTGAAAATCTTTTGGACCACCAAAAGCATGGTATCATTCAGACATGAAGTGAGGGCATGATCTCCCCACTTGACCTATATCACCTATCCATTCTTCCTGGAATCTGTACATCTGACTCAGCAATACAACAATCAACACTGCACTGACATTGCTAAGTACATTAATCACATTCTTAATCACATCTTCATTCAACATTGTCAGAACCAACCACATACTGTTGATGAGTAATAAGTTGAATATAAACATTGAACCTATGAAAGAGATTGTACCCAAACCATGTTGACTTTTAACCATAGAAACACTATCAACCAAAGCAGGTGCATTGTAGTGAAATGACACTTCCTTTTCATTCTTAGGATTATTTTCTTCCTTACATTGTATAGACATAAGTGTCAAATTCCGACTTGCATTAACAACCCTTTTTAATTGTTGTGTAGTGCCCAATGGTTTGTCATTTTTGAATGAATGTGAATGCACTATGTACTCAATTCCTTCTTTAAACAAGTGATATTGATTATGTTCTGGATAGAAGATCATTTTTCGATCATATAAGTACAGACTACCCAACACAATTCCACAAATATCTAGTGGGACCACATCAAATTCAACCTCATCTACAAACTTAGATGTAATTGCAAACTTTAGATCACATTGTTGTGTTACTTGTAATCTTTTATCTTTGCATACCCAACCTAATGGATAAGGTTTCTTGTGTGGTTTCGTTGTTTATCCCAATTGCTTAACTACTTCTTTTGAAATAAGATTAACTTGAGATCCACTGTCTATGAGTGTGTCAACCTTTGTTTGTTTTGTAGTCACTCTTATATGAAACAATGCATTCATTTTTCTATCCTTAGAATTGTCATCATATTTAGAAGTAGAAGCACATGAAGAACCAATGTTAACATCATTATCAACAATAGATTTACCTTTCACACCTATGATTATTATCTTTTTTTCGTCCTCGGAATCTGATCCAAGGTCCTCAACGATAACCGTAGTTGTTTGCTTCCCCTTCCGATCTTTAAACCACTTCGGTTTCATTTCAGGATGTAGCTTCCAACACTTTTCCTCTTCATGCCCTTGCTTTTGACAATGCGAGCATGTAGGTCTCTCATCACCCTTCTTCATTGTAGCTGCATGTTTAACTTTATGCTTTTCCTTGCCTTCTTTTGCCTAGATGAGTCCAGCTGAAGAAACATCATGAACACTTTTCTCTTTTGACTCAATGTGAGTTGCTTGAACACATACCTCATCAAGGTTAGTCGGATTAAACATCAATATCATATGACGTAAATAAGTATGCAATCTCCTATATATTTCAGAAGAGTTTTCTGAGTGTAGAGAGGTATACCAAGTATCAATGCTCTTTTTTGAAATTCTTGTGTGTATTCTTGCACACTTTGTCCCTTACCTTGTCTCAAATTTTTTCAATCCATCATAGCTCGTTGCATATGCCCTGATGGATAAAATTGTTTTTTAAGTGTTGAAATGAACTCATACCAAGAGGAAATGATTTTGCCTTTTGTGGCAAGATCCTCTTGAGATCTGCTCTCCCACAAAATGAGAGCAGTCCCTCCAAGTCGAAGAGAAGCCAACTGAATTTTAACATCATCTTCAGTAAACTTTTGAATCCTACAATAAACTTCAATTTGACGGATCCAATTGTCTATTTTTTCATCATTAAGCTCTCCATTATATATAGGTAATTCAAACTTAATATCAAGCTTTAAACGAGGCATATTAAGATCAAATTTTGTTTTTTGCTTTTCAAATGGAGAAGGAATAGAACCATCAAGAAGAGATGGAGAAGTTGGTGGGGTTTTAGGGGGTTCCTCACCACCTCCTTCTTTTTTACCTTCTGTATGATATGGTCCACCTTGTTCACCTTTCTTTTGATCTTGATAAACCTCCTCTACCATCATTTGCATTCTCATGAAAGCTTTCATAAATTCCCCTTCAGAAGGGATAAAAGAAGATGCTTCTTCTCCTTTTGGTGAAGACATCCTTCCTCTTCTTGAACCAATCTCTAGATCAAACTCTTCAAGTTCTCCTTCACCACGCTGAAGCTTGGATCTTGTTAACATCAACTCACAAAGAAAATGGTTAACCTCACTCTGATACCAATTTGATCTGAAATTTAACTTGATCTAAAATTCAAGATCTTTTAACCATTATTTGCATGTATATTTTTAACTGTTAACCATCTTTGTAATGCAAAATTAAATAACATCCATCAAGAACATGAGCACATAAACATGTAAGAAAACCATCTATGAACAATAATTGGTAACGTATTTCACCAGATTTCCTGGCTACGTCTCCGAGTCCACTCCAACAGTGAGACCACTCTTTAATTAATCTCAAATGCTTAAAAATTACAAAGAAATGCTTACATAAGAGCTACCAAAAACCAACTTTTAGATCTGCGATTCTGGGCAGAAACAGACATCATAGGTGCCTGGAAAACGTCATTATGCAACTTTTGACTGTAAACTCGAGTATCCTTGACTTGCTCAAATGGGCTTTGGAGGCACTTTTCTGTTCGGCTACTCTGATGAAGAAACATAGAGCATATTCGGAATCCCCTTGAAATTCTGCAACTATTGAGTATAAAGTTGACCTATTTCTGAGCAGGTCACCTAGAACACCTCCTGGAATGAATTTTGATGTAGCCTCTACCTGTTAGAGCCATACAGTGTCGAAAAGCATGCCACTCCTCTTCTGGAGGCATTTTTTTGTTCGGCTACTCTAATGACGAAACAAATAGCATATTCAGAATCCTCTCGAAATTCTGCAACTTTTGAGTATAAAGTCAACCTATTTCTGAGAAGGTCCCCTAGAACACCTCCTGGCACAGATTCCAATGCAGCGTCTGCCAACTTCCCTCTACCTTGTTTTGCATGCCCGACTAAATAAGCGAAGCCACTAACTAGTTCTCCAAACTTAGTGAACCTCCTCCAGATTTGGCAGTAACCGCTAGATTTGGTGGAAATCCGCTAGATTTGGCTGGATCCGCCAAACTGGTGGCTTCTAGAAGGTGACACGTGTCATGATGATGTTAGCATCCATACTGCTGACATCATCAGTACAGCATGTTCACTATTTGATTTTTTGTCATTGTTTTCAAAAAACTTCAGAGTGTCATAACTTCTTCATACGAGCTCCATTTGAAAAAGTAAATATATGTCCAAAATTGGGAGAACAAGATGGACGCAATGGCGTTGGTTTCATACAATTATGAGAACTTTGATTTTTGAGCATTTTCTAAGCCCAGGGACCCTTCTGAGACTTCTGGGTCATTCCTAGATCCTCATTTTCTACATTTGAGTGTTTTCGAGCAGTTTTGGATCCACCTGGATCACCTTCCTCCTCCATATCGAGTTGTTTTAAGAAGAGATTGGTCGTTTATGATCGGGGGATACATAATGAATGATGGAAGCTGTATGATGTTGCTAGATAAACAAGGAGCGATGATTAAGGTCCCTCGTGAACCCAGAAAACCCTTCTCTTTCAAAAATAAGGATAATGAATTAATGGAAGATTATATAGATGCAGGGATAAGAAACTATGTTATCCTAGACATGGAGAAGATTGAATACCTAGAGAAAATTCAAGATATGGAGAATCAAGAGCATCAATTTGAAGGATATTGGAGGATGTCATTTGATAGAGCTTTCTCAATTTCCAGGGGTGGACTTGGAATTGTCCTTGTTAACCCAAAAAATATTGTGCACCCACATGCTATTAGACTTGAATTTGCATGTACCAATAATGAGGAAGAATATGAAGCTTTGGTTCAGGGAATGATCCTTGCACAAGAAATGAAGATAAAACATATAATTGTGATTGGTGACTCCGAGTTGGTGATAAATCAAGTTACCCAAAGGTATAAAAACAAAAAGGAATGACTCAAGTTATATTGATGGAATCTTTCAACTCTTGAACAACATTTCTTTCATCCCAAGGGACAAGAATCAGAAGGAAGATTCATTATCTTTGGTGGCCTCATTGTCAAACCCGGATGATGTTCAAAGAAAAACATATTTTCAAGTAAAAAGATCATTCGGACCTTATGTACCTGATAACTAGGAATATTTACAAGTATTTGAGAATGATGAAGAATTGCAAAAAAAATTGTTGAATGATGATGATGATGAAGACAATCCCATAACTGTTGTCTCGAGGGATTGTATTCAATATTAATATTTTTACAAGAGATGATCACTCTAAAAATATATTGGAAAAAACTTCTCTCTGAAAGGTCCAATAGATAAGAAAAAATAATATTGGAATCGACAATTCCCCAAAATACATCAACTTGGGAGTTGATTGCACAATTGAAGAAGTTGAACAACATGTCGCATTATTCAAAGAATATCTTGATGTGATCACATGGAGTTATGATGATTTGAAGGCTTATGATAAAACAATATTTCAACATATTATTCCCTTGAGAGAAGGGGAAAAGTCGGTCAAGCAGAAGATAAGGATGATGAACCCAAAATTAAAACAACTGGTGAAGGTTGAATTGGAGAAATTAAAGAAGGTTGGAATAATATACCCCATTAGACATTCTGATTGGATTTCAAATCCTTTGATAGTAAGAAAGAAGACTGGGGAGATTCGAATGTGTGTAGATTTCATGGATATTAACAAATCAAGTGTAAAGGATAGTTATCATTTACCTAACATGGAGTTTCTTCTCCAACAAGCCACGATATCAACATGTATGTCCATGTTAGATGATTTTTCTGGGTATAATCAAGTCTTGGTTGTTGAAGAAGACATAGAAAAGACAACTTTCATAACACCCTAGGAGACATATGCATATGCTAGGATGCCCTTTGTTTTAAAGAATGCAGGAGCTACATTTCAAAGGGCTATGGATTGTGCTTTTGAGGGGTTGATAGGAAAACTCATGGTGGATTATCAAGATGACTTAACAGTACACTCAAAAACAAGGAGTGATCATATTCATCACCTCAGGAAATTTTTTGACCGGGGTAGATTATATGGTGTTTCCTTAAATAACAAAGTTACCGACTTAACGAGAACTGTGACCTCAAAACAAGAACTCTAGCCCTTAAAACCCATATTTTTTCATAAAAAACATGAAAATCAACCGCCAAATCAAAAAGTGGCGTTACCGGCAACACCATTTTTTTAAACGGGGTCAAAATTATAACATTTTTCAAACATGGCCTTCAAAACTTAGACAATAGCTCAGGAAAACCTTAAATTCAACACCTAAATCAAAAAGTGATGTTACGTAAAACAAAATGTTTTTTCATAAATGTGAAATTTGTATCTCTTTACAAACTAATTGAAACTGTGACATTGACAAAAAAATCCGTACGTAAATAAACAACCAAAAATTGGACCCCAAATGGTCACTTGAAAATTTATTTACAAACTTTTTTTTTAATTTACATTAAAAAATAAATAAATAGAAAGAAAAAAATCTTCGCAAATAATTTGATTTTTTAAATGACCAAAAAAACACATTTAAAAATATATATTCAAAATTCAATTTAAAAAAAAGATTAAAAAACAAGGTGAAAAAGAATAATAACTAAAAAGAAACAAAAAACAAAACAAAAAATCCTCCAAAAACAATAATTTAAAAAAAAGCATTATATATATTTTGTACAAAATAACCATTTTTTTTTTGGTAATGTTGAACTTTTTTTGACTTGGCGAGGGATCTCCTTGGCTAAGAGGCCATGACCCAAAGGCATCTAAGTCATCAAAGTCAATCGAGGATCGCACCCAACCTGGACCGCATCAACCCTTAACATGGTTGGATTTGAGGTGTCCCCAGGGGTTTCGAACCGATGACTTTCACTTACAGAGTGCCTTAACAACGCACTTCCTCACTGACTACTCTAGACCTCTAGGACGTACAAAAGAACCATTAAAAAACCTTTAAAAAGTAATTTTTATTTATTTAAAAAAAAAATACTTGAAAAAGGCAAAAAAATAACAAAATTCAACAAACAAAAAAAACTAAAATAAAAAAATATTAAAACAATTTAAACTAAGACTTTAAAATTAAAAGAAAAGAAAAAATAAATAAAAAATATGTATTTTAAAAACAATATTTAAATGAAAGCAAAACAATTTTAATAAAATCAATAACGGTAGAATAAAAAGAAAATTTTAAAACCAATCTTAAAATAAACTTCTAAGCATATTTAAAAAAATAGAAAACCAAAATTAAAAATAAAAATAAAAAACAATTTTACAATACAAAACCTATCAATTTTAATTGAAACTAAAGTAAAAAAATAAAAATAAATAAAAACACAAATATTTGTCAAAAAATGATTTTTTGGCAAGACCAACTTTGTATGAAGATTTGTCCTTGACTATGCAAGTATTGTGAAGACGATCAATTTATTGTTGAAAAAGGACCAAAAGTTTGAGTGGACCATGGATACAAAAGAAGATTTTAATAATATCAAAAAGGCAATCACTACAGCTCCAATCCTCATTAGCCCAGACTTTCAAAGAGACTTCATCATTTATTTGTTCTCTACAAAAAAAATTGTTGCATCTATTCTTAGTCAGAGGAATATCAAGGGTGATGAGTTGTCAATTAGCTTCATGAGCAAGACCCTTCATGATTATGAAATGAGATATTCAGAATTGGAGAAACAAGCCCTATCTCTTGTGAAGGCGTGGTGCACTTTCAGACTTACATATTAAATTCTCATGTCATTTCTTATGTTCCATCCTCTCTTGTGATAAAGAAGAAATTGAGAGAAGGGAAATGGGCAAATTGGCTAGCAAAAATTCAAGAATACGACATTGAAATTAAACCTTTAAAGGAAGTTAAAGGACATGGTTTATGTAACCTCATTGAAAATAGTGATTCTTTGGATGGAATGATTTCAATATCAGTAGGAGAACCACTGCCATATTTAGAATAGTATAGAGATATTATATTCTACTTAAGGTCTGGACAATTCCCAATCACCATGAACCCTAAGGAGCGAAGAAGATTGAAGATGAATTCTAGTCAATATGTGATGATTGTTGATATATTGTTCAGGAGGAACTATGATGGTATATTTTTGAGATGTGTTGGTGAAAGGAAAGCTCAAGAATTGATGAGATAATTCCATGAAGGAATATGTGGTGGACATTTTGCGCCTACCTCCACCACCCATAAGATAATAAGAGCTGGGTTTTATTGGCCATCAATTTTTAAAGACTCATATGCTACCATTAGGAAGTGTGTATCGTGTCAACAATGTTCAGGGAAAATGAAAACATATGCAATGATATTGCAGCCTATATCTATAGAACAACCATTTTCCCAATGGGGACTCAATGTCATTGGACCAATAAATCCAAATTCAAGCAAAGGGAATATATATATTCTCACCGCTACATATTATTTTACAAAGTGGCCAGAAGCAGTGGCATTAAAAAAGGTTGATTATGTAGAGTTGATTAAGTTTCTCAAAGAAATTATTTTATCAAGATTCGGTGTCCCAGAAAAGTTTATCATTGATAATGGATCGATTTTCATTGGCTCAAAATTTACAGAATTTTATGGAGAATATGGAATTGTTATGGGGAAATCATCAAACTATTATCCACAAGGGAATGGTCTTGCAGAATCCACCAATAATATGCTCATTCAGATATTGAAGAAAATTTTTGATAGGAACAAAAGGAATTGGCATTTAAAGTTGATTGATGCATTGTGGGCTAGTAGAATGACTCTGAAAGACAACAATAGGATGTCTCTGTATACATTGGTTTATGGGAAAGAAACAAAAATGTCAATCAACCTTGAGATAAATTCCTTGACTTTTGTAGTCAATACAGAGGATGCAAAATATTTTCCACCTATGAAAAAGAGGGTCAATCAGTTGTTGAAATTGGAGTAAGAACAAAGTAAAGCCATGAATAGAACTTCTTAGAGATACAAAGTATCAAAAGATATTTTGACCAGAATACAACCATAAAAAAATTTCAAAAGGGAGAATTGGTGTTACTCTGGAACAAAGCTAAGGAGAAACCATCAATGCACACAAAACTCAAAGCACTTTGGATTGGACCGTACATCATTGAAACAATCTTGGGTTTTAATTCTTATATTCTCAAAGATATGAAGGGAAAAATTTTAATGCTTCATGTTAATGGGAAACATTTGAAAGGTTTCTTTGCTTGAAATTTTCTCATTTCCTTGTACATAATTTTTTTTACTTGGTTTTTATATTCTTATCGTTTAATCCATAGCCCAATGGATGGAAGCACCTATCATGAATATTTTGTATTCTTGACAACCCACAGGGGGTTATCATCCCACATTTGGAGCCAGTTGTTGAGAAAATTTATTGTTTCCGAAATTTCCTTCCCCCTTCTATTTTCTCAACTTCTTTTTTCTGTTTATTTTCCCTCTTCTATACCTACCCTTGTTTCCCTCTTTCATTTTTTCATTCTTCTATCCCTTTCTACTTACCATACTTAGTCATATTTCAAAAATTGACGAATTCATGGGTTCGCGAGCTTTCATTCCCATCCAATTTCCTATGTCATAAGTTTGACTGACTGCCTTGATACATTATACTCAGCCATTTTTTCCAACTTTGCGAGTTCGTGGGTTCGAGCCTTCATTCTCCAAGTTCTGCAATCTCCACTTTACACCCAAAATTTCATGACCCACATTACAATCATCATATTTTTCATGGGTCATGATCCCTTAAAGTATTTATTTCGCTTGCATGCAAGTATGACCGACCACCTTTTTACACTTAACTTATTTGTTATCATCCATAACCACAAGTTTACAGGTTCCCGGGTTGGCAGGTTCATGAAAAGCTTCATATTCAAAATCGCTCTCGTCTGTAACTGTCGTTCTCATGATTTTCTCAATATGTATTAAATTTATTTAATGATAACAACTGATTGTGTAGGCTACAAAAAGATTGTCATCGATGGGAAAAAACTCGAGGAGATTACTCATTAAATTGCATTAATTATCCATTTTCCAAAGGATTATATTATTGTCATCTCTCATAAAAGATTTATTTCAAGTTATTATCCAGCTGAAAAAATACTCCTGTCAGCCTAATGGAAGAAACAGCTAGACAACATGTTTTTGGTGATACTTTAAATATATTTGGTTGTGAAGACCAGAACTTTCAGTGGTCCAGAGCATATTCATATTATTTCTCTTCGATTGCATAGAAAGAAGTAATCTGGGCATCTGTAATTTCTCCCTCGGGGTGTGTTCCTGAGGTTTTTTACTCTAAATAACTTGTTGCATGGTGCGTGGAGAAGTATGTGCCAAGCCAGAGGATTATACAACTCCAATATTGTTCCCCCATTTCCCTTTCAGCACAATTTTTTCGCAAGTTGTTGAAACTCTCAGAACCAACACTTACCTTCAAAGGAGAAGACTGTTGAGATTTTTTGAAGAAACATAACAATGGCCTTGATCTCCTGCCTAAATATTTGGATAATCCTATGTCTATTCTGGAAGACATAACTAGGATCCAGGTCAACTCTTTTAAAAAACCCTTTCGAGAAATTATGTGTCTATTCACCAGGTTGTCAGGTCAGGAAAGAACTGCTACTATCTCTCACATGATTTTATATATTTTATATTTTGCACTGAAAGAAAAAGCCATCTTTGACTGGGAAAAATTGATTTCTATCGAAATCTCATCCCAATTATCACACTATAAAAGGGACAAAAAAATTCTTAATGGCTTCATATTTGGTATTTTCTATAGTGTATTTTTGTCAATTTCCAAACTTGACTATAAGTAAGAGGATGAACTGTGAAATAGATCTAGTTACCTTCTGGTATCAGGAATTGTGGAGACATAAGACCCCTATGTATTTTTACAAAGTTTACAATGATTTTGTCTCAGTCTTCAAAAGGTTGTTATTGGGTGAAAATACTACAAGCATATATGACCAGGCTAACAGATTCTTAGAGAAAAAGGGAATGATAGAACAAATGGAAAATCACAATGTCATAAGGATATTTTGTTCCAAATAAAATCCTTCTTTTTTTCCGTATCATGTATCTGACAAATTATTTATTATAGAAGTGGCAAGGAAATACAACTTCTAGCTACATTTTTTCCATGAAAAAAGGAAAAATCATTTTATCCCCTTGCCATGGAATATTGGAGATTTCATCTTCAGAAACATAAATAAAATTGATGAGTTTGCAATCCATTTCAGCAATGTGAACTTAAAGTATGTTGAAAAGATAAAGGGCTTTGATCCTAACAAAATATTTTTATAACACATGTTTTCAGTGGGATTCAGTAATTTGTTCATCCATACTACCTTGAATGAAGAAGAAGAAGGTAACAACCAAAGTACTCATGTACATGAAGTCGGTGATCTATAAACAGTACTCAGTACTAATGAATTTTATAAGCAAAAAGGAAAGGGTCCCAGTGAAAGGAGCACCTAGTCTCTAGTTATTACTCCCAAAAATACCACATCCTGGAGCAATGCTCCAACAACTCCCCAGTTAGAAAAAATGTCAACAGTAGCTCAAGTGGTGGAGGAGAGAAGAATCCTCCCCCTGGGAAAATTGAGAATTCACATAAGCTACCTATGAGAAAGAAAAGGAATAACTTAATACAAGAGGAAGAGGACAACCTTATAGAAAACAACATCCAAATCTTTTCTCTGGATGACATGCATCTAGAGGTGGATATTGAGAAAAAAAATCCCATGATGGAACAACCAGAAAATATAATTCAACAAAATTATTTATTTGAATTCGTTGCAAATGAGACCTTTAGTGAAGAGGAATCCTTCACTTTTCAAAGTGTTATTTTTGATGAGTCTAAAAATCTGATTGTAGAAAGAGATGATTAGAAAAATAAAAAGGGAAAATCTATCTCAGAGGTTGACATGAAGGACATGCAGTCGTCCCAAATCTCTGAAATACACAGGGAAATTAGGGATGCTATTGAAGATTCTATTGATGAATTAGAAGATGAAAATGTTAAGTTAAAAGAAAGGATCATAGAATTGGAAAATTCCTTAATGCCTCTTCTGACCCTAGCAAGTCCTTTGTCAATGATTAACCAACTACACCCACCATTAAGTTGAAAGGATCTTCAAGTCTACTCATAGAAGTCCGAAGTTATGTAGAGAAAAATATTAAAAAGAGAATGTCACTAATAACATAAGCATGGGAGGTATCAAAAAATATTGTCTCTTTTGGATCAAGGGCACATGCCTTTCATGAGTATCTGAAAGTTGATTTAAAGAAAGAAGAAGTTTTCTATGTTGATGTTGTCTTTCCATTTGGAATTAAAGTCTCAAATATGATAGAATTGAAAAGAAGATAAGAGTATCTTCCTTCTCCAAGTCAAATAAAACATCTAAATGCTTGTTGGAAGGAAAAGATTAAGAATTCGAGTAACATTTTCCAAGCATCCAACGAAGGCATACTAAAAAGAGAAGAATTGTTCAAAAGGCTCACATAGATAGATCTAGTAGGAGGAACTAACGAGGTACTATTCCCTAAGTTAATTCACAATTCAATGTTTCTAACAAAGCAATGATTTGATGAACAAGTTGAGATATTTAAGGGGTTATCAGCTGGAATTGTTTATGGCATACTCGAATATAATGAAGAAGAAATAAACAATTGGCTAGTTGATTATTCCATGAAAAATTGAGATATTGAGGAGTAAATACATGGTATTTATCATGACTTAAGAGACTTTGAAGGTGAATTATTCAACATTAAAATCATGCATGAAATAAACGTTGCACTAATGAAAAACTACATTGAAGATTGGTTTAAAAGGGAAATTGACAAATTAACCAAAGAAGGTCAAGAAGCAGTTGAGACGGTTCCTATAACCATTAATGAAGACAATAAAAGGACAATAGTAAGCAAGTGAACAGGGAGAGAGACCATCATAGTAAGTTCATGTTGATCATTTCTTGTTTTCTTTATCATTTTTTCATCCAATTACTATGCTTCTTTGACTAGAAAGGCTTAACTGAAATATGAAAACTTCTCCATGTCTTATTTCTAGGTTGCTATTCTGTCATCGCCCACCATATTATTTCCACAATTTTATTTTATTTATTTTTTTATTATTATTTTTTTATTTTTTAATGGTCCTCGGGAGCCCCAATACCAATCCTAAGGACAAACGCATTAAAATTTCAAGGCTTTGTAACAAACTCCGTAATTTTCAGAAATCCAAAGAGAACTATTTCAGGATCAGTTTTGACTATATTTTATAACTCTGATTTTTTAGTATAAAATATTTGAAATTGATCTATCGTTATCTTTATTTGAGCTCCCCGTGTTTTTGCTCTATTAAATTTATCTTATGCATGCAGACCATCTTCTTTTATTTTATGTGATCAGAAATCTTTAGTTTAACTATGATGGATGTGAGGAAATTTTGTCTATATTTTTCAAATATATGAAGTGTGAGGTTCTCATTCATCTCTCAGGAACTCTCTTTAAAAACAAAACTTTTTACTATTTATTTTTTCTGCAGTCTTTATATTTATTTGAATATCACGTGGGACTTCCTCAAGGTCCTATATTATTTTAAAAATCTAGAATTCCAAGAAAATCTTGAAACAAAGAGGAGTACCACCTCTATAAAAATGTAGGGGGATTTGTATCCCTGTGAGGTTGTCGTTTTGGTCCTGTCAGATTCAAGAGTCAACATGGAGTTAGTTTTTGAAAATTTGTAATGCATTTCCTATGGTTTCAAATTAAATTTACACAACAAAAGAACTCATAACAAATCACAAAATTGTAAATTCATTAATTTAAACAAACATTTCACGCATAGTTTGTTATCCAAAAAGATTCACAAGAAATACCTTCAACAAAAATATTTGGAACTTTATTTATTCAATGGATAATGATCTCAGTCCTCATTCCATTCAAATAGCCTATGAATAGGTCTTTGCATCCCACAATGGTGAACTCTATAAAAACCCAAATCAAAAGGAGGTTAAAGGCCATTTTTTCATCGAGAAACTTCATAATTACGCTTGTGCTCACTGAATTTTATCCTTTCAACTATCCTAACATTTCAAATTCAAATCACAACCCTTGAAATTCCCAAGGTTTTGTAACACCCCAGTTTTGATCCCCATGAATGTAATGTAATGTAAATATGTGAATTAGTTTGTGAGCCAAATGATATGGCCAAGGGCCAAGTAATGTAAATGATGTACATCAAAGTTGCTAATAAAATAATACATCGCTAGCCATGAGATGAGGGGAACTAAAACAATGGGGGGCTATGAATCCAAAAGAGAAAAACGAGGGGGGGGATTTGAATCCGCAAGAGACAAATGAGGGGGGGATAAGTGGGGCCAAATATTGGAAATGATAATATTTTATTATAATCCAAAGCCATTTACCTTAGTTTATGTAAAATGAATATCAACCTTGAAGTGTCTGCAAAAGTAGTTGGGGGAGGACTTCCTTGAGTACCAAGTGGCTAGTTGGAGCCATGCATACTTATTCCCTAGTTTTGGGAGTTTTTCAGGATTCTACCATCATTTTTTCATTCATTCAAGGCATCATGGGAGCATGGTATGATCTGCAAGAGAGGAGAGTTGAAATGATAACTAAAGGTTGAGATTACCTACACGTATTTTTTGGGTGGTGAAATTACTAAGGATGTCACATTTTCATTAAGTTCTCCAAAATTCCAAGTCCATTGTTAAAATTGGCTACAAATCTACATGTGGAGGATTATAAAAATGCATGTCAATATTTCCAAAATCATCCTTTGGAAAAATGTATACGTGTTTTCAATAGTTTATGCATTTCTAAAAAAAACCCATATATTAGAATTTCCAAATTTCACCTCATTTTGATCACATCTAATCTACCAAGACAACAACTTTTGTATTTTCACTAAAATTGATAGAAATTGTCTTGCTTCACTAAAACACACATCTTTGTTCATTGAAATTCATGTATAAGATTCATTTATTTTCCAAATTGAGTGAATAAAATTGGAGAATGTACAATTTTTAATTCCTTGCCTTTCTACATTTCTAGATTTTCAATTTGAGTCTTAAAAGATGTTGTGCAAAAATTCTCAAATTCTTCCTTCTTTTTATGTAATGTGAAAATTCCATGAATCCTTACAAAAATACATGCCAAATATTCCACATGCATATTATATAAGGAAATTTTCCACTACGGTCAATAATTTCCCATGTTGGGCACAAGACCCATGTCTTAGATTCCCTCAACTCATCTCCAAATGCACATAGTTTTCCTTCAAAACTTCCCTCTAACATTATTTTTGACATTTCAAGAAAATACTCACAATCATTGCTAAAATGCATGTTGAGGCCAATTTGAGTATCGAAATCACATTCTAAAAGATTATTTGAGTTCTACATTCAATTATCTATAAGACCTTTTGATCTTGTTCCATTGCTCCACTCCTACATTCTATTATGCTTGAAGAAAAATTATCCTTATTTCCACAATTCATAAAAATGCATGTTAAGCACTTAAAAAATGCACCCCTAAGGAAAAGTAGGTATGGCCAAATATTGAATTGTGAACTAGAAGTATTTACAAGTCTCTCACACCTATCTATGAATTCAAATGCAAGTAGGATATCTTGCCTAGCAAGGGATGATCTTGCAACAATATGTATAATGTGATGTAGTGCCTATGGGTTTTCATATCAAAGTCACACAATGATATGACTCACAACAAACCCCAAAATTGTAAATGCATTAATTTAAACATACAATTCACTCACATATTTAGTTATCACAAATGAATTATACCAAATACCTTCAACAACAACCTTTGCAAATTTATTGGGCCAATGGCCAATGATCTTGGGCCTTATTATATTTACAAATCATGTGCACAAGTCTCTAGATCCCACAACAATAAACTCTACAAAATCTCACTCAAAAGAAGAACCAAAGGTCCTTTGTTCACTTAGAAACTTCATATTTATGCTTGTTCTCGTTGGATTTTGGTCTATCAACTATCTTAACATTTTTAATTCAAATCATAAGCCTTGATATTTCCAGGGTTTACAAAACTTTACTAAGGATGTTGAATTTGCATTAATTTGGGAAAAACTCCAAGGTCAGTGTTAAAACATGCTACAAATCTAAGTGAGGGAGCTCAGAAAAATGCACACCAATATTTGTACAAGTGCCCTTTTGAAAAATTGATGCGATGTGTTCATAAAATTTTACATTGCTGACAAAACCCATATATTAGAATTCCCAAATTTGCCTCATTTTGCTCACATCTAATCTACCAAGCCAACAACTTTTCTATTTTTTGCTAAAATTAACTAAAATTGTTTTCTTTCACTTATCCAAATTGAGAGATTCAACCTGGAGAATGTGTATTTTTTCATTCCCCGCCTTTTTACATTTCCATATTTTCAATTTGAATCTTAAAATTTGTTGTCTTGCAAAACTACTCAATTTTTTCTCTTTGTTTACACAATGTGCAAAATCTATGAAGCTTAACAAAAATGCATGCCAAATTTTCACATGCATGATATAAGAAAAATCACCTTGTTGTTTTGTAGTTTTCCATGTTGGGCACAAACCTATGTCTTATATTTCCTTGATTCATCTCCAAATGCACACAGTTTGCCTTTAAAACAACCCTCTGGCATTGTTTTTGACCTTTCAAGAAAATGTGCCCGATCATTGCTAAAATGTATGTCGAGGAAAATTTAAGGATCCAAATCACATTTTGAATTATGATTTATGTTCCACATTCAATTATTTATAATCCCTTTTGATCTTGTGCCACGATTCCACTCTTATATTTTATTGTGCTTGAAACAAAATTGTCCTTATTTCCATAATTCATGGAAATGTATGTCAAGAGCTTCAGAAATGCATGCCTAGGGAAAAATAGTCATGCCAAAGTATTGAAATATAAAATAAAAGTGCTTCTAAGTCCTATTGAATATATGCCCTTAATTAATTGGAAGAAGTCCTTGGATGGTCAATAGAAGTCCTTGTGGCAAATTACCTCAATAATAAATGTTGGAGTTGATAATTTTGGCTCATCATTGCAATTTAAATAATTGAAGGAGAATTCAGTTGAGAAAGAAGCAAAGGTTGAATAGCTCAAATAAAAAATCTTGGAGGAACAAAAAACACAACATTTGGGATGCAATGTGGAGATTGAAAACCTAAAATATCAAATTACTAATTTGAAACGAAAATTATAGAGGCCTAAAGTTGAGATGGTAAAATTGTGCATCCTTTGGATTAGAAAATGTTGAGGGAAATATATTTATAGAAGGAAGTATGGAATATGACCACTCGGCTCAAGTTCAACATCCGTTGAATGGTAAGAGGCAAGACCTGGAAAAAAAAGAAGGAAAAAGATCACTTAATGAAGTATCAAAACAATGTAGAAATGTTAAAAAATATAAGATAAGAAAAAAAAAAAAAAAATTCCATTTTGCAAAAGTATGTACAAAAAGTTAAATATTTGGTATAAAAATTACAACATGTGCCTATTGCAACTATGTACAAAAAAAAATAAATAGAATTCCATTTTGCAAAAGTATGTACAAAATGTTAAATATTTGGTATAAAAATTACAACATGTGCCTATTGCAACTACTCAAGAATCAAAGGCTTCTAGGAAATCCAACATAGATTGTACTCGTTTTTTCTCTTCTCAAGAGGAGGGATTGCATAAACCTCCCAAGCAGCCTAGAGTTGTAGAATATCGTTGTTTATATGTATCTATGTAAATACATTTAAAGGTGTATTATATATCATTATTTTAGCAGTTGATCGCTAATGTATAATTTTGATGTAATTAATGAATTCTAGCCCATTTTAAGTGCTCATTTTTTTTTCTTAATGTACATTTGTGACTAATAGTAAAGTAATTATATCCAATTAATAGTGATCATTTTTGTTTTTTCCATTAGAGTACGTTTTTAACCAATAGAAAATGAATTATATCTCATTGGTAGTTTTCATGTTTTTTTTTTTTTCTCTTATGTATGTGTGATTGATAGTTAATTGACAAACATGTTGTATTATTAAATGTTATAGTGAAGAAATTGAATTTCTCTCATTCTTTATAAGGACTCGATTACATTATAGGATTGTTCAATATTGAATCACTTAAGTCACATTTATGGTGAAAATAATTAAAACTATAAAATGATGCATACCTAGGGCATATAGATCAAAGCATACAATGAAAATTTTAATCTTAACACAAGTCTTCAATAAAATTATAAGACAACAAAATAGTTATGGAAGGCTTGGTTTATGTATTCACTCAAATTGATGATTGATTACAAAGTACAAAGAGAGCTTCAAACCCTCCACTAACATTGCATTACAAAATATGTATGCCTTAGAAAATTCTAAACCTTAATTAGGAAAATATGTACATTTTCTAGAGAAGAATGCACATTATGGAGAATATATGCACTCTTCAATTTTGATGATGCATGGGTAATGTATCTCATTCCATAACACATATTTCCATTACCTTAAAATGCATGCCAACTGATAAAATAGTTCATTGCTACTTAAAAGTGAAATCTAGTTATAAAAATAAAGTATGAATCAACTAATGATGGGTTAGAAAAACGCACACCCTTCCATATATAATAACTCCACATGTCACACAAATGTCACTATAGTAGAATGCATTTTCAATATAAAAAATATTGGGAAATGTTTAGTGCATCATAAGATTCTTTCACCATTTTGCATACATTGTCGATTTCTTATCATCATGGACTTTTCCCTTTTCCGCATGTCTCTTACTTGTTATAAAAACACTAGTTTTTATATGAACCTTAGATTCCATCATTTGGATGTTTTTCACCACTCTTCCCTACCATATTTATGGAGGATGAAACAACCATTTTATTGTAATCATAGCCTCCATCATTGGCATATCAACAACAACCACTCCATGTACTTCTTGTCTTTTATGAATCTTCCCTACGCTATTTCTTAAGGATGAAACATCAATTTTATTGTGATTTTTAGTTTTTGTCATAGGTATGTGTTATGTTATTTACACGGTTAACCCCATGTAGCCCACCCTAATTAGGGGTTCGGGGGCAGAGCCCCTGATTGTTTTGGGGGGGTGGTTTTTTGGTCTGTTTTGGGTGATTTTGGAAAATGGTTTTCTAATTCTGGTAGAGTAATTAATGTTGTTATCTAATCCAGGTCAATGCGTTAAGGTTTTGGATGTCATCGAATCATATATATTATATTTTTAAATGGCGAAGTTAATACAATGAGAGTTAGAGGTGTGGCTCTAAACATTTGTTGGTTTTCTTGGTTAAGGGTTTCCAAGTAAATTTTTGAGTACTATGTGTGATTTATACTGTTTTCTTTCTATTTTATAAATAATTTGTATGTGCATTTTTATTTTGTAAAGGTTTAAATCCTACATTTGGTATCAGAGCAATTGTTGGATTCAAGGGGATGCATTTATTGCTAAGGGTTCAATTATCTTAGGTATGTGATAAACTTGGTTTCAGTGGGAGATTTGCAGTGGTGATTCTTGTGGTGAAAGAAAATGATGAACAATTCTAAAATTGAGATCGAGAAATTAAATGGGCAAAGCTTTGATCTTTGGAACATGAATATGGAGGATCTTTTGGTAGATAAATAATAGTGGGTCATTATGGATCCTTGTACTTCACCTATGGGTATGTTGACAGAAGACCAAATGAAGTTGGATAGGAAGGAAAAGAGCAAAATCCAGTTGTGTCTTTTAGATTCAGTGTTATTGAATTTATCAAGAGAAGCTACAACTAAGTCATTGTGTGATAAGTTAGGGGATTTGTATCATCCTAAGTCCCTAGTAAACAAACTTTTCCTTTGGAAGAAGTTGTACCTTTTGGGGATGAATGATGGATATTGTTACGAGGAAAATCTCTCTATGGCTAGGGGTAAAACACAACAGACGAAAATGACTACAAAAATCAACTCTATTCCCAAGTATGTTATATAAAGGAATATGCTAGCAAGACAAGATAAAAGGCCTACCTCATCCAGACGTTAGATGAATTCCACCATTGAGCACTTGACCCAAAGAAATATACCTGCAAATAGTCCTCAAAAACCAAGCAAAGAAATCATATGGTGATAATATATGATGTTAGCACATTCAATAGCATAATCCATTAATATACATAACAAATATGCCCATGGAATAATAATTCAAATATTTTCAAGATATCAATTGGACAGAAAAAGAGTATTTCTATTAATATATGATCAGCAGAAGTGAAAAATTTATAGACTTTCGTGTCGACACTGTTCGGAACCAAGAAACTAAGTTCCTTCCAGATGGGCCTCATCCACTTCAATCCTACACCAAATTCAAGCTCATAGAAGAGAGACAATGACGTTCTCAATCAATAAGGGAAGAGCTTGGGGTTGAACATTGTGTTCAAACTTAAAGGACAAAGGGATGCAGACTCAATATGAAGTGAATAATTTCTCCAGAGTAACTTTTCTCTCAAAGTTGAATTCTTTCTCCTCCTTTCCATAGCTCATAATTGGCCCATTTATAGCCTTCAAATGGAACTGAAGGGTTGAGTCGGAACGTTTCCATTATATAGAATGTTGATGAATACAGCTATGGGAGACATCCTCCGGCTTACAAACCTGTGAGATGTGGAACATAGTATCTATGTGAGTCTTTCTCTCAGCTTACAAACCTGAGAGAAAGACCCTAAGAAGGGTACGTGGTTCCTGCCTGAGACAGATCTAGGAATGTAGAGATGACCTCCTCCATGACGTGAGTGAGAAGAACTCTATATGATTATCTGATGGAAAAGTAATCTATTGAGTTAGGACATGCATGTGGTTGAGCACAAGGTGAACGTGTGAAATCCCAAAAGTGTTGGGCACATCATCATGTGAATAGAAATGAAGATGATGTGATAGCCTCCTCTGAGAAGTAGAGTTGAAAATAAGACTCTAGATGATTCTCCTGTCGGTGACAGTGAGAAAGCAAATCTGTAGAGTGGATGTTTATGTGGATGAGCATAAGTGAACACGTGAAGATCTGGTTCTTATGCGTAATGTAGTGAATCAAAGCTATGACATCCCTATGGATGTGCCCCTAGTGGATGAGCACTAGTGGGTGTATCAGATCCTTTGGTATATATTGTTCAAGATTTAGACCTACATGTAACCCTAATTGTTATGTAAAAGGTACAGGTCGGCCCCACCTTAATATGTTTAATATTAAATGTAAAATATAATTAATATTAATTATTATAATAATAATAATTTGTCTTAGATAGGTTGTCCCTATTGATCCAATAGACACTTCAGTTGATAGGACAAGTCTAATATAAGTAAGGAAAAATTATCATTGTAGAAACACAATCACTCAAGAAAGTTTTGGAAATTTCAGCAAGTACACTTCTTTGGAAAAAGGTGCGCACCTCTCTTGGGTGCTAGAGTTCTAGGGTTTTGTGCACCCTCTTGTGTGCTAGGTATTTCTTGTTGGTAAAGGTATTTCTTTTGAATATTATAGCAAAGGATTTGGCTGGGTTTTCTTCCCTTGTTGAGAAGGGTTTCCCAAGATACATTTTGTGTTATTGTGCATGGTGCTTCTTCTTGTGATCTTGGTTGCTGCAACATTTATGGTTATTGTTAAATGATAAAATGGAATGAACTTCATGCTTAACCTAATGCTTAATAAAAATAAACATGGTATCAGAGCATAGGTCTTGAAAGAACCCATTGCACAAGCATCTACCAAGTCTCATCCTTTACCAATCATCCTACCTCTTCTCCAGAACCGTATGACCCTCTTAGGGTTTTCAGAAAATCTGTACAACCCTCTTCTTTTGGGTGTTTCAGCCCCTTAAAACTTGTACGTCAGGGATAATTTCAGCATAGAAGAGTATGGCCTCTTCCAGCACATCTCTGGAAGCTCTCAAAATGAAATTTTGAGAAATTTTGATTTTTGGCCACAGGGTTTCTAGGGTACAGAAATTTCCTACATAATATTAATTATGGTTTTCTGAAGAAATGTTTTTCTGAATCAGCAATCATTTCTGTAATATTATCAAATCAATTGTTGGCAGTCATAAGTCCAATATAATCCAGTTTTCAAGGATTCAAGAAACAAATCAAATGAATAACAGAACATCAGTGGAAGATAGGCTTGATGAAGCAAGCAACTTCAGCCCCTGGAAATCAAATATTCTAGTCACCCTTGAAGAAGAAGGCCTCTTGGATGAAACAACTAAAACTCTACCAGACACAGGCACTGATATGGAGAAGAAGATAAGAAAAGAAGATGATGTTAGAGAAAGGAAAATAATCATCTACTCAGTAAGAGATCACCTCTCTCCCCGTATTGCCAATCTGAAGACAACCTATGACATGTATAAAACCTTGAAAGAAATGTTTGAGAGTGACAACACTCTTAGAGATCTTACCTTGAAGAGACAACTTCAAAGTACCAATGTGACGAAAGATGACACAGTTTCACTTTTCTTCATGAATTTATCAGAGATTAAAGAACAACTAGAGACCATTGGAGAAATCATGTATGATAGAGAACTTGTCTTAACCACTCTCCAGAATCTTCCAAAATCATGGGAGCCTTTCAATTCAGAGTATCAGTGGAAGAGAATCTCTACCAAATTTTGAGCACCTATGGACAAATTGCACTCAAGAAGAAATTAGACTTAGAAACAGAGGAGTGGAAGATTCCCCAGAAGAAAATCATGCTCTTGCACTTCATACAAGGAAGGGAGGAAAATTCAAAAGAAACTTCCGGAAAACATTTAAAGAAGAAAATTCTTCATCCAATCCAAGATATCAAAGAAGATATGTTTCAAAAGTTCAATGTTTCAAATGTGACAAGTATGGACACATTGCCAGAAATTGTCCAACCAGAAAGAAGGGAAAACAATATGCTACCAATGTTGACATTGATCCAGATCCACCTCAAGAAAATGAAGAGAAGAGAGAGAAGTACTTCCTCTAAAAGACATGACTACAACTAGGTAAATCTTTTGATCTATAAGTTTATAGTTGATTCTATTTTTCAATACAATGAAGGAAATTGTTCCTAGTATAAGAGCTCTCAAAATACTTGGACCATTATCCCTGGTACATGAGTCCAAACCATATTTAAGTTGTTTATAATAACAAGAAAAAATTTTGTTCTTAAAAAGGATATACTCTTTCAAAGATTCAGAGAATCACAAATAATGATTGATAGTGAAACAAATACCTTCTCCCCCTTCAACAGTTCAGAGGGAGACATACCTTACTCAAGACGATCATGTTGTTTTAGCCGATACATATCCCGAAATATTGCAATAAGATATAAAAGGAATTTATAGACCCACTCTGCAAGAGGAAGAGAAACATACAAGATTCTAAAGGAACACTCCAAGAAAGAAAAAGAGTTTCTCAAACTGTCCTTCAATCATGAGCCACTTCATTGATGTTGAGCATATTTATCCTAGAGAAGCAACAGGAGAACAGGTATGGAAATATGCCTTAAATAGAAGAATACCAGTGTATCTTAAAGAATGATGTATAAGATATTACTCAGGGACCAAAAGGGAAGTTTGTGGTAACTTCCAAGTGGATCTATAAGATCAAGCATGCAGCTGATGGAAGTGTCAAGAAATACAAAAGGAGATCTATAGCCAGAGGTTTCTCACAAACAGAGGGAGTTTTCTATGATGAGACACTTGATCCACTAAACCCAATACCCTTCCATCCATACTACCATCCATGAGTTGGAAACTATATTAGAAGGACAGATCCTTGATAAGTTTAGATTTTAGCAAGAGTGTTTTTGATCCAAACCTATATCATTACAATGTTGGTGACGAGAGCCTGATTTTGATGACTAATTCAGAAAGCCTTATTTTTGGGTACAAGTAATACTTGACTTCTAAATTTGAGATGAATAATCTGAGTATGATGCACTACTTATTAGGGACAAGAAGTATGACAGAGGACCGATAATATTTTCCCAAGTCAAGGAAAATATATAGTAAAAATATTAAAGAAGTTCAGTATGACAGAATGAAAATCCATCGTGGTGAATCTAAAGGAGAAGATTGACAACAATACAGACAAGACTAATCCACGGTTGTTTGGATCATTGATATATCTAGCTAACACCAAAATTTACTCATGCCATACAATTAATGGGCCTAGTCATTTCATGATTCAAACCGAGATAGACTCACTAGACGTAGAAAATCATGTATTTACGAGGCACAGTGGGATATGGCCTAAGATATGCCTCCAGTATGAACTTAATCTTGTTGGACATGATGATTCAAATTGAGCAGAAACTATAGTGGAACGAAAAGAACATACCTGATTGATGTTTTCCTATGAAGATTGCCATGGTTTCTTAAAACACAACAAGAAACAAAACTATGTGGCCTTGAGTACCACAAAGACAGGTGCATATAACAGTGACTGAGTGAAGCAAAGTGGCTTCACAAACTTCTACCATATTTACTTGAGCATGAGATGGATCCTAATCAAGATCCATGTATAAAACTCCTTAAGGAACCTCGTGTTTCCTAATGGATTGAAACACAGCGAGATGAAATATTCTTATGTCTGAAATATGATACAGAGGAAAAATTGTATACTTGAAGTACCTTTCTACACCTGAGCTAACTGCAAACATTTACACCAAATAGATTTGGTGAAGAACGCCTTCCGAGTTAAGAGGGAGTATTGATGAATCTAGCCAAAAAAAAAGAAAAAATCAGAGTACATTTGTATGAGACTTGGATTGATGAAGAATGTATCCCTAGCTGAGAGGGAGTGTTGATGAATGCAGCTATGGGAGAAATCCTCTAGCTTACAAACCTATGATATGTGGAACATAGCAGCTATGTGAGTCTTTCTCTCAGCTTACAAACCTGAGAGAAAACCCCTAAGAAGGGTACGTGGTTCCTGCCTGATACAGATCTAGGAATGTAGCGATGACCTGCTCCATGACGTAAGTGAGAAGAACTCTAGATGATTATCTGGTGAAAAAGTGATCTATTGAGTTTGGACGTGCCTGTGGTTGAGCACAAGGTGAACATATGAAATCCAAAAATTGTTGGGCACATCATCATGTGAAAAGAAATGAAGATGATGTGATAGCCTCCTCTGAGCAGCAGAGTTGATGAGAAGACTCCATATGATTCTCATGTCGGTGACAGTGAGAAATAAGATCTATAGAGTGGATGTGCATGTGGACGAGCACAGGTGAACATGTGAAGATATGGTTCTTCAGTGTAATGTAGTGAATCAAAGCTATGACATCCCTATGGATGTGCCCATAGTCGATGAGCACTAGTGGGCGTATCGGATCTTTTGCTATATACTATTCAAGAGTCAAACCTACCTGTAACCCTAATTGTTATGTAAAAGATACAGGTCGGCCTCACTTTAATATGTTTAATATTAAATGTAAAAGATAATTTATATTAATATAATATTAATATAAATAATAATAATAATAATTTGTCTTAGAGAGGTTGTCCTTGTTAAGACAATAGACACTTCAGTTGATAGGACAAGTCTAATATAAGTAAGGGAAAATTTTCATTGTAGAAACATAATCACTCAAGCAAGTTTTGGAAATTTTGGCAAGTACACTTCTTTGGAAAAAGGTGTGCACCTCTCTTGGGTGCTAGAGTTCTAGGGTTTTGTGCACCCTCTTGTGTGCTAGGTATTTCTTGTTGGTAAAGGTATTTCTCTTGAAGATTATAGCAAAGGATTTGGCTGGGTTTTCTTCCCTTGTTGAGAAGGGTTTCCCAGGATACATTTTTTGTTCTTGTGCATGGTGCTTATTGTGATCTTGGTTGCTATAGAATTTATGGTTATGGTTAAATGATAAAATGGAATGAACTTCATGCTTAACCTAATGCTTAAGAAAAATAAACACGGAAGGCCAAGGATCATAGATCTCCTGATGTGACATGGAATCATGACACCATTTTTCATTTTTGGGCACAAATCCCAATGTACATGGGTTGTAGTGGTTCATCCTGCGTAGATGCATGTTGTATAGTAGGCAAGGTGTGTACATGTGGAAAAAAAGTATTTTTTAGCTCTCGGATTTGCAAAAAGGGATGAAAATTATGCAAAGGGAAACAGAAAAAGGCCCTCTATGGAAGATTACATAGGATGAGGCAAATATTTCTATAACATATGCCCCCTAATGTGTGAGGTCAGAGGAGTGTTTGTGATGGCCGAAATACATTATAAAAACCCAGAAGTGGAGTGATGGGGAACCATCTGGAAAAACTAGTTTCTCATTACATTCTGCATTGACTTTACATACGTGGCTTCCAATTTGAATTACACTGCAGATCCATGTGAAAATATACCAAAAAACTATTTGTGGCCATGAGTAGGAAAATACAAATTCGGTTACATGCCAAAGGCTATCATAGTCATGAAAAAGGCCCAGTAGAACCAATCTCAAAATCAATCTGAAAATATATGTATACAATGGAGTACAATCTGATCTCCCATGATCATTGAAGTCATATAGGTATTGGTCCAATGAAAAGGAAGAAACAACTCAGGAAAGTTGCAGCCACATACTGATGTCATCAAGTCTTCTACACAATCTACCAAAGGTGCAAGTCTACATCATGTGAATAAAGGATTTGAGGTTGAACAAAATGAGAGATCATTTTATTATCGGTCATTGAGGTATACTGTTAACAAATGCGAGATAGCCTACCGATAATGAAAGTAGGTATCAAGGCACCGAGTACATTCTTACAAGTGTGAATAAAGGAGTTGGGGTCAAACACTTGAAGAATCCATTGATCAGGAGACATTGATGTATTCCCAATTGTCGATCGTGAGAGAACCTGCCACTAATGACTACAAGCCTCAAGGTACTCATAAGACTCTAGATATCATTTCCAGAATATATGAGTTGAATTCAATGGAAGGAGACCCACTGAAAGGAGAGAATTAATGCATCTCTCATCATTCATCATGAATTACAAAGCAGGAGCTTCATGATTTGGAGGAAATTGGACGAAGAACATGTTCACGAACCAATGACCCTATGCGTATTTCATGTGTGCCAAGTGCAAGCGGAACATGAAAAAGACCCTCTGAATAGCGACCAATGAGGGAAACCATTTCCAAAGGTGAGGAAACCACTAATAAGTCTAATGGCATCCAAGACACTATATGATTCCCAATGTGTGAAGAGATGTATTGTCTTCGAACACAAGGAAAACCACCCAGTCAATGACCAATGATGAAATGTTGATTGTTGGGTTCAAGGTTACCTACCAATGATGAAAGTAGGACCAGGGTGCGTGATAGGACTAGAATATCATGTGATTCTGAGACAAATTGAGGGTATGGATGACATGGAAAGTCAAGGGTTCTGATGAATGGCTAACATAGGTTGATATACTTCCTTTGAACAAGAGCATGAGACATATGGAAGACTCTGATAGCATAGACTCAATGATGAAACCATGAGATGCAAGAGGCATCAATGAAATTCTCCATAGGGACTAGAAGAGTAACCAGTCGGTAGAGAAAACTCTTTGTAACGAGTGCAACTTCTTAAGGCCTTGCTAAACCCAAAATTATGATTACAAATGGACTCAATAAATTTGTGATTTGTTCAAAGGTGACACGACTACTGCCAATATAATATAATATTCCCTTCCCACCCGTCTTTTTTTTGTTTTTTCATAGACAAATGAATGTTATGATACAGAGGAGGAAACGAGTGTCTCAAGTAAGAAAAACTAATTCCAGTAGTGGAACATACCTATGCTCAATGCAAGGAGATGCATGTGGGATATGGACACCCGAGGGAATGTTTCCTCCTGGGTATAGGGTGCCAAATTGTGAAGGATATAAACAAGGCTCTACTTGGTTGAGGATGCAAAATTGTTAAGGAAAACGGTTTATAACACAAAGCGAGAACTGACTATAGGCTCAATACTGCAAGCAAGGGCATGAGATGCAATCACAAATTAACACCAAAAAATGTACTTTTTCATGATCTTTAGTTTACTTGGTGTGAAAAATGGATAAATTTGTACCAAATAGATATCCTTTCAAATCCAATTTATGAGTGTGAAAGAGACAAGTTCACTCGATAATCTTTTCTCTTTTTGAAGATGAGTTGGAAAAGAGCTTAAATTAAACTCGGTTGGGAGTCCTCTAGGTATAAGGCAACATGTTTATGAGTGAGAAATGAGGCTCATCATAAATTCATGTATTAGCTATAAGGGACTCCCGATCCTATAGAAAAATCTATGCATGGGCACCAAATGAAGCAGAGGATCTAACTAGGGCACCCATGTTTGGTAAGTCTCTACCACTTGATAATGACGCATCTTATAACAGATGGAAGGTTTTGTGTTGCAAAAAATGGGTTCATACCTAAGGCATATAAGTGAAAGTTATAGGACAATGAAAAAGTGCATGGTGGAATGGATAAATATCCTATATGTTGGGCAGTCAAAATACATGCCCGTGGTTATGAATGGTCAACATAATATTGAAATCCGCAAGAATCCCTGGTGAAAACTACAAAAACCAACTCAATCCACTGTTGTATTAGTCCATTAGGTGAAAAAATGACTTGAAACTATAGAAAGTGGGTAAAAACTGCTATAAATAGTAACAAAACTGAAAATTACTATGTCATTTTGACTTTTACCCAAATAGTGAAAATTGGACCAAAATACCTCTAATCTTCAACTAGTGATTGCAGGAGTGTTGGGAAACGAAATTAGAAACCATCTAGACCAGGTAACTCCTCTTCCCCTCCTATTCCTTTCTAGTGGATTAGAATTTTAAATTAGGTTTCAAAATTTGAGTAAATTAGAGTGCAAATTGAGTAATTCGGTGTACGCGGGATACCATACATCAGGTTATGTATACGTGAGGTTATACGCGACTATGTAAAATAGAGAACGCATGTACTCAGCCCTATACATGACTATGAATGTAGTATCCCTTGTACAAGTCCGTAAACAATGTTTTCTATGGTTTCTAACTCAAAAAATTATTTTTATCTGGCAGGATGGTGCTAGAATGGAGGGAAAGGGAGCATGAGGAGGTAGATGTTGCTGTGGACATAGATTTGTGGGCCCAAATGGCCTTGAAAATATGTGTCTTGTATAAATTTTGGGCACTCAAAGGGATGAGGGAGCATGTGAGGTTTCTTGAGATGCTTGTGGATTACTGGGATCCTGACAGTGAGAGCTTCAACCTCAATGGGAAATCATTGATGATTGAAGTCAATGATATATACTTTTTGACTAGGTTATCACGTCGGGGTGAGGTGGTGAACCTCAAATTCCGGGGAGTTGGGAGAAGTATGAATATAGAGGAGTTCATAGATTCTCTTTGTGTAGCAGGGACCCCGAAGGTCGAGAGTCAACTCCCCATCTGAGCGATAAACAATCTCAACCTCAATATTATTGTCCTCGTGTTGACCAGGATCATAGGATCGGCTTCATTGCACTAGGCATTGAGTTCACTCAATTTATATGATGTATATTGCTTGATACCCACTGTATATGATTGGTGTACCTCACTATTGGCTAATATGAAGAGCCAGTTGACAGAGTGCAAACAAGGTGGCAAAAGGAACTTCGGGTTTGCCTCTATCTTATGCAGCTTTTTCTTTGAGAAGGTTCTAGGTTTGGGACCTATATTTGATATCATTCCGAGAGGACCTCACGATCCAGCCATGGCATGGTGGACCAAGGTAATGAGACGGTAGGGAGTAGGTAGGGTTCCCACACCTTACAACGAGGATTTCTTCTACTGATGGATGCAATAGGTCATTGATCTAGATGAATACCCCTATGTAGGGATTGACTTCAGAGGGGATCCCGACATGCTACTACCACCATGGACCACCTGCGGAGACATAGGTATGTCAAATGTTTTTAAATATTTCATTTTTTTGTATTTTTGTATAGTAAAACAAAAATATTTTTGGATGATGCTTAAGTAATAAGTAGACACTTGTGTGATGCAGATGTGGGTCTGTGACAGCTGGACGAGATTCCTCAACATCGTCAGAGGCACCAGGGAGATGAGGTGGTAGGAGGAGAAGCAGAGAGATTCCTTCAAAACGTGCAGGGAAACCTATCTTGTTTGACTCATAGGATTTTATGGTTCAGGTAGAGGATTTGTTAGAGGCCATGCAGCGACAAGTGGTTGGTGTGCCCAGAGCTTGGGTGTAACTCTTTCAGCATCTCACAAATGTCGTAGTTTGTTATCATGACACACATCCGGCACCATAGGTGTAGATGTCATGGATCCTGTATTATCTGCTGTATATGCATATTGAGGGTGTTAGCCCCAATTTTGTACTATAAACATCATATATTTTGAAAAATATATAAAACAGGGATATTTGGCTTTACTTATATTACAATGTGTCTATTGATGAGATGGTTTTCTTTTCTTTATTTATGTGACAAATGCCAATCTAAAATGAAATTAGCCATAAGCATCAGATACATAATTAGAACTCCTAGGTATGTGATAATAAGTAATAAAATCAAATTGTCGTTCTAAAAGGCATACATGTAAGAATCATTGGAGTAAAGTAGGATCACACACATGATAACTGACGTTCAACTAACTTACTACTAACTGGGAATCTAGGTGAACTTCTAAAGAGAGAATACCATGTGAGATAGGATAGTGCAAAATTTCTATAACGGTGCTATATTCGACCACATTATTTGTGGATGGTCCTAGGCATACACCACTTGAAGACACCAGTAGCCCCTCGGGTGAGTAAACCACCCAAGCAACAGAATCCAAGTTCCATGTATGATGACTGGATCTGTCTATGAATCCTAAGTAGACCGAAGACTCCGATGACATCTACCAACCAAGGGAAAAATCGATAAGTAAGATGAAGACAAAAAGAAAGGGAAAAGATATATACACTAAATTACATTAGTATACAAAGAGTTTCGCTTAATCTTGGAGCTCGAGCGTAATATATTTTCAATTAGAGCCCATTCCTAGGCTTGGCCAACATATTCCCTTCATTATCTTCTAACTCATAGGCTCCTTTTTCTAAGACATGTCGCACGATATAGGGACCATGCCACATGGGTTTAAAATTTTCTACCCCCAATGGTTCTTTGGATTTATCATATAAGACGACCAAGTCTTCCTCAACGTACAATCGAGGACAGACAGACTTATCATACTGAACCTTGAAAAATCTGTTTTTCTCCTTGATAGTCGTAGAGGCGTCTCGACGCTGCTCATCAAGACTCTCTAGGTGTATAATGTGTCACTCAAGATTGGAAGTGTCAGGTACGAGTGTGACTACCAACTTAAGAGAAGGGATTTTGCATTCAATAGGTAGTATCAACTCCACACTGTGTACTAACTAGAAAGGGGAAAATCTGGTGGCAGTATTGACCAAGGTTCGGTATGCACAGATTGCGAGATATAGCATAATGTGCCAGTTAGATTTACCCTGGCTGACAATTTTCTGCAAAATGGTCTTGAGAGACTTGTTGAAAACCTCTACCTATCCATTTTCCCAGGGGTAATAAGGGGAAGAATGGCCATGCTTAAACCTCATTTGGATTCTAACTCTTCCATCATTTTGTTCTAAAAGTGATTGCCATGTTCAGTGACAATCTCACTTGGGATACCGAATCTGTATATAATTTGATTTAATACGAAGAAGGCGGAAATATTCATGTCATATTTAATTGTAGGTATGGACTTGTCCCACTTAGTAAATTAGTCGACGGCCACGATAATGTGCTGATTACCCCCAGCCGAAGTTGGGTTGAAATACACAAAGTCCACCCCCCACTTGGTGAAGGGACCGACAGTAATGACTGGGTGAAGAGAGGCTAGATGCGAGCGCATTTTCCAAGTGAACACCTAGCAGGGGTGACACTTCTTAACTGCTTCAACAGAATATTTAAATATATATGTCTAAAAATAATTGTCTCGTAAATTTTTTTGGGTTGTCGCAAGCTCGGATAGATGACCACCACAAGCCCCACTATGGAAGTTGTTTAGAACTGACTCGGCTTCTTTGTGAATTAAACAACAATGTGGGATATTGTCTATTCCTCAGTGATACAAATTTTCACCGACAATAATGTAATTCTTAGCTTGGTATCGTACACGTCGTCAGTCATATTGCGAGAGATGCTGAAGGAAATTCAAGGCTTGAAGATAGAGAACTATGTCTCCATACTAGGAGTCGAACAACAAGACAAGGAAAATGTGTTCATCCGCAAACAAATCAACATGGATAACATCCTCATATAATCGTGTAAAGTCGGATATTAACTCCACGAAGACTAGTGATTTCTTGGATTTCATCAAAATGAAATCGAGATCAAATTCTTGTAAAATGACAATCCATTTATTATATTTTCCCCCTATAATATTCTTGGTAAGGACATATTGAAATGGATTGACATCGACAACCACAGTAGTCTTGTAAATCAATATATAATGGCGTAAACGTTGGACTGCGTGAATGGTAGCCAAAGATATCTTTTAAATGTAAGAATAATTGACCTCAAGACCAACTAAGTTTTGACTAAGATAGTAGATGACATGCTCATGGAGCTCATCATCCTCCTGAACCAAAACCATACCAATCGTCTCCTCGGACTTGGCGATATAAAGAAATTATTCCCCTATTGTAGTCAGGAGACTTCAGTAGAGGCATCGATACCAAGACTTTCTTCAAGGCTTTGAAGGACTCCTGGGCTCACTCATCCCAGATAAAAGGGGTGTCCTTCTTCAAAATATGCATGAAACCCTTAGTGATATTGTCATAGTTTACTATAAACCGACGTAAAAAGTTGTATTTCCCCTGTAAACCTTGAAGTTGTTGAATAGTGTGGGGGGGAGGCAATTGAAGTATTGCCTAAACCTTTAATGGATCTACCATGATCCTAGTCTCAGAAACTAGAAATCCCAAAAGATGACCAGACCTAATGCAAAATATGCACTTATGAGGGTTCAATCGGATTCTATAGTAACGACATCTTTAAAAAATTAGTCGAAGGTGTGTAGAGTGATCCTCTCTCTTATGAGAGTGAGCAAAAAAATTGTCAAGGTAAGCTTTAACTATATGCTTAAGATCGTGGAATGAGAAGGTCATAGCATGTTGGAAGGTTGCTCCAACGTTTTTAAGGCTGAAAGGAATTTTTTGGTATGCGAAATTACCCCAAGGACAAATAAATGACGTCTTGTGTTGATCCTCAGGTTTAATTTGAATTTGGTTATTCCCTGAAAATTCGTCCATGAAAGAAAACACTTTGCTTCTCGCACACTCGTCGAGAATCTAATCGATGAAAACAACTAATCCAACTGATGAAAATCAGTTGTTTTCTATCGGCATTAAAATTTATGATGAACATAAGTGCATTAGTTTATTGTGTTATTTTCCATATTAATGGGAAAGTTTGGTTGTATCTACTAGGAGTAATGCAACCACATTAAAATTTTATGATGTGGTTTCATCCTTGTTATCAGAAGAAATGAGGAGGAAAACATGGATATTCAAAGCACATATGATTTATCTATAAGAGGACATTCCCTTAATAGAAATAAAAATAAGTCCTTGAGTGGGAGATCTAAATCTAGAGTTATATTTAAATCTCTAGGAAAATCCTTAAATAAATTATGGAAATGTGGTAAAATTGGACATTACAAGAAGGATTGTATATCTAAAAGTATTGAGAGAGGGAATGGATATGATGATGTTCCTTCCACAAAAGGGAATACCTCCTCAAAGGAAGGAGGGGATGTGTACTTGGATTCTTCAAGCACTCATGTAGATCATGATGTATGGATAATTGATTTAGGTGATTCTTTTCATATGACTCTCCATAGGGAGTGGTTTTGTGAATATGAAAAGTATAATGGAGGCGACATTTTCCTAGGGGATGACTTGACATCCGAAATCATAGGATAAGTAAAATTCAAGTTTTTTCTCAAGGATGGAAGGATTAAAACACTCCCAAGGATTTTACACATTCTAGAGATGACCAAAAACTTGATATAAGTAAGATGATTGATCTAGGTGTACATATAGTGTTTGAAAATGAAACCTGCAAAATGGTTTGAGGGGAAATGGTGTTGATGAGGGGAGTTTGGAATGGAACTCTATACAAGGTATTAGGAAGCACTATCAATGATCATTGTAACATTTTTATAGTTCTTTAGGGTGGAAATGAATGAGACCAAACCCCCATGGCATCTAGATAAAAAAAACAATGATGTGGCATCGAAGACTACAAAAATTGGAGAGAAGGACCTTCGAGCACTACATGGTAAAGGTATGGTTGAAGGTATGCCTGATTGCACACTGGATTTTTATTTCTATGAACATTGCATATATGGTAAATATAATCTGATAAAATATCATCTGGTGCTACAAGAGAAAAGGAAATTTTAGAGTTAGTACACAGTGTTGTGTTTGTACATGTGCATGTTCCATCACTAGGTAAATCTATGTACTATATTTTGTTCATTAATCATTTCTTGAGGAACACATGGATTTATTTTCTCCAAAATAAATCTAAGGTATTTGGTAAATTTAAAGAGTTTAAGATTCTTGTGGAGAATATGACAGAAAAGAAAATAAGTGTGTTGGGGACAGATAATGGTGGAGAGTTATATGGGAATAAATTTGAGGAATTTTGTAAGAAGTGAAGTATTTCAAGGTATAATACTACTCCATACACACCTCAAAAAAATAGGGTTACAGAAAGGATGAATAGGACATTAATGGAAAAATCAAGGAGCATGTTCAATGGTGCCAGGTTAGGACATGAATGTTGGATTATTGAGAGGGGGGTGAATCAGTAATAGAGAAATTTAATCTGTATTCACCATAAAATGAAAGTATTATATCAATGTAGCATTATCATCAAATATTTTTAGAGTAAATAAACAATGAACAAATGAGAAATCACACACATACACAGTACACCAGTGTTTTACATGGAAACCCAAAGTGGGAGAAAACCACAGGATGATTTTTCTTATATGTCTTTAAGAATTAAATTCATTGGAAGCACCAACTTCCTTTGTTTTCCAGCTGCAACTGGAAGGAGGCTCCAACCCCCTAGTTTCTCAAGCTACAACCTGAGGGAAGCTCCAACTCCCCAATTCTTTGGCTACAACCAGAAGGAGGTTACAACCCCCTATGTTCTCCGGCTACAAACAAAAGGTGGATACAACCACCTATACTTGCCTCGTCCAGTCGCCCTGACATATAAGTAGAATGATGGAACCAATGGCATACTATCACTGTGAGATATATTGTTTTAAACTTGTACCAATCAAATTGCACCAAACAACATGTACCAATAACCTAAACCATGCATTAACCATGCATCAACATGTACCTCAACTTGTAATCAACATGTACCATAAACAAGTGCATCAACCAATCACCAACTTGTACATCAACCTATACCATCAATGAGTCCATAACCCATGCACCAAATATGTACCAATCATGCATCAAATACACATAAACTATGACTCATCAAGATGTACCAACATCATCAACTATACACCTCATGTATGTGCCAACTCATCAACTACTTGTATCAACCATGTACCCAACATGTACCTCAACCAAAAGCCCTCATCAATTTCATCATCCAAATCTGATTTGATCACATATACCTCAAACATTATACCACAAGTTTGTAACTCAAACCATGTGCTAGAACCTCATTGTTATACAACCTCTATCTGTACCAATAAATTCAGCAACATACCTCAACCAAAATCCCTCAAACATGAACCAATATTAAACTTCATTCCATCTGCCTCAGATCAACTCTACAGCAATCCATAAACTCCCAAGAGGAAATCCAACATATTTACAAAGAAAACCCTCAACTTGATTCATAAATTCAACACTACACATATGAGAACCATACCTTTTTTTTCTTCGTGTAGCGTTCTATTTCCACAGTTTCGCTGCCACGATTTTTCTGCCGCACTTTTTCTGTTGTTGTTTTTCTGCCACACTTTTCCTGCTACAATTTTTCTTCCGCACTTTTCCTGCCACACTTTTTCTTCCACACTCTTCCTGCCGCACTTTTCCTGCCGCACTTTTTCTACCACACTTTTTCTACGGCAGTTTTCCTACCGCACTTTTTCTATTGCAATTTTGCTATCGCAGTTTTTATGCCGCAATTTTTCTCTATCAATAATACCTTCCCAAATAAACTTTCAAAAAAATAGATATTCAATGATATTCAAGTGTGATTTGAATGAGAGACCCTTACCTCTTATTTATACTTTTATGTAGCTTCCTCAAGGGGTTACCTTATAACCATCTTAACCCACTTTCCTTATTTTAGGGTTAACCCACTTATAACCACTTGTCCACTTCACTTAACCACTTTCCATAATTAGTAAGTTCTCCATTAAATTTATTATTTAAATAATTTATTTTGCATCCTCTTTGACTTATAGTACACTCATCACTTCACTTTATTATTTAAATAATTTCTTCTTTGCAAACACTTTGACTACTTTGACCTTTTGGGGCTTCCAGATGACTCATGAGGGTTCTCCAACTTCACATGGTCATAACTCTCTAACCGTGAGGATTTATGTGACGTTCCACAAACCACCCGAAATGGAATGACATGTATTATCCATGTAGAATAGTTTTACTTGCAAATATGTCAAAACTCATACCATTATCCATCAAACAAACTTGGGTCCATTACCCAAACCTTTGTGCTATTGGAATTTTCTATTGGACTTTCTTCAAGGGTTGACATCAATGACAACCAAACCAATTAATCAACAATATCCCCCCTTGGCATTGATGGAAATAGTTGGATGCAATACTGAAGTCATGCCATGCAACACTGAAGTCATATCACTCATGTTATTCATGTGACCATCGCTCCCCCTGGAACCATGCCTTTGTGCTCTACATCTGATAAATCTCCCCCTTTGTCATCAATAGAAAAGGCATATTTCCATCTGGGGTTGTTCCCCCTAATTGAACTATCCTTGGGGATACTCCCCCTAATTGAAATCTTCCTTAAACTGATCTCTCGACCTGAACTATCCTCTTTATGGTGCTTCCTCATGTAAATCTAAGACATATAAGATAAGCATTCAAAAGAATTAATTTTGGAGTAGAAATTACTCTGAGTCTCTGGCGAAGATACTCAAAATCTTATTGTGGAAGCGGTTTTGTAAAGATGTTTGCCACTTGTTCTTTTGTGCCCACATATTCAATTCTAATGTTCTTTTATGCAACTTGTTCCCATAGAAAGTGATACTTGATTAGAATGTTCTTCATCTTGGAGTGCATCACTGAGTTCTTTGAGATACTAGTGAAACTTGTATTATCACAATAGATTGGAATGGGCTCATCATACTCAACCTGCATATCTGTCGGAGTTTGTTTCATCCATAGAACATATGTACAACATGATGTTGCTACAATATATTCTGCTTCAGCTGTAGATAAGGATACTGATGATTGTTTCTTGCTTAGCCATGATACTAAACTCTTACCCAAGTAGAAAGTTGCTCCACTGATGCTTCATCGGTCATCAATGCAACCTTATCAATCTACATCTGTGTAGGAAATAAGTGATAAATCCTTTCCTTTTGGATACCATAATCCAAACTCTTTTGTTCCTTTGAGATATATGAAAATCCTCTTCACTACTACAACATGCAATTCCTTTGGTGCTGCTTGAAATCGTGCCACTTGTATAACTTCTTGCATTACATATGGTCTGGATGTTGTCACATATAGTAAGCTACCAATCATTTACCTGTATTGCCTCTATTCTGTAGACTTTGAATCATCATCTTTTCTCAACTTGCAATTGATTTGCATAGGAGTGGTAACTAGTTTGCAATCTTCCATTCTGAACCTCTTTAGCATTTCTCTGATATACTTAGTTTGAGAAATAAAAATCCCTTGGTTGCTTTGACGTATTTGAATACCCAAAAAGAAGGATAGTTCTCCGAGTAATGACATTTCAAATTCATTATGCATATCCTTTGAAAATTTCTGGCCTAACCTGTCATCATCGCTTCCAAAAATAATATCATCAACATAAAATTCAATTAATAAAATACTATATTGAGTTACCTTGATGTAGAGGTTGTTGTCTGCACTTGCTTTTATGAACCTTGCATGATGTAGATATTTAACTGGTCTAGAGTAGCATGCTCTAAGATCCTATTTTAGACCATACAAGGCCTTCTTCAGTTTGCACATGTAATCTGCATTCTTTGACAACTGAAATATTTCTGGTTGTTCGATGTAGACTTCTTCTTCAAGTTCCCAATTCAGAAAAGTTGATTTCACGTCCATCTGATACACTTTAATATTCTTGGAGCATGCATAAGCTAAAATCAATCGGATTACTTCCATTCTGGCAACTGGGGAAAATGTCTCTTCAAAGTCAATTCCTTCAACCTGTGTGTATCCTTTACATACCAATCTAGCTTTGTTCCTTGTAACATGTCCATCTTCATTCAATTTATTTCTGAATACCCACTTTGTGTCAATCACATTCTTATTTTTTGGTCTTGGAACGAATTCCCAAGTGTCATTCTTCTCTATTTGATCCAATTCTTCATCCATGGCCTTATTCTAAAATTCATCCTTGTTGGCCTCTTCAAAACTATTTGGTTCAATCGTAGATGAGAACACTAGGTGTGTTTGTTCTACTGAATTGATTCTTCTTCTAGTCTCCACTCCTGCATATTTGTTTCTGATAATATGATCTAAAGGATTATTCTCCTGTACTCATTTTCTAGGTGTCTTTGGAGGCACTTGTTGAGATTTTTCTTCTACTTCTGTATGATCCTCTTCATCTTCCCCTTCTACTTCTTCTTTGTAAATTTGTTCCATTGATTAATTTTCTTCTTCCTTTAATTTGTGTCCACCTGTTTCATCAATTGTTACATTGATGCTTTCCACAACTTTGTTCTACCTCAGATTGTAACACTTGTATGCTTTCCTTGTACTTTAGTAACCAACAAGTACTCATTTTTCCACACAAGAGTCAAACTTTCCCATTCTTCCATCTTCTCTTTTGATGTAGCATTTTCTTCCAAATACTCTGAAGTGCTTCACATTTGTTGGTATTCCTTTCCATAGCTTGTAGGAAGTTTTGTCATTGTTGTTTATGAACATTAGTCTATTTTGAATGTGAATTGTTATATGCACTGCATGTGTCCAAAAAATATTTGTCAATTTTGAATCCATTAGCATTGTTTGATCCATTTCCTATGTAATTATCATCCATTATGATAACTTTCCTTTGTCTCTGAACCAATCTATAAATCCATGCGCTTGTCCACTATCATGTATCTATCCAAACCTATTAAGTGTTCTTATGAATCCATCTTTGTCCATATTGTCCAAGAATCTACTGCAAACTATCCATAATGTTGACCCATTTATCATTGTACTATCATGAAGTGTTCACTACTACAACTGATTGTACTTCTATTAATTGACTACTTTGGATCTGTCTATTCAAACTCTGCAAGATACTTGAAGGATGGTTCTTTGGTCTGTCACAATTATCGCATAGACTCCCCATGTCTAATATTCATGTTACCTGGGAGTCTCTAAGTCGGATGGCTCATAAAAATTGTTGCTCTAATGTGTATTCATCATCATCTTCATTGGTAGATTCATCATCTCTCTAAGATCCGACTTCTTTATTTCTGTCTGTGGATTCATCTTTCACTACAATGCCTGAAATTACAACCTCTTGAACCTTTTCCTTATTTACTTGTCCTTATTTTCTTCCAATTTTTTTCCAAACCTTTCTGTATCTGACATCTTTCTTTTTCTCTGTAGAATTTTCTTCATCTCATTTTATTTCCAATCTTGCGATCTCTAGGACCTGGTCTTTGTTCACCTATTCTTCATGTTTTCTTGTTCGTACTTTCTTACATCTAATACCAGTTTTCTCTTTCATGGAAGTATCGATCATGCTTCTACAATCATTAGTTATGTGTCCATAGTTATGACATTTGTAACATTCAATGTTACGTGGGGCCACATAGGCATTTCTTGCCTGAAAATTTCTTTTATAATCCCTTAAATCTGCAACCTTATGCCCAAAGTTAGTACAATAAAAAAAATGACCATAAAATAAATTTTCATACCTGGGAGTGAATGATCTTCTTTGTGGCATAGTCCTTCTGAATTTTTTCCTTGACTGATCATGATCATGATTGAAGCTTCTTTGTGGTTTGAACATGGATGGTCTTCTTGAATATGTATCTTCAATAGTTTTCTTAGATTTGGGTTGACTATGATTCCTTCCTTTGAGTACTTCTTCATAACTCTTTCTCTTTTCTTCATTCTTCTTTTCTAGCAACCTAGAGTGCTTCTCTTCATTCTCTATAACTGATGTGGATGTTTCTATCTCTTCAACGTTCTTGTTGAGCTTGGTGATTTTACTTCTCAATGTGACAACTTCTTTTTCAAGTTTCTCAACCTCTTCTTCTTTCTTCATTATCTGAGACTCCATGGCTTCTTTTGTTCTTTTCGCTTCTTCAAGCTAAATTTTTAATGTGATTATCTCTTTTTCAAGTCCTTTCTCTTCTTAACCAAACTCTTCCTCAAGATGGTTTAGATCGTTAGTTCTTTCCTTAATATGATCTGTCAATATCTTCTCCTCATTTATGTGTCTTCCTTCTGTGCTTCTATTTTGGCTTCCAAATACTACTTTTGATATTCAAGATTTTCTTCGATCTTTATGGCTTCTTCTAGCTGAGTTCTTAAGTTCTCGATGACCTGTTGGGATTCTTCAAAAATGTGAACACTTTCCTTTTGTTTCATAATTTTTTTCTTGAGTGACTTGTTTTCTTCTCTTAGTTCATCTAAAACACTAATCAATTATGCGTCATAATTGTCTTCCTTTTCAATTAGTTTTTTCATCTCATTTCCTTCATGGAATTCTATTTCAAGATGTTTGTGTTTTTCACAATTAAAGAAAAACAACATACCTCTGGTGATTATGTACTATTCATCTTCTGAATCTGTTTGACATGGTGAACATAATTCTTCTTGATCTATATTTGCATCTTCTTTGGAATTTTATGAATCTGCAATGGGTAAATAATATATGTCATGTAACTTATCCCAAAGTTCTTTGGCTGATGAACATTTACCAACCTTTTCTCTTATCAGATTAGGTAATCCTTCCCAAATGAAATCCATTGTTATTTTTTTATTCTTCTTCAATTCCCTCTTGGTTGCAGTCTTTTCCCTTTTTGAACTATCATATCTTGTAACAACTAATAGCCAAATATAATGTCCATGTGCCTGTAAAAATATTTTCATCCTTTTTCTCCACATCTCACACTTTAAACCATTATGACCATTAAACATTGGTACTCCATTCTCAGAATAATCCACGATCTCTTTCCAATGGTTAAATTGTTTCCTCAAGGAACCTGCTCTGATACCAATTGTTGGATTACTGAGAGGGGGGGTGAATTAGTAATAGAGAAATTTAATCCTTATTCACCATAAAATGCAAGTGTTATATCAATGTAGCATTATCATCCAATATTTGTAGAGTAAATAAACAATGAACAAATGAAAAATCACACACATACACAGTAAACTAGTGTTTTATGTGGAAAACCAAAGTGGGAGAAAACCACGGAATGGTTTTTCTTATATGTCTTTAAGAATTACATTCATTGGAAGTGTTGTTCCTGATTTTATACTAAGGCTTAAAGTATAATGTCAGGCATCGGGAAATGAAGAAAGGTTTCAATGTTCACCTCTTACCACCAAAATTATAAGAGAAAAGTTCTTTAAATTGAATTAATATTGTAATAGCTCAGAGGTTGTTTCTCACATCTGAGTTAAATTTGAAATATTAAATGAATTGAAAGAAAACATAAAGTTGTTAATCAAAGCAAGGCATCAATTACTAAAGAATCTTACTTTGTAACATAAGAAGAAAGTGAAATGATGTAACCTTCAATGAAGTATAAAATATAGTATCTAAGTAACATACAGGTATTGTATTTGCTAACAGTAAATACAGAGGAAAATTTGTTTGTTATCACACTGCTAAGTGAAATATAACCACAATAGATGTTTTACTAAATTGTGATTTAAACATTCATCAAATAAATGTATATGAAAGTATGTTGTAATATGGAAGGACAAAAGAACACATAACTCAGAATAGACAAAATGTAGAATCTATGGTCTGTATTTGTATTAATTCTCAATAAAGAGAGTTTTCTCCTTTACAATCGGCAAAAAGCATCCCTTTGGCCCTTTCTCAAAATGTATATTTATACAAGATTTAAGCATTTTAAATTCTATCATTCTAAACGTTTCGGTTACAAATGAGAAGGTGAAATGCTTCACTTCATTATCCCTAGTCTTCTCTCATGCTGACAAGTCATTTTCCTTTCTTTGTCTCTTGCTAGCAAGACGTTTTCCTTTCTTTGTCTCCAAGCTCCAAAATAAGGTAGTGTGAGCAACTGTATTATTGGCCTCCAAAAGTGTTCCCTTTGCCACGTTCAATACATTTGATACACCTTTCTACCAATTGAGTTATCAACTTGGAAGGTTATGTTTGTTCATTTGCCTAAAAAATGTAACACTTCTTTTCCAGTTGTGTCAATCTTCCTCCTATTTGCCCATCTACTATAATGATAGACGATAGTTGTAGATTTGTTTTTTATTAACCATTTATCTATTTGAGCAATGTCGACCTGTCTTATCTGAGAGAGCTCAACTTGGTCTCTTTCCACATTTTCTTTAATATCTAGCAGATGTTTGGCTATGATGATTTTACCCCACGTCCCAGAGCTACTTTCCTTATCAAGATCTAACAATTTTGTATTTAGCAGGCCAAATGTTTCTTCACAGGAATCACTCAGCTCTTTAGCCATTTTTTTGTTTTCTTCTATATTGTGCTCCCATGCCTTTAGCAAGATGTTACCTCTGGTTTTCTTTGGAATCGATAATCTGGAAGCGGTGATTATTTCCTCTTTCCCAGACGATATAATAGCCTCCTGGAAGACACCTCGAGCTGCCTTAGCTTCTCCTTCTCTTAAGGTGATAATATTTAATGCTTGATATATCATCTGAAAATGATTATGGATGATTTCTTCCTTATAAAGTAGACCTTGTTGATCTTCTTCTATCTTATTTCGTATTTCCATGGCTTGAGTTTGGAATATCGTTATATCTATGACATGGATTTCAGTAGAATTTAATTTGGATTGCAGTTGTTTTATTAAATCCTCTTGTTGATTGACCTTTGTTTGACTTATTTGAGCTGACTGGTGCATTTGCTTAAGATTGGAATTGAGATATTCGATTTCCCATTGTTCAGTTGCTCTAGCTTGTTCAAGGTCTTTGCATGCCTCACTCCTGGAATTCATCTCTACAGTTGTTATCTGATTCTGTAATTTGTTAATTAACATGTATTTTTGTTTCAACCGTTCATTCAAGGTCCCAACTGAATATTGGTTGGTTATTTCAAAAGCCCCCAGTGTTCCTTCTATGAATGGAATGGGACTACTGATTTCTATGGATGTTTGTTTCATGGTAGTGTATATGACCGGTTCATTTGATGTAGAAAATGGTGTGTCTCCTACCCCTTTTGAGGGTATCTCTATTTGATACTTGACATGTTTACCTGGTGTATCTGTCTCTGGGGGTCTTTCTTCTTGGATTGGGATCTTGGTTTCCTGGTTCGAGGTCTCAGTTTCCTCTGTGTTCCCCTGAGTTTCTTTTTTTCCAGGGCTTGTGTTTGTTGAACCTTTGGCTTCTGTTTGTTGTATACTTGGTGGTGTTGAGACTTTTCCCTATAAAAATTTGGGGAGGGTACTTCTCTGGTGTTCCTGAAATTTGTAAAATTTGATCATCCCTTCGGGTGACAAAGCTCGAACCCGACTTGAGACTTATGAGTAGGATCTCACTCCTCGAAAAATCTTGTCATGAGGAGAATCTTCGTGCTCATATATTTTTAGACCATAACATGCCATGTGGTTACCCACGACCTTATGAGGGCCGTGCTTCTTGAATTCAATGTCTACCAATTTTATTTCTTCTAAGGTCATGGCCTCCACTTTGGAATGGCCAAAATCCAATAAATAAAATGTACCAATGTGTAGGGGAAAAGATGGCCATACCTTTTTCTAAACTCCTTTGAGTTCTTTGTTGATTCTCCTGAGTACAGTTTTCCTAGAAACTTGGCAACATACTAGCTTGTCTAGTAAGAATAGTGTTCGGGTATATGGGGGAACAAAACAACCAAAAACCCTAATATAAGTGAATTTTTCTTCTATGTACCAGTCTGCCATGCTCCCTAAGTTGGCCACAATTTTATCTGAAACCTTGGAAGGTGGGTGGCCAAAGATAATGACATGCATTGGTACCATTACCCAGTATAAAATCTCATAGATGAAAACTTTGGCTATATCTTCCCATATTTTTGAGTGGTACACGTGAATAGGCTCTGTGTTATTTAGAGTCTATCTCTATCTCATTAATGGAAAATGTGTCATGAATCAAATGGCGTTCATAATGTAAGCAAACATGAAAAATGAAGTTGCTTTCCCACTCGCCTTTTGTGTCTGATATTCTGTAATTTGACTGGCCAAACTGTCTGAAAAAAATTTGGCCTAGTCGAAAGAGTATCCCTCTTCTACTATGTGGATAAGTGATACCCATGGGAGAAATAAATGTGCAATATTATATTTCCCATAAATTTGGCACACCATCATCGCTATATACATGAATTGTGGTCGTAACGATGAGATTGTGTATATACCATTAGAATCATCTCTGAACTTTTCAGGGCGTGAGCACCAATCCTTGATTAGGTCGGATAATATTTTTCCAAATTGCTCACATTCTTTCTTTTTTAAACCCTCTAAGAATTCGACATTGTAAGCAAAATTTGGTGTGTGAGACAGTGTGTACATTGCCTGTAGATGTTCCAGCCGAAATGTCCCAACAACCACCTTCTAAGAATTGAATATTTTTCTAGTTGGGACATCTACGTGATTCAGTGCCCATCTGATCATATCATAATAGGGAAAGATATTTGGCCTTGTTGCTACCTTGTGCATCTCCGACTAAGCTACAACCTTGTATTTGATAAACAAGTCTTATTTTTCGTTGTCGCTCGAATCGTCTGGGTAGTTTACTATTGTGCACTTTAATTGTCTAAATAAATACATAATTAAGGTATTCAATATGAATTGTCAAACCCAGGGAAGTTTTGTTATTGTAAGATAATTGTGCACAGTCTATGCTAGATTATGAAAGCAAACACTAATCAAATTGCAGTAAGGTAAATTAACACTAAAAGAAAYAGAATTGAAAAGTTGAACACTAACACACGTTGTTGACACAGATGGAGTTATAATCTATTGTTTCAGAATTGAAGTCACACTTGCATAATTGAAATCTAATTTCCAGGAGTAGAATTTGATGAGTGTATAAGAATCATGGATTATCTAATCTATTCTAATTATCTATGTTACTCTTGCAGAAGGAAGTTATGTGCTAATTGTTGAAAGGAAGTCTAATTAATTGCAAAAAGGTAATTCACACTTCTATTTACTTTTTCTTGAAAATAGAGATTTAATCTAATGCAGAAAATGAATTAACTTTCAAAGAAATTCCCTAGCAGTATACAACAATTGATTCTAACTCTCATGAGACACACTGATGTGCATTAACAAAAAGGGACTGAACTGTAACAACAAATGTATTCTAGAAATGCATAAACATATAAATCACAAAATTGTAAATAATCAAAGCAGTTAATCTAAAACTCACAACAGAGGGGAGTCTGTGAGGAAGGTGGGCCCTTTCCTTCTCACTGAATCCACTCAAAAAGACTACAATAGGTTGGAGAAACTCAAATCACTTCTTTATTAAATCGCCAAAATGTTTCATATACAAAAATTCTTCACTTCACTCTCTATTCCACGGATAATCTCCACCCCCCTAAATGGTTACAAAGCTATGTTATTTAAGGACAGAGACATTCAGTTGAAACAGACTCAGAATAGCCTTGAGAATCAGAGATTCTCAAGTTGTTTGTATGATAGAAAATATATGTCATCATCATAAAATATGGAAATGATCTTGATCACCAGCTCGAGCCAAACGTGAGCCAAAACATGTAACAGCATTGAGGATTGGTCTTTAGGATACGGATTTGAATGATATGCTAGCTTCCAAGATCAGTGGGAATCTGTTGCAACAGGTGTAACAGCTTCCAAGAAATGTGCGCAATTGTTGTAGTTGTGTAACAACATGTAGAACTGGCGCACAATTATTAACAACTTCCAAGAAAGGTGTGCAATTGTTGTAGTCGTGTAGCAACATGCAGAACTGGCGCACAGCTGTAACAGTTGGTGTAATAACAATGATCTTTCTTCAAGACTTTGTTGTTTTTCTTTAATCGACACATTTTGATCATTATTTGAGCATTCATGGGTAAAATATGAGAAATGCTACCAATCAAACATGTTAAGTAAATAAGAATACAAAAGCAAGATCAATGATTCATACCTTGGGGAAAGATCTTAGCAAACGTTATATTAGGCATTTTAGCATAGAAATGATAGGGTTGAATGAGCAAAAGATATAGTGAAAAAGGGACATTTCTGGGTCCTAACATTTACCAACTCATATTGCAATGTGTTGAAAACATGTGTCCATGTTTTGACTATGTCGATGTTTATAGGCGAGGTATCAGAAAGAATATATGAACTCTAGCCTGAACTTTCACCAGTTGTTTTGGTCTCTTTTCGTGGAGCCATGATATAGAATCTCGAAATTATGTTTCCTGTCACAGAGGATGAAAAAACAAACAATGGTTATCTCTCTAAGCTAACTCTGTGAAAACTAGAATGAAATTCAACTAATGACAGAAATCCTTTCACATTAAGCACTCTAGTATGTGCAAGTCCTTGCTGACACAATGTTTAATTCTTTTAATAGAAATATTTGGAGATAAAGAAAGATCTTATTTCCAATCATTTCTCTAATCCGCTTATAAATGCCATAAATGCTTGATATTTCGTGACTTGGGAGAATCGTAGAAGTATTTAATTTTCACCCGTAATTTTTACAAGGTAAAAGGTTGTTTACGATATTAATTAATCCATATTAAACCTTTAATTAATCATGATTATTCCTTAATCTTTTTTCGAAATTCGTAGTCTCGGGTGATTTTACTCTTAGTCTCGAGCTATGAACCCTGAATTTGTGAAATTGTGATTTGATTAATTAACTTTAATCAGGCTTAAGTTTTTAATTAATTGCGATTAGTTTGGAAATTCTGTGACCTTGAGTATCAGGGTTATAAGTTGTTGTTCAAGACAAAACTGTCTAATCGCGAAGTCAGGATAACAATTAATTATCATTAGTCATGTAATTAATTAGGTTTATCTTAAGTCGTTGTCACAACTTCGCATATCAGGACATTCGAAGGTTGCTCGAGGTGTGACTCCCGACTCACGAAGGTGCGATGTATTAAATTAGTGATAATAACTTTTTAATTCTTCGATGATCATGATTAAGCTTATCCCAACTTCGTTATTCCGCATGTCGAGGCATTGAGAGCTTCGACATGTTGGACTGTTAGATCTGTGAAACCCCAAAATCCGATGTTTCAGGTTTATTGTAAGCGTTTTGTTGTTTAAAAGGTAGGCGACTTCCAATCCTTTAATATCTAGAGTATTTGAAAAATATATGCATTCCAACATAGGCTCCATATAGGGATCCCGTCTCCCTGCGGGACGAGAAGAACAGTAGACCAAGTGCCTTTATTGGGTGAATGGAGTAATTACTTTATTTTTGTGAAACACATAGAGGAAAATTTAAGGTTTCATTCTTATCTATGAAAGTTTTTGAAACCTAATCATTCACTAATCTCAAGATTAGGCCTATCGATGACTTCCTCTTCCTTGAAACTGATTACGGATTTGTTTAAGATAATCAAAAAAACCTTAAAAATTCTAACATGTTCTATTGATCTTTTCTTTCATCAAGGTGAAGTAATTTTAGTGTTTTTAATCAGGGAGTCCCACGTGGACTTGGGATGCAGATCTAGTCGAAAAGAGAACTAATTACCAGAGTACGGTATAATTAATGTATAACAACCTTACAGATTTCTTAGACATTGCTTCACTACCAACGAGCTTGTTCAGTACCCCAGTGAATTTATATGATTCCCTTTATTGAATTTCCTTTCACCACTTCAATTTGTAAATTTGCATTTAAATGCTGAGATGAGGGCAATCATTTAATAAATTTCCTTTCATCATCTCTTTTTTGGACTATATGGGCGCAATCATTTATGAATTTCCTTTCACCATATGTCTTATATTTTTTCTTTTAAAACATGAAGTGGGGGAAATCAATTTGTATAAAGTATACCAGGGGTGATATCTGTTTAGAATTTAGCAAGAGAGGTCTATTAACTCACTTTGTTTACTTTTGACTAGTCTTCTTTTGACCTTCAAAACGTCTTAGTCTGGAGGAAAATTCTTATGGGGATTTTTATTTCCAGGGGCCTTCTTTGAAAAAGACTAACCATTTTAAAGCTGTTAAAAGAACTAAGAGAGTTAGGATTAGCTTATACATACTTTTGTTCAGTAGAAGTCCGAGGAGCCGTGAGGAATTTCCCTTTTTCCAAAGATTCACTTGTCGGTTTTCAGAGTTAAAGTGTGACCCCTTTTTTCTCTGTGGAGACCATGGGAAGGCGTCTGGAGTCAAGGGAGACTACACCAAAATTTGAACAGGGTGACAAAAGGAGGTTTTGGATTTCATAAACATAGTTGTTTATAATGCAAACCTGATTCTTGGAACCTTTTCTTTGAGGTCGCTTTATTTCTTCTTTTTTGGTTTATTTTAATTGTTTTTATCTTATCCAAAGGAACTTTTTATAATCTATAATAAAATTATGTTCTTCTGATAATAAATCAGGTGAGTATCTTTATACATATGAAACCTTTGTTGCACCAGGTGATATTCTTTGGAAATATAAACAATTTAGAGACTCATACCTTTGATTTACCACTTTGTTCTCATCTAAGTAAATTATTTATTTATCATCTGTTTCAGTATAACCAATTTTCTAATATACGACCGTTGGTTTTTCTTCTTTCTGATGTTTGAGCTGTCGAAAAAAATCCTGCATGAAAACAACATGAAGAGTGTCAGGGTTTTATGATTCACAAAGTTCAATGTGTTAACTATTTTATATTTCCTTTTCTATGAAATCACTAACCTATTTTATTTGTGGTGGAAGTAAAACTTACCGAAAAACTATAAAAAATAGAAAACACAAACCAGTATATACAGTGGGATTTTGGAAATCGTTTATTGCATAAAGTGATTCAGATAATTCCCGTTGATAGGGGCATTGAGGATTTTACCGTCCATATTTTCTAGCAGAAATGAGTTATTCCCTTCAGAAGTTGTAACATTGAATGGTCCATACCAAATATGATCAAATTTGTCATGTTTTGCCGAGTATTCTTTCCTAGTGTCCCATTTCAAAACTAAGTCACCACGGAGGAATTCCCTATCTTTAGCCTTATGATCAAACAAGGATTTCATGTTGTCTTGATATTTATAAAGTTTTTCATCCACTTCATCCCTATTTTGTTGAACTTCAATCAGTTGATTTATTCTTCTTGTGACATGATTTGGTTCTTATTTTTCATCTTGACAAAGTTTCATTACAAGTAGAGCCAAATTTATGGGTAATACTACGTCAATCCCGTATACCATTTGAAACGGAGAAGTACCGCTCGATTTATTGGTGCCTATCCGATTTTCCCACAAAACATATTTCAAATGCACATGCCAGGCTTTCTTATTTTCATTCAACACCTTCTTAATTATGGTGATTAAGATTTTGTTTGATGATTTAGCTAACCCATTTCCTTGAGGGTAGTACATCGTAGAATGGCCCAGTATAATATTGTATTTTTGGAAAAAGATAACCATTTCCATAGATTTGAATGCCTGGGCATCATCTATAACTATCTTTTGGGGACAGCCAAATCTAGATAATATAGTTTCTTCCAAGAAATTTATCACCACCGAATCTGTCATTTTTCTGGATGGGATAGCTTCTACCCATTTGGTGAAATAATCTGTAGCAGTCAGAATCCATCTATGTTGCGCGTTGGAATGTGGATTGATTTCACCTATGAAATCCAACCCCCATTGTTGAAAGGAGGTTTCCATTTTAACTGAGACCAAAGGTAATGCTGGAAGTTTTTGTTTGCCTGGAAATAATTGGCAAGAGTTACAGGCTCTGAGTTTGGCATTCACATCTGTGAATAATTTAGGCGAATAATATCCTACTCTCAGGATTTTATGCATTGTTTCTCTCCACGCATGATGTCCTCCGCACACTCCCTCGTGAATTTCATTTATGACTCTTTCTGTTTATGATTCTACCAAATAAATTAGTAGAAATTATAGAGGGTCTTTCCAATACAATTGGATTTCTGAGATACAGTACTTTACCACATGCAATTTCAACGTTATAGTTTTAGATGGAGTCATATCACTTGGTCATTTCAGAGTCAGAAGATAAGATACTATATCTTTATACCAAACCGAAGATTCAAACTTCTCTTCGATTCTGGTTGTATCTATTTGGTCGTCAAATTCGTCTATGTCCAAATATCCTTCGTGCTCTTGTAGGTTATTTATCACAAGCGCTCTGAAATTTGATTCGGCTAGTAGCTTAGCCAACTCTGTCCTTTTACGAGATTTGTCAGTTTCACCTCTAGTTCAAATTATTAAATTTTAGCAAGCCATCGACCCCTCTTCTCATCACTATCAAGATGAACCAATATGTCTTTAATAGAACTGGTAGGTACATATGCAATTATCTTCAAGTGTAATACGTAGGTTCTAAAAGCCTTTAGTGCCTTCACCATAGCATATGCCTACTTTTCCATTATGTTGTATTTCAACTTTGCGTCTCTAAGGATTTTACTAAAGAATTCTATTGGTTGCTTGAAACCTTCTTCGTTCTTCTGGAGGAGTACCGCCACAATTGTGTGTTTGGATGCAAACGAGTGTTAGCCTATGGCTTACCTTTACCAATCACTAAGTCTAAATTGTCACCTATATTTGTATTATTCATTTAGGATATTAGTAATATATCCTCAAGTGATGACTAATGATTTAGTTAAGATTTCCTATCGTAGTCATCATGTATGATTTTAGGATCTAGAGAAAATCTCTCTATGAGGTGGCATCACCCATTGTACTATAAATATGTAACATTGGAGTGAATACAAAGTAGTTTTGGCTAATATGCCTTTTTTTCCATGTTGTTACTCTTGTTTATGTTTTATCAATGAGAAGATCAAAAATTCTTTCAGATAATTAGGGCTTGCTAGTATAGGCGCTTCACCTATAATTTTCTTGATGTGTGCAAACGATGCTTTAGATTCGACCGTCCATTTAACTTTGTTGTTCTTATTAATAATATCTATGATCAATTTCATGATTTCAGCAAAGTTCGGGATAAATCTTCTCAAAAAAATTATTTTCCCTAAAAATGACTGAATTTCTTTTACATTTCTAGGAATATTTATAGTGTCTATAGCTTCGACCCTTTTAGGATTAATTTTAATTCCGTACCAAGATCCAATATGGCCCAAGAGTTTACCTTCTTTCATTGCAAAGTGATATTTCTTGGGATTTAAAGACAAACCAAATTTACGACATTTCTCGAACGTCTGCTTGAGGCGTATCAGATGATCTTCATCATATTTGGAAAAAATGGTCAGATCATCAAGATAAATAACAACGAATTTATCTCTTTCACTGATGAAGGCAATGTCCATAGATCACTAGAAAGTAGCACCTACATTCATCAAACCAAATTGAATTTTGGCATACATAAATGTACCCCATAGGGTGGTGAACGCAGTTTTTTCTTTATCATCTTCGTTGACAACAATCTGATTATAACCAGAAAAATCGTCGATCATTGACATTTTATTTGCTCCGACCACTTTTTCTAAAACATGATCCATTTTGGGTAGTGGATAATTGTCTTTGAGAGATGATTTATTTAGATTTCTAAAATCTACACACAGTCTGATTTCTCCGCTCTTCTTCCTAATCGGGACCAAGTTAGCTACCCACTCAGAGTACCTAAGTGGTACAATTATTTTAGCATCCAGGATATTTTTTACTTCTTTTTCAACCACGGGAAATAATATGGGATTGATTTGTCTGAGCTTCTATCTAAAAGGTTTAACACTTGGCTTTAAAGGAATAGTGTGTTCGATCACAGTGGTGTCATAAGTTCTCACCTCATCATAAGACCAAGAAAAAACATCTATATACTGCTTGAGTAAATCTTCATACTTACCTTACATCTCAAGAGGAAGATACTTTGATATTTTTACTATTCTAGGATTTTCTTTGGTTCCTATATCGCAATCTTTGACTTCTTTTGGCTGAGGTTGCAAGGTAGATTTTAATGGTATGTCATTGTGGTCAAATAATATTTCTAGAGGGATTAGACCTTTATGGATTTGATTGTTTTTTAGTACTAACATGTGATGATTCATGATATTTTCTTGGAACTCTTGAGGGTCCTCCCCTTCTTGCATAATCCAAGCATGGTCGTTCTGGTTTTCCTAGTCAATGTGCATTTCAACAAAGTCTTCCACCGTTTCAAGGAATTTTCTTATATGTTCATCATCTTTGAACACCTACTAGTGTTGTATATTGTTTGGTATGGAGGTTCTATGCCTCATCTCTATGTGATACTTTAGTTTGAAAGTTATAGGAGGTATGAAAGTTGAGGATTCTTTGGCTAAAGAATTGACCTATAGATTTTTTGTACGGGGAATGTAATGAACCTTAACCGATGAGAAAAAAATTTCCATCAAATCTCAGGCACAGTTTCTATAAGATCTCAATCTCGGGTGTTTGGCCTGGTATTTCCAATTTAATTGCTTCACAATTAATTCTGTGTCTCCATAGACTTCGAAGTTTTTTATGTTCATCTTCCTGGCAGCTTCTAATCCCAAGACCAGGGCTTCATACTCGCATACATTATTCGTGTAATCTATGTCCCACTATAGTTTGTAAGAGAAAGGAATAATAAACTCATCTCCAGGTGCTACAAAAATTACTCATGTGCCTGCTCCTTCACATGACGAAGAACCATCGAAATACATTTTCCAAATTCCAGTACTATATACACTTTCATTTATTTTTTTTGTTTTATTTTTCTCTGTACATTCATCCACATCATCATCAATTGATAAAATACAATTTTCCTAGATCCTGATTAGCAACATCAACAGGGTAATTATTAGGATTATGTCGATCACTTACTGTATATGTCAGCCATGTTTCCCAGTATAATCGGGTGAATTGTCATCGAAGATGAGAATCATGGCGTAGGTCATGTCCAGCTGAAGGGATCCTCCAAGATTAGCACCCCAAGACCTAGATAATAGAAAACCATAATTCAGAGGTATATCAGCAATAACTACATCCATAAGAACACTTTTTACTGGAATCTGTGCAATATTTACCACTAAGTCTTTGATCATGCCCATGCATTTAAATTTTCTTAATCAAATGAATACAGGTCTCTGTATGGCCTGGTAATTTCGATACCAAGTCTATCCATAATAACAGAATCCATCATGCAATTATGTAGCAGACAATCATGCACATTTAGTGTAATGTAGAAAGGAGTGATAGTATATATGGCACCTTTGAAATGCGGACCAAAAATTATATTAGGCTTATCATCTTCCAAATTTATAACGTCAGCCTGACTTTCCAGATCTGAAAAATTTATCATTTTGGTGATTTTATTTTGGTAAACAGGGTTCTTTGCCAGTTCAACCAGAGGTATCGGTATCTTGATTTTGTTAATCTAATTTTCTAGATTGAAACCTCCTATAATATTATCGACTTCTCTGATTGGGACTTTGGTCTCCTTCTTTTCTGATTTATTGGTTTGCATTGTTTTATTTTCAGTTGTTTTTGTTTCTGTTGTCTGTGTTTCGGCTTTCTTAGTTTTCCATGTTTGGAACTCATCTCCTTTTATTTTGGTGTTTTGTATTTCAGTCTCTTTTCGAGTTGGCTCATATACTTCACCTCTCGGTAGGATTTTCTTTGGTTGGACAGTTGCTACATTTTTAGTTTTAGACCTTAGATTATACTTATGTTGGAGCTCGGCCATTATAGTATCGACGATCCCCTGGAAAGAAAAATCTTATGTATTATTTATGTTACCATCCTCATTAGACCGGTGTTCCATATTTAAAGACCTCTCATAATCTTGTCTAGTCAAATGAGGTTGTTGGCAATCATCACCGACATTATTCGTATCGTCTTCTAAATCCTCAAATTCTTGCATTTCATTTCCTTCTATAAAAAAATTTCGTTTTTCAAAGGAGTATGAACTTTTTTATCTTCACTTTTAATCTGTCTTTGGTGTATTTGAGGATTAGGGTTCCTCCTGAATTCTCTCCTAACGAACTAATCTGCTTTAGATTGATCTAGTTCCATATTTGAAATTTTATTTGATAGTTCTTTGATTATCTTTTACATAGCATCCATATTATTGTCTGTGGACCTCCCAGCTTCGGAAGGTCCTTCTTGTTCCTTAAACCATTTAGTTTCTTTGTTTCCCATTTCCACCTTCGCTTTTAATTTTCCAGAAGCCATCATATTTGACTCAATCTCTACGGAATCATCTTGCATTCGGGTAAGTTCTGTAACTCTCCTTTCTCTCAATAATAGTGAGAAATTGGGTTCGAAAGCTCTTGCAAAAGTTACCTTGGTTGCAGGATAGGAAGGTTTAACTTCAACTAGGATCTTGTTATATAATTTATTAAATCTTTGAATGAAATCAATAACAGTTTCCAAATTTTTCTTCCTTAAAGCTCGAAACTCAATTAAGTAATATAGGTGATCCTTTCTCTCACACCATTGTCTGAGAAAAGAGTTTTCTAACTCATCATAGGATCCTATCGAGCCTGCGGTCAAACCTCGAAACCAAGTTCTCACCTATCCTTCAAAGGTTTGAACAAACAATCGTGAATACATGTCTTCGTGCTCAAGACCAAGAATATCTGTGAATTGATCAAAGAAATTTATATGTTCGGTTATATTTAGGTCTCCTTCCCCCATAAACTTAGGTAGGTTTTTCATGTAGTTTTCAGGTAAATCATGAAGAGGCACTGGGGGGACCAAAGGAGCATATATGGCAGCTACTTTGGCGAAAATTCAGGGGGGTGGGGGTGGCCCTTGACCACCCCCTCCTCCTCCTCCATGAAGCAAGAAAGGTTTCGAGAATAGTTTATCAGGAGACGAAAAAACTGAAAAAGGGGGGAACGAGAGACAAGGACTCAGTTCTTCTAATTTGCAAGATATGTAAATGGGAGAACCTACAAGAGTTGGATCCGAGTGTATGATATATTCTTAGAGACTTTGTGAGGTTGGGAAATTTATCTTGAGATCTGATGGGATATCAATCGAAGTGGGATTTACTGTAGGTTTCTTACCTTCACTTACATAGGAGGTAGTTGAATAAGCTTCAGTTTTAATTGCAGGGAAAACTGATTTAGGATTTATGGTTTCAGCTTCAACTATGTTAGCCAACGTTTCTCCGAAAGGGATTTGGGTGGAAACCTCTTGCGGATTTAATGGTTCAAGTGGAATCTTAGCCTTAGGCTGTGTGGATTTAGGCTGGTAAACCGTAGTAGCTTGCTTAAGGAATCCTCTTGGTTTTAGTGTTTTTTCGGGGTCAGAAATAGGCGTGGTCTGCTTATCATCTGGGTTTTGTCTAGTATTCATTCGACCAAATGCTAGCTTATTTAATTGTGGAGTCACCAAGTGAATAATAAAAACTTAGCCTTTATAATGTATTCAATCTTTGTTCACTATCAAAGAGAGAAACTTACAAATGTCATTCTCTCAGGGAAAGATAACTTCGTTTCTCCGTCCCCAGCAGTGGCGCCAAAAATATGTTGTTCCTGAGTTTATACTAAGGCTTCAGGAAAGGTTTCAATTTTCACCTCTTACCACTGAAATTATATGATAAAAGTTCTTTAAATGGAATTAATATTGTAACAGCTTAGAGGTTGTTTCTCGCATCTGAGTTAAATTTGAAATATTAAATGAATTGAAAGAAAACATAAAGTTTCTAATCAAAGTAAGGCATCAACTACTGAGGAATCTTACTTTGTAATAGAAGAAGAAAATGAAATGATGTAACCTTCAATGAAGTATAAAATATAGTATCTAAGTAACATACAGGTCTTGTATTTTCTAACAGTAAATACAGAGGAAAATCTATTTTTTATCCGACTACCAAGTGAAATAAAATCACAGTAGATGTTTTACTAAATTTTGATTTAAACATTCATCAAAGAAATGTATATGAAAGTATGTTGTAATATGGAAGGATAGAAGAAAACATAACTTAGAATATACGAAATGTAGAATCTCTGGTCTGCATTTGTATTAATTCTCAATAAAGAGAGTTTTCTTCTTTACAATCGACAAAAAGAAGCCCTTTGGTCCTTTCTCAAAATGTATATTTATACAAGGTTTAAGCATTTGAAATTGTATCATTATAAAGGTTTTGGTTACAAATGATCCCAGTTTCTCAGCAATTAAAAATGGTCCCAACCACAAGTTCTGAAACTTAGTATGCTCTCCTTTTCCTTCATGAGGTTTGTCCCATTTTAGGACAAGGTCACCTACCTCAAAATTTCTGTCAGGGGCAGAATTGGAATCAAACCAGCTTTTAACAATGAGTTGATGTTGATCCAATTTTTGTTTTTCTTGAGCCCTCACCTCCTCTAACTTTAACAAAGCGTTAATTCGACTCTCCAAGGGGGGAAAGTTTTCTTCCTGTACAGTCTGCGATAACTGTAGAGATGGAAGAAGGGCATGCGGTGGAAGAATCGCTTCCCTGCTGTAAATGAGAAAGAAAGGTGAGTTACCCACACTAGTTTTAGGAGTTACTCCGTCAGCCCAGATTGCATTCAATAGTGCGTTATGCCAGTTTTTATGGTTTTCGGAGATCGTTCTCTTGATAATTTTGATCATATTTTTATTAGTTGATTCCGCCAAACCATTTCCTTGGGGGTAATAGCTGGTAGAGTAATTTAATTTAATTCCTTTTTCTAGAGCGAAATCACTCATTTCAAGAGACGAAAAATAGGAAGCATTGTCAAATACTAAGCATTCAGGAATACCGAAACAAGTGATGATATTTGAATTCAGAAAGGATATCACCTGGCTGGTATTTACAACTTTGAATGGGGCAACCTCGAACCACCTGGTGAAATAATCTGTGGTTGTTATGATGTATTTATGTTGTTGCGAGGATACTGGATTGATTGGGCCTATAATATCCAGGCCCCACTACTGAAAAGGGGAGTCTATCGAAACCGATTGCAAAGGGAATGCTAGTTTTTGTATCCGTCCAGATGCCTTTTGACAAATCACACACTTGCGATATAAGGCATGAGTTCCTTTGAAAAGGGTAGGCCAGTAATAACCTACTCTTAATACTTTGTGGGTGGTGGTGTCTCCACCGAAATTCCCACCAGCTTCCCCTGCATGTAACTCCAATAAGACTTTTTCTGCTTCATCTTTTTCAAGACAACGCATAAGTATTCCATCAAAATTTTGGCGAAAAAAAATACCATTAATCAGCTAAAAAGAAGCAGATTTTAATCTTAGTGCTCTCCTTTTTTGGGGATCAAGGTGACGGGGATTTGATCTGTGTATAAGACAAAATTTGATGTCGTCATACCAGGAACTAAAAAGGTTTTGTGCACAGCAGATTTGATTTTGATAGTGTTGATCTGGATTTAACATATCCGTTTCATTTTGTTGTCCTACACCTGAATCAAAAACCAACTTGCATAAACCTTGGCCTCTAACAATTTGTGCTGGGGTGATTTCTATGTCATATTCTTGTAAGGATGTGACCCAGTTAGCCCTTTTTTGCATAGTTCTTTCTGTACTAACAAATTTCTGACAGTCGGGTAAGGGACAATAATTAAGTCCTTCTCCCTTGAAGGCTGAGCTCATAAAGGCAATTGGGACTTTGTTATTTTCAGCGTTCTTTTGAGTTAGGACAACATCCTAAGATCGGTCAGAGGAAAACGTGTATAGGGTGAAGTCTCGCGAAAAATTAGGGCTCATTAGAGAAGGCATGTCTATTATGGCCTTTTTTATTGAATCAAAAGCATGACTTTCTAAAGGTCCTCAATGGTACTGTACATCCTTTTTTATTAATTTTTGTAATGGTCTCACCATTTCTGAAAAGTTGGGGATGAATCTCCTAACAAAGTTTATCTGTCCTAAGAAAGATTGCATGGAATTTTTTACGAGGGAGGGGGGAGTTTTGAAATGACTTGGGTCCTTTCAGGGTCGATAATCATCCCTTCATTCGATACAATGAACCCGAGGAGCTTACCTTGTTCTACTAGGAAGAAAGATTTTTTAGGATTTAAAGAAATGTCGTACTTACGACATCGTTGTGGAACAGATCTTAAATGAGCTAGATGATCTCCTTTATTTTTTGAGAATACAGTGACAACATCCAAGTAAACTACTACAGATTGATTGATTAAGCCGCAGAAAGCGATATCCATCACTCTCTGAAAAGTGGCACCAGCGTTTATGAGCCCAATGGGCATCTTTATATAAGCGTAGGTGCCCCATGGGGTACGGAAATTAGTTTTGAGCTAGTCTGGGGGAGACATAAGGACTTGGTTATACCCTGAAAATCCATCCAACAAGGATAATATTTCAGAACCAGATACTTGTTGAAGGATCTACTCCATGGGAGGGACAGGGTAGTTGTCTTTATCAGACGCTCGGTTAAGATTTCAGAAATCGACACATAGTCAGATTTCACCACTCTTCTTTCTAATAGGGACAAGGTTAGAGACCCATTGTGTGTGCCTTACTGGGAGGATTATTTTAGCGTTCAAGAGTTTGTTTAATTCCTTCTTGATTGTTGGTTCGAGTTTTGGGTGCATCTTCCTTAACTTTTGTTGAAAAGGTTGGGTCTGAGGTTTCATGGGAATAATGTGTTGTATGATGTTTGGATCAAAGGTTTTTAGGTCGTCGTATGTCCAGGAAAAAACATCTTTGAATTCCTTAAACAACTTAATAAATTCTACCATTTTTTGCTCAGAACACCCCAACCCTAAATTGATGCATTATGGGTTATCTTTAGTTCCCAAATTTACTTTTTCATGTGTCAAGGAAGAACTATTCGTTTTACAATTCACTGATTTTCTGAACTTATCATGAAGATCATAAAAATTTTCTAACCTAACCACAGATTTCAGGATAGAGTTTACCATGTCTGATGTAGATTATGGGGATCTCGAATTAGGTATTTTCGTAAAGTCGCGAAGATTTTCGTCATGGGTACCTTCGTCGATCACTGCTCCCTGGAAAGTTTCTTCTATATGCAGAAAATTGATGATCTATTGATCGTCATCGAAGACTCTCCAATTCGTGATGTTGTCTGGAACGGACGGTCTGAACAACAATTCGACGGAAAATGCATTCAGAGATACGCCTTCTGTAGGAAAAATTTTTGGGGCAACGTTAGCTAACAAATCGGCCTCAGAATTATTTAATCTAGGAACAGAATTTATGTTAAAAGAAGAAAACTTGTTCATCAAATTCCATACCTTAGTCTGATAGCTTTTAAGGTGCGGAGATAAACAGTGGATAGAATTTTTTACCTGTCTAACCATGATTTTTGAATCACCAAAGACAGTCAAATTTTGAATGTTCAAATCTAGTGCTTTTCTAAGACCTTGAAGGAGTGCCTCATATTCGGTCATGTTTTTTGTACATTTGAATTCTAATCGGAAAGCAATCAAAGTCGTGTTACTTGTTGGATCGATGAGCACGCACCCTGCACCAGCTCCTTCCTTAGATTTTGACCCATGGAAGTAAAGAGACCATATTTGATTTTTGTTAGATGCATGTGACCACTCAAAGAAGGTTGTTGACTGTGTGCATGTCACAATTTCAGATTGTTGTTCCAGGTCAGTGATGGTAGAAGTTTCGGCCATGAAATTTCCGAAAAAAGTGTCCATCCCCTGTATTTCAGGCGAATTGGCAGAAGTGGTGAATGGTTCATTGGGATCATTTAAATAAGTTACCGTGAACTTAAGATAACATTCACAATTTACCTTGATTCAGTTAGTCTTTCCATTCTCGGACAGCCACAAGTGAAACCAATCCGTTGCAAAATAGCCATGTAATTGTTCTCACCAATCTCTAATTAAAAACAAACCATATACTTCTGGGATATCTACAACAATGAACCATTCAGATTATCATCTAATCCTAAAGTCCATCAATCACTTGATGGACTTTAGGATTAGATGATAATCTGATAAGCATATTTTTTAATTCACCTATCACTTTAACACTAGTTCGATCAAGCTGGATAATTTTCAAGGTGGACGGTTGAACTTCAGAATTAATTTTTTGACAGACAGACCAAGGTATTACGTTAGATGATGCACCTGAATCTACCATACAGTTATGTACATTCCTATTGAAAATTTCAAAAGTCAACAAAAAGGGAGGGACATTTCTGCGAGTATTAACAGTAGCAGCTTGTTGTTTTTTAATCGCAGCCCCTGAAACTAGTTTATCTACATTTGTTACACTATTTATAGGTAGGTCTCTTTTATCATGAGGTTCGGATGTATTTTTGGAGGAGGCCTTCTGAGGATTTTTGGGGCTGTTTTGAACACCTTTGTTGTTGTTCAGATTGCTATTTTTGTTATTCTCCACAATATTTTGCAGCATCTTTTGCAAAAGAAAAGGGAATTTTAATAATTCATAAACAGAAATGTTAGCCCTAAGATTTTTTAGATCTTCAATCAAATCATAATCTAAACTTGGATTTGTTGAATTCTGTTTAGTCTCAATTGATTTAGACTGTTTTGGAGGCATAGTAGTTGCAATTTCAGAAGAAGACTTATTCACTATCTTGCTCCTGGTATTGTAAGAATGCATTGTTTCGAAATTAGCTTGAAAAATGCTATCCGAAAAATGTCTGAAAATGTTTGGAGAGGATTCATCTTCTTCTATTGTCTCTTGTTCAGCTACTTCTTCAGGAAGATCAGGAGGAATCAAGTTATCATGTGCTTCTAGGATCGTTTGAATAGCAAATTGTAAGCTTTCTAGATTTTGGCCTTCAGAATTTGAGTTAGATCGGTTTGTGGGAAAAGGATTCCTAAAAGGGGGTTTGTAAATCCCTTTGCTCGAAGAATCTTCTTCAGCCAACCTTTTCAAATCTATAACTTGATTGGATAACTTCTGAACGACTTTCTGTAAGTTTTCTAGATCCGAACTCTCAGGTTGAGCTTTATTTTGGGGAGGTCTAGGAAGGATTTTGATTTTCTTCTTGGATGATGACCTGGTCTCTATCTCGTTGTCGGTATTGTCTTTTAAGCTGAGAATATATTTCTTGATTTGACTCGCCTCTTCGAAGTCTTCTAACAATGTGGATTTCTTGGAGCTCTTTACCCAAATGGCTATGTTTTGATGTAAGGCTTTTGTGTAGTATGCAACAATAAGATTCTCGGCAGGCATCGAATCCATGGGGATTCAGTTCTCTAGTGTCAGGAACCTTTGATTAAAGTCTTTTATCTTTTTTGGGGGGTTCATTTTTAAACTATAAAGCTCCATGACTAGAACTTCAGGAGACTTGTCGTCTCTGAACTTCTCAAGGAAACAGGACTCAAATTTATCCCATGACACGATGGTATGGGGTTGTTGGGCAAAGTACCAGGTAGAGGCATTTCCTTCAAAGGTGTAGGGAAACAATCTACACACTACGTCTTCGTGCTCAACACTACGGAGCCTAATGGATAGCATAAAATTTTTGATGTGATCCTCAGTGATCTGTTTGGAGTCTGGTTCAAATTTAGGGAGCCATTTCTCTGGGTGTTTAGGTAAAGGATGTTGGGGCCCAGGTATGGCCACTGCATCTTGTTCGAGCCAGGGTCAGGCGATATTTTTCAGATTGGCCTTAGGTGTGGATGGTGTTGAAGGTTGAGATGAGGTACTGCCTTCGTCTGAGGATTCTTCTCCAAAAAAAGAAGGAGATGAAGGGGCTGGTGATGGTGGAATACCAGATCCTCCTGCTGCAGGAGTGAGGATATGATCTAGATCTATAGGGTTTAAGGTAAGATCAGTACTTATGAGTTTTTCCCTAATATCAGAGAAGTCTAATGGTTGGTTCAAAGGTCAACTTGGTTGTCTAATACATGCTAAGGGATTGTGCATTCTTATGAGGGATTGATGAACAATGTCTTGTATGTCGCCACCTGGGGGATTAGGAGTTACTGGTTCAACTGTGATCCGTGGATCTTCGTTTGATGTGGTTGTTGTTTGAGGGACAATGTTGTCATCTGAACAACTTCTAGTTACTATAGGTGAGTGGGTAGGTGGGGGAGGAGTCTTACGACCTCCTCGTTCCATTAATAGTTTGCAGGCCCTCCTTCTAGCACCATTTGTTGACGAGTGGAATTGACCGCTCGTCAACTGGAGGAGTCAATCCAGTCCGGGGTTGTCTAATTAACCCAAGCCATTTGGATTAATTCACTCTGACGGGTTTTGCGGCTCCATTGGACGATCTAAGTCCTAAAGAAAATGAAAAATAACTAAAGGAAAAACAATAACCTAATAAATAATAATCACTAAAATCTATAAGTACATTTAAATATATATATGTACAATTTAACTGAAATTATAATCAATACTTTATATACAATCTGTACAAAACACGAGTTTTAATCTAAACTCGTAAAAATCAAATGTAGATTGATTACTTTAGCAATAATAATAAATAAAATGAAAATATTATCTAATATTTTTTTGGTTTGTTTTCTTAGATGTATGCACTCATGAAATCAAACATTAAACTGCCTAATTGAACAGAAAATAATAGATAGTAGAAAATGTTCTATATGTGGAAAAGCTTCTATATTCAGCAAACTAATGAAATCAAATAACAGGCTAACCTTTTATTGCATCCAATGTCTGTTTGATATTGAGTATCCAACCACCTTTATCTGAGAAGTGAACCTGCAACAGATCTTGAGATTGCTTCGAATAAATGAGAAACAATAATGTTGGAGATTGAATTATAGTAACAGAACATTTAATAGATACAGTTAAAATAATCATATGATTTGCAAGTTACTGTGACGAGATAAATCTTCCTGTAAGAACTTGCATGCAGACATTCAACAGAAATTAGAGATGAATCTACTAATTTAAATTGGATAGATGATCACTGTGTATGTATTGTATCTTAAACATAAAATATGGGCAGCATATAAAATAAATCATGTCAAATGGTAATAAATCACGACAACGAAATAAATCACCATCTATTGTCAAATTAACATACACATAACCTAAATCAAAACATCATACAGAAAATCTAAAGTTGTAACGTGCATTCTATTTCATTCAAGTCTGCGATAAAAATGCCCATACTCTTGCCCCAGGCTCAGATGATTAATGTTTACAAAATGATATGTTTATATAGGTTTCAGGAAACATAATTGTTTCATGTTGATAAGATAAAATTGGTTTCCAAAAATAATGGGGGATGCAACCACCCTGATTTCACTAAATATTAAAACACTATCAACAGTCTAATTCTATTTACTCAAAATACAAAATTGATATGGTTGGGAGATCTCAAAAGTGTCTCATATCATATTTGAAATCATGGGCTCCTTAATTATCCTGAAAACAAAAGAAAATAAGAAGATCTCAGATATGTTTTCAGTCTTCAAATCAAACAATTCGAATTTTCTTAACTAGCTACAGAATCTTGCGATTTTGTAGCTAGTTATAATAGCAAATGCAATCATATTTTATTAAATAAACAAAACAGACTAATCTTAATAAGAAAAATAGTTTATTCAATCAAATCAAATATCCTAACTTAAGAATGACACAATCATGCTATTAAATTAAAAATATCATACCTCAAATCATGAAATCAAAACATATCAAGAAATTTTGGAATTAACAATAGTTGTTGTTGCCTCTACGTTTTTGAAAATCACACGACCTGTAGATTTCAAACGCTTCTCCTTCCCTTGGATAATGGATTCAAGTCTGTTGTTTTCATTTGTCAACATATCAACTTGGTCTCTTAAATACTTGAGTCATGACTGTAGCAGTGGAACATCGGTATAGTATCTATCGATCCACGATCGGCACACATCACATTGTGACTGTAAAGAGTTTGCAGTAGAATGAACAACATTACGGGTCGGAGAATCCTCCATGCGAATAGTAGATTTATCACAGAGCTAGATACCAGGGAATTCTGGGTTATCTTTCAAACAAGGAGGCAGATTATTAACATAGTCATAGGGTCAGTCAGGGTATAGCCCGAATGACATGGGGTCCTCTTCAGCAAGGAATTTGTCAATTTTTTAGTCCGAGCCTTCGCTCACTTCAATCATGTTGATTGTGTCTGCACGGGGATTTGTTTTACTTCGAATACTTCAAGAAATTAACCAACCATCTCTTTTGTTTTTGAAATTGACATCAACATTGCCTTTTAACTTCTTTCCTGTAGGTTTATTAACAGTTTTAGTGCAATTCTTTGGATGCGCAACCGGTCGACTGTCCTGTTGAATGACATTAGGGTAGGTCGAGGGTTCGTTATTAGGGGAAAAATCACAGGCCTGGAGAGATGGAGAATATGTTGTTGGGTTCACAAAGGGTTTCCTCAACGCATGGCTTATCCACTTCTCCCAACTCAGGGTTACCAAAACCATTTCGCGTAATGAATGAGTCCCAACAATCATTTTGTGACTGTAACTGGTGCATGAGGATGATTTTAATGAGGCCATGGTGAAATAGACTTGAATATGACCTCTGTTTCCTAAATATTTTTCCCATTTTATACAGACTTCTGAGTAGATAATAAGGCATATTCAACGGAAAACCAATAAAACTCATAAGCAGGCGTAAATGATATAGGAAAACAAGTCTGAATCATCCCTCACATGTGATGAATTGCTTCACTACAGCAAGTAACTCATGCCACCTAGGTTTCAAGAATGAAATTGTCATACCTCGATCACAGCTAGTTATTTTTCGTGAGGTAAACAGTAAAGTCCAAGGGACTTCCTCCACTTTCGTGTTTTTGAACCATTTCTGACCAACCGCTGGCAATCCCGTGGCTTGGCTTAAGAACTCTTATGTTACTTCCAATTGCACATCACCGATATTTTCCCTACAGCCATCAAAGGTTAAGGAAAACTCTTGGGTGACCTAAAGGTTAAAACCCTGAAACTTTTCGATGAACAAATGCCAACCATTCCTTTCCAAATATTCCCTAGCGTTATCATATGAAAGTAGGGTTTGGATGCCATTCGGTTTGACCCTTACCACTGGAGCCATACTACACAGACAGGTAATTAACGCACAACACACAGGTAGGGTTAGCAAAAAGGAAATAGATCCATAGCCCCGAGCCTTATCAATACATGTTGTGATAATTCAAACGACGAGCAAGGTGTTTAATCAAAACGCATGTGAGGAGTTACGTGAAACCCGAGACCATGCTAAGGAGTAATGGCATCCTGTACATTGTATTCCACCTTGGCATTGGGTACATGCTAGGACCAGAGTACTCTAAAAACAAAATGCATGAATCATAGTTTGATTTCAAAGTTAGGTAGGTTTATAAAAATTGAATAGTTCAAAGTTTCATGAAAGAAATATGATAAAAAATCAACCAAAATCCATACAAAAAATCGAATATCAAATGGAGGGGGTCTTTCGTTCATATAACCACAAATATCTTAGGCATTCTTAGAATCGAAAGGGTCACAAAAAAGGAGAGAAACATGCTCATAGAACGAAAACACAATTCTGTAATAAACCATATGCTTTCAATGAAATTTTAAAACAGAACAGTAACGATAGTTGCGAGTTTTCATGCTTTCAGTCATGAAAACTAAGCATGAATAGATGATAGGTAAAAAGTGACGATTTATGACTGTTGTTTAGAGAAACGCTCATGAAGAGCAATAAAATTTCATAGACCCCGTGTAGGAAACTTATAAACATAATAATTACATAATCGTTGCCAACACAGTTGTGGTAATCTTTCTCCTATTTGCCCATATACTATAATGATAGATGATAGTTGTAGATTTGGTTTTATTAACCATTTATCTATTTGATCAATGTCGACCTGTCTTATCCAAGAGAGCTCAACTTGGTCTCTTTCCACATTTTCCTTAATATCTAGAAGATGTTTGGCTATGTTTATTTTACCCAACATCCCAGAGTTACTTTCCTTATCAAGATCTAACAATTTTTTATTTAGCAGACCAAATGTTTCTTCATAGGAATCTCTCACCTCTTTAGCCATTTTTCTGTTTTCTGTTATATTGTGCTCCCATGCCTTTAGCAAGATGTTACCTCTGGTTTTCTCTGGAATCGATAATCTAGAAGCAATGATTATTTCCTCTTTTGAAAACGATATAATAGCCTCCTGGAAGACACCTCGAGTTGCCTTAGCTCCTCTTTCTCTTAAGGTGATATTATTTAATGCTTGATCTATCATCTGAAAATGACTCTAGATGATTTCTACTTTAGAAAGTAAACTGTGTTGAGTTGATTCTATATTCTTTCATATTTCCATGGCTTGAGTTTGGAATATTGTTATATCTATGACCTAGCTTTCAGTAGAATTTAATTTGGATTGTAGATGTTTTATTAACTCCTCTTGTTGTTTGACCTGTGTTTGACTTATTTGAGACAACTGGTGCATTTTCTTGAGATCGGATTTGAGTTGTTCAATTTCCCATTGGTCAGCTTCTCTGGCTTGATCAAGGTCTTTGCATGCCTCACTCCTAGCATTCATCTCTACAGCTTCTATCTGAGTCTGTAATATGCTAATTAACATGTCTTTTTGTTTCAACCGTTTCTTCAAGCTCCCGAGTGAATATTGGTTGGTTTTTGCATAAGCCCCCAATGTTCCTGCCACCTCTTCGGTGAATTCTACCTCTTCTAAGGCTTCTCCATCAGTTAATACTCTGTATATTTTGTCTATTGCACCCACCCTTTGGTGTGTTTCTTGCTTCACCGCGACTTTCCTTTTCTTGCTAAAAAATAAATCTCTAGGAGGTAACTCTTCTACATAGATAGGTGTTAGATCTTCTTTGAATATTGTTCCTACATCAGGGTTCCCCTTGGTAGATTTTAAGGGTGTGACGAATGGAATGGAACTACCGATTTCTATGGATGTTTGTTTCATGGTAGCGTTTGTGACCGGTTCATTTGATGTAGACAATGGTGTGTCTCCTACCCCTTTTGAGGGTATCTCTGTTTGATCCTTGACCTGTTTACCTGGTGTATCTATCTCTGAGGTCTTTCTTCTTGGATTGGGATCTCGGTTTCCTAGTTCAAGGTCTCAATTTCCTCTATGTTCCCCTGAGTTTCTTCTTTGTCGGGGCTTGTGTCTATTGAACCTTTGGCTTCTATTTTTTGTATACTTGGTGGTGTTGATACTTTTCCCTGTAAAACTTTGGGGAGGATACTTCCTCGGTGTTCCTGAAATTTTTAAAATCCAATCATCCCTTCGGGTGATAAAGCTCGAACTCGACTTAAGACTTCTGAGTAGGATCTCACTCCTTGGAAAATCTTGTCATGAGGAGAATATTTTTTCTCATATATTTTTAGACCAAAACTTTCCATGTGGTTACCCATGAACTTATGAGGGTCGTGCTTCTTGAATTCAATGTCTACCAATTTCATTTCCTCTAAGGTCATGGCCTTTGGTTTGGAATGGCCGAAATCCAATAAAGAAAATGTACCAATGTGTAGGGGAAAAGATGGCCATACCTTTTTTTGAACTCCTTTGAGTTCTTTGATGATTCCTTTGAGTATTGTTTTCCTAGAAACCTCACGACATACTAGCCTGTCTGGTAAGAATAGAAACAGGGCATATGGGGGAATAGAATAGCCAAAAACCCTAATATAAGAGAATTGTTCTTCTATGTACCAGTCTGCCACGCTGCCTAAGTTGGCCACAATTTTATCTGAAATCCTGGGAGGTGGGTGGCCGAAGATAACGACATGCATTGGTACCATTACCCAGTAGAAAATCTCATAGATGAAGTCTTTGGATTTATCTTCCCAAAGTTTTGAGTGGTACACGTGAATAGGGTATGCGTTATTTGGAGTCCATCTCCAAATCATTAATGGAAAAGGTGGCATGAAGTAAATGGTGTCCATAATGTAAGCAGACACAAAAAATGAAGTTTCTTTCCCACTCGCCTTTTGTGTCCGATATTCTATAATTTGTCGGGTCAGACTGTCTGACAACATTTTGGCCCAGTCGAAAGAGTATCCCTCTGCTACTGTGTGGATAAGTGATACCCATGGGAGAAATAAATGTGCAGTATTATCTTTGCCATAAATTTGGCACACCATCATCGCTATATACATGAACTATGGTTGTAACAATGAGATTATGTATATACCATTAGAATCAACTCTGAACTTTTCAGGGTGTGAGCACCAATCCTTGATCAGGTTGGATAAGATTTTTCCAAATTGCTCAAATTCTTTCTTTTTGAAAACCTCTAAGAATTCGACATTGTAAGTAAATTTTGGTGTGGGAGACAATTTGTACATCGCCTGTAGATGCTCCAGCTGAAATGTCCCAACAGCCACCTTCTGATAATTGAATATTTTTCTAGTTGGGACATCTACATGATTCAGTGCCCATCTGATCATATCATAATAGGGAAATACCTGCGGCCTTGTTGCTACCTTATGCATCTCCGACCAAGAAACAACCTTGTATTTGATATACAAGTCTTGTTTTTCGTTGTTGCTCGAATCGTTTGGGCAGTTTACCAGCTTGTATTGCAATGTGTTGAAAACATGTGTCCATGTTTTGACTATGTTGATGTTTCTAGGCAAGGTATTAGAAAGAATATCTGAACTCTGGACTAAAATTTCACTAGTTGTTTTGGGCGCTTTCCGTGGAGCCATGATATAGAATCTTGAAATTATATTTCCTGTCACAAAGGATGAAAACACAAACAATGGTTATCTCGCTAAGCTGACTCTATGAAAACTAGAATGAAATTCAACTAATGACATAAATCCTTTCAGATTGAGCACTCTAATCTGCGTGAATCCTTGCTGACATGGCGTTTAATTCTTTTAATAGAAATATTTGGAGATAAATCAAGATCTTATTTCCAATCATTTCTCTAATCCACTTATAAATGCCATAAATGTTTTATATTTTGTGACTTGGGAGAATCGTAGAAGTATTTAATTTTCGCCCATAAGTTTTACAAGGTAAAAGGTTGTTTAAGATATTAATTAATCCATCTTAAACCTTTAATTAATCATGATTAGTCCTTAATATTTTTTGGGAATTCGTAGTCTCGGGTGATTTTACTCTTAGTCTCAAGCTATGAACCCTGAATTTGCGAAATTGTGATTCGATTAATTAAATTTAATCATGCTTAAGTTTTTAATTAATTGCGATTAGTTTGGAAATTTTGTGACTTCGAGTATCAAGGTTATAAGTTGTTGTTCAAGACAAAATTGTTGAATCGCGAAGTCACGATAACAATTAATTATCGTTAGTCGTGTAATTAATCGGGTTTATCTTAAGTCGTTGTCGCAACTTCTCATATCGGGACATTTGAAGGTTGCTCGAGGCGTGACTCCCAACTTGCGAAGTTGTGATGTATTAAATTAGTGATAATCACGTTTTAATTATTCTATGATCATGATTAATATTATCCCAACTTCGCTATTCCGCATGTCAAGGCATTGAGAGCTTCGACATGTTGGACTGTTAGATCTGTGAAACCCAGAAATCCGATGTTTGAGGTTTATTGTCAGCGTTTTGTTGTTTAAAAGGTAGGTGGCTTCCAATCCTTTAATATCTGGATTATTTGAAAAATATATGTGTTCCAACAGGAAGCACCAACTTCCTTTGTTTTCCAGCTGCAACTGGAAGGAGGCTCCAACCCCCTAGTTTCTTAGGCTACAACCTGAGGGAATATCCAACTCCCCAATTCTATGGCTACAACCAGAAGGTGGCTACAACCCCCTATGTTCTCTGATTACAATCGGAAGGTGGTACAACCACCTGTCCTTTCCCCATCCATTTGCTCTGACATATAAGTAGAATAATGGAACCACTGTCATACTATCACTATGAGATATACTGATGTAAACTTGTACCAATCAACTTGTACCAAACAACCTATACCAATAACCTGAACCATGCATCAACCATACATCAACCTGTACCTCAACTTGTACCTCAACCTATAATCAACTTGTACCATAAACAAGTGCATCAACCATGCACCAACCTATACCAAACAACTTGTAATCAAAATGTACCATAAACAAGTGCATCAACCATGTATCAACCTGTACATCAATCTGTACCATCAATGAGTGCATCAACCATGCACCAAATATGTACCAATCATGCATCAAATACACATAAACTATGACTCATCAATATGTACCAACATCATCATCTATACACCTCATGTATGCGCCAAATCATCAACTACTTGTCTCAACCATGTACCCAACATGTACCTCAACCAAAATCCACTCATCAATTTCATCATCCAAATCTGATCTAATCACATATACCTCAAACACTATACCACAAGTCTGTACCTCAAACCATGTGCTAGAACCCCACTGTTATACAACCTCTATCTGTACCAATAACTTCAGCAACATACCTCAACCAAAATCCCTCAAACATGAACCAATATTAAACTTCAGTAGATCTGCCTCATATCAACTCTACAACAAGACATAAACTCCCAAGAGGGAATCCATCATATTTACAAGGCAAACCCTCAACTTGATTCATAAATTCAACACTACACATATGAGAACCATACCTTTTTTTTCTTCTTGTAGATTTCTATTGTCGCATTTTTGTTGTCGCGAATCCACTACCGGGATTTTTCTGTCGCGATTTTTCTGTCGCACTTTTTCTGTTGCACTTTTCCTGCCGCACTTTTCCTTCTGCGATTTTTCTTCCACACTTTTCCTTCCGCACTTTTCCTGCCACACTTTTTTTACCGCACTTTTCCTACCGCACTTTTTCTGCTGCAATTTTTTTGTCGCACTTTTTCTACTGCACTTTTTCTGTCGCACTTTTTCTACTGCACTTTTTCTCTATCAATAATACATGCCCAAATAACCTTTTACAAAAATAGATATTCAATGACATTCAAGTGTGATTTGAATGAGAGACCCTTGCCTCTTATTTATATTGTTATGTAGCTTCGTCAAGGGGTTACCTTCTAACCATCTTAACCCACTTTCCTTATTTTAGGGTTAACCCACTTATAACCACTTGTCCACTTCACTTAACCACTTTCCATAATTAGTAAGTTCTCAATTAACTTTATTATTTAAATAATTTCTTTTGCATCCTCTTTGAATTATAGTACACTCATCACTTCACTTTATTATTTAAATAATTTATTCTTTGCAAACACTTTGATTACTTTGACCTTTTGGGGCTTCTAGATGACTCGTGAGGGTTCTCCATCTTCACATGGCCATAACTCTCTAACCGTGAGGAGTTATGTGACGTTCCACATACAACCGAAAATGGCATGACATGTACTATCCATATAGAATAGTTTTACCTACAAATATATCAAAAATCATACCATTATCCATCAAAAAAACTTGGGTACATTACCCAAACCTTTGTGCTATCAGAATTCGCTACCAGACTTTCTTCAAGGGTTGAATCAACAATGAATTCTAGGCATAGGTAATTGGTACTACATGTTATCTGGTAAATAGACCACCCTCATCAATGTTGGTGGAAAAAACTCAGAATGAGAAATGGACTATTAAAAACCCTCTCTTGAACATCTTATAGTGTTTGGTTGTGATGCTTATGTACATGTTCCAAAGGAAAATAGGAGTAAGTTGGATAATAAAGTTGAAAAGTGTATCTTTATTAGTTATAAATATGGTATAAAATGATATAAAATTTGGAACCCGGTAACTAAGAAGATTTTTTACATTCATGATGTTGTCTTTAGTGAGGTTAAATATGTTCCCAAATAGGAATTCCTACCAAAGGAAAAGACCAGATACAATACAGTTTGATTTGGAGGGTGAAGAATCTGACTCAAAAGAAAAAGAAGAACCTCATACTCTAGTATTGAGAAGATTGGTTCTGGAAATAAGGAAACTAGAAAAGTATACTCCACCTGATTTTTGCTCCAATTTTGACTTATATATTATTGATAATAATCCTATAACTGTTAAGGAGGTGGTGAATTAATAAGATGTTAAACTCTAGAAGAAGGCCATGGTTGAAGAAATGGTGACTTTAGATAAAAATGGGGCTTGGGATCTAGTTGAGTTATCAACTGAAAGAAAGATAGTTGGTATAAAATGGGTGTTTAAGAAGAAGTTAAATGCAGAAGGTAAAGTGGAGAAGTATTAATCTTGTCTAGTAGCGAAGGGATAATCCCAAGTAGAAGGAATAGATTTTGGTGACATTTTGTCTTGTTTTTCTAAATTGACATCTATTAGATTTATTTTAGTTGTTGTTGTTTATTTTGATCTTGAAGTAGCACATATGGATGTAAATACAACATTCCTACATGGGGATCATGAAGAATAAATCTACATGAAACAACCAAAAGGTTTTATAGAAAAGGGTAAGAAAGAGATGATTTGCAAGATGAAAAGGTCCCTATATAGGTTAAATAAATCTCTAAGGATGTGGTATCAAAAGTTTGATACTTATGCTTTTGGACTTGGTTTCACAAGGAACAAACATGATCAGTGTGTGCATTTTAAATTAGTTGGTGATCATTTTATCTATGTGGTTTTGTATGTTGATTATATGTTGCTAATTGGAAACAACAAGGAAATCATCAAGAAGGTAAAAACTCAGTTGTCTTATAAACTTGATATGAAACATATTATTGTTGCATATTTTATTTTGGGCATGGAAATTAAAAGAGATAAAGCAATCATGAAACTTTGGTTGAGTCAGATGAAATGTGTTGAGACAATATTGCATAGGTTTAATATGTAGGATTCTAAACCAGTCAAGGTCCCTATTATTGTAGGTGTAAAATTATATATAGATCAATGTCACAAGACACATGAAGAGGAAGAGAACATGTCTCATGTTCCTTATGCTAGTGTTGTTTCCCGTTTGGTGTATGCAATGGTCTGTACTACACCATACATTACACATTCAGTGGGAATTTTGAGAAAGTATATGTCAAAACCAAGGAAGGAGCATTGAAAAACTATAAATATGGTTTTCAAGTATTTGTGTGGCACTACGGATTATGGAATTTTCTACCAAGGAATACCTAGTGTAGATAGAGTGTTGTGTTGAAATTATTATTACACTTAGAGGGGGTGTGAATTGGTATAAGATATGTTTGACTTTAAATGAGCATTCATCAATCATTCATTAACTTTAAAATAGTAAATGTGTGTAAACTCAAATATCACTACATAGAGTTTAATTTGAAAACCCTTGTGGGAGAAAACGAAAAAAACTTATCTTTATAAATGTTTGTAGGCACCAACCTATTGTTATAAATATTGTAGGCACCAACCTACTAGAGACACCAATCTCTTCAGATGAGCACCAACTCAGTAATATATTGTGTAGAAACCAACCTACTAGGTACACCAATCTCTTCATTTGAGCACCAACTTAGCAAGATATTGTGTAGGAACCAACCTACTAGGGACACCAATCTCTTCAGTTGAGCACCAACTTGGAAAGACATGTATAGGTACCAATATAAGATATTCATAAATAGAGTACTTTTGAATTCACCTGCATGCTTCATACTTCATGCATTTCACAACATCATCATACCCTTAACTTTCTTGCTCCAACACCTCTCCTTGCTTCATACCCCAGACATAGATTCAAACCCTAGTCATATTTAGCCTTCATTCTCTAGCAAACCTTATAGAATCATTCCTAAAATATAATTCCATACTAAAGCATCACAATCTCAAAACAACACACTTTGCAACATCATATATCTTATTCCTTCATAGTGCACCCTTAAAACTCCAAGAAAAATCCTCTTGTGCACCTTTAAACCGCAAGAATACTCCCCATCTCCTCTTGTGCACCTCAAATATCTTCTAAGAACTTGTAATTTCTCTTCTTGCTTAGATTCTCTTCAAATGTGCACATATATACTATATTTATAGTGTTTATGCATTCACTTATGGGTTTGACTAGTAAAATTGGCTAGGTCAACCTGTACTTTATGGTTGGGCTAATCTCATGGAATATTTCATATCTCCTCATTTCTATGGAGTTAGAGGGAGTGCCATATATCGTTCGAAATGTATCGAAACTAAATTGCCAACCATATATCATATCCTCCCATTGTATCTAGGTCTTCAAAGTAAAAAGGCCTTCAAATATAGGGTATCCAAATTGAGCATCAAAAATTCAAAAACAATATTTCCAACTATCTCCATCTTGAAATATTTATCTTGGACATTTGTAGTCTCCCCCTATGTTTGAAATCAATGAAAACAATATTTCCAACAACCCCCCCCCCCC
>JZKD02S1672670.1:1577957-1591060 GCA_000966675.3 Picea glauca
CAAAAGGTGTTTGGTAGTTTAGATTCATTTAGCATTGTTCTAGCCATTTCTTGTACATTTATGTTCTTCCTTTATACAACTTCATTTTGTTGTGGAGTCCTTGTTGCCAAAAAATGTCTCTTGATTCCATGATTCTCACAGAATTCATCGAATTCATAAGAGGTAAACTCTCCTCCTATGTCTGATCTTAAGCACTTGATTTTTAAATCGGTCTCATTTTCAAATAGGGATTTGAAAGATTTAAACTTCTCATATTATTTATATTTTTCTTTAAGAAATGTAACACATGTCATTCTTGTGCAATGATCAATAAGCAGCATAAAATAACTCTCACCTTTTAAATTTTGTTTTCTTTATGGTCTGCATAGGTTTGTGTGTACGAGTTCCAGTGGATTTCATGTCGCCACAGATACCTTGATATGTCTTCTGAATAGCCTCCAAGTTTCTCTTTCTGAATTGACCCCGAAAAAAAATTATAATGAAAATTACAAGATGACTTGCTTGAGGAAGCAAAACCTTAGGGTTTGTGCTATGATACCAAATGTTATGTACCAAATGCTTAAAATATCATAACAAAATAGAAGTACACACCATGTATAAAATGTGAGTGTGAACCATAACTCCAAGATAGATAAGTTACACAATAACTCCTTAAACAATAGTAGAACCTCCTCCACATAACCAAATACATTTATACAACACAATTCACATGTCTCTAATAATAAATACATGATCTCTATATATACCTATTCACACCTACACATGACACCCTTTACTATTAGGCTGACCCTATTACATATATATTTATACATTACATGTACATTTATCCCCATATATCCCCCCCTCCTTGGGGTTATATCATATACATTTAACCCTATATATTCCCCCCTTAGGTCATAACAAATACTCCTTTGTTTTGAAACTAAATCTCATATGCTTCGCGTGCTGACATGGCTTGCAAATAGTGTCGGTAGGTTTTGATATCCTTGTCATATCTCTTAGTTCTTGTGTATTGTTGAGTTTTACTAGATTTTAAAAGTTTATATGACACATCCTTCTATTCCTTAACCATGTTTTGTTTACTTGTCCCATATAGCATTTTTCTCCTTGGACTTCATCGAGAACATGTGCATTGCTCGGGGTTCTATTTGCATTTGCCACTCATCTTCTTGAACCTTCTTTCCTTATCTCATATCCTTTAGAATGAAATGTGAGGTTGTAACCTTGATTAAACATTTGACTGACACTCATAAGATTGTGTTTTGACCCTTCAACATACAAGACATTATGTGTTTTATCCTTTCAATCATCAAGACTAACAGTACCTTTTCTAACTATACTTGCAAAATCATTATCCCCAAATGTAACATTGTCTCCTTTTTCTTCCTTTAGGGTGAGAAACTTGTTATGATCCCTTATCATGTGCTTTTAACATTCATTGTCAATGTACCATTGACTTCCTTTGTCTTGAGCATACATTGCAAGTCAACATTGTTCCTTCTTTAGTTCGTCTTGCTTCCTTTTCCACACCTTTGTGTATTCTTCTCTATGCTTGGTAAGAACATATTCTTCCATGTTTTGTTTAGGATACTTTATTATGATGCTTCTATATTCATGCTCTATGTGCCCATAGTTATTGCACTTATAACATTCAATATTTTGATCAAGTAGGGGAGCAAATGAATTGTAGTTTCTATCAATAAACCCATGAGAACTTTTGGTTTTTTTCTCATGTAATCGTTCTTTGAGGTATTATACAAACCTCTATTTATATCTCTCACATGATCACTTCCTGTATAATTTCTACAATATAGGTCTTTACGCCAAAATTATTGCAAGAAAAACAATAACCAAGAAGATATTTTGGTATCGGGTTGTGAAATTCCTTATTGGTGGAACAACACTTCTAAACTCATTCTTGTTTCTCTTATGAGAAGAATCAGCTTTATGTTAGTCATAATTTCCTTTCATGCTACTAATTTCATTGTTTATGGAGCCTTTGAAAATATTAGCATAGATTTTAGGCTTTTCCTCAATTTCTTTTTTTGATGGCTTTATGACCTTAGTGCTTGTATCTCCCTCGGGGGTATTTTTTTTTTGTCGTAACCAAGACCTTTCTTGATGTACAGTGACCTTTGGTGACTGAGAATGTTATCTAATATTTTAGTACATTTTCAAACTTCAATATTCTACTCAATTGATCAATTGTTTTCTCTAGTTCCTTTCTTAAGGAAACAATTTCATCCTATAGCTTCTCGCAATTTTCTCCCTTTTCTTTCAGTTGGCTTCTCACCACTTATTCTATCTTTTTTTCCTCTTCTAGTTGAGTCTTCGGGATGATAAATTTTTTTTGTTTCATCAAGATCAATATCCTTCTTTTCATATTTATGAAATTTCTCTTTCTGATTTTTATTCTTTCCCCTGAGTCTGTCTATTTCTTTTAAGGAACTAACAAGTTTTGTTTCAAGATTCACTTCCCCATCAATGTCTTAATCTTCTAAATCTGATTTTTCTTTCTGATTGTCTTCATTTTCTATATTAAGAGACTTTGTATCCATGTACATGAAGATGAATTCTTCTTTGTTAATATCGTAAACATATCCATCACTTTCTTTAGATAAGCTATTATCCTTTCTAAAGTAAGTAGTCTTTTTCTTAGTATATTTTCCTCTTTTGTGTTTATAGGGTTTGTTTTTAAATTTATGTTCGTCTTCATTATTATTTTATTCATTGTCATTGTCTTCATTGTCATTATCTTCCCTTTTTTAATATGGACATTCAGCAAAAAAAATTCCTACTCTACCAAAATTAAAACATTTGAAGGGTAGATTACCTTTGTACTTTTTATATCCTCTTTTTAGCTTTCTCATGAATTGTGCTTCTTCTGTATCTGATTCATGGCTGGAAAAATCACAGGATTTGTGTCCTTTCATCTTATTTGATTCTTTGAAAGTGGATTCCTTCTATGTTTGATTTTATTTTTAATTCCTCATCTCATATGCAATGAGAATCCCATGCAATTCATCCATTGTTAATGAATCAAGATCCTTCATTTCTTCAATGGCAGAAACTTGGGTGTCATATCTTAAGGGGAGTGACCTTAACACCTTTTGTAAAATCATTGGTTCTTCGACATTTTCACCAAGTCCTATGATGGTGATGAAAATTTCATCAACACGAAGAAGATAAGAATTAATATTCTCTTCATATTTCATGTTCAAGCTCTCAAACTATCTTCTATGATTTTGGTGTTTTTCCTTCTTAACCTTGCCATCACCTTCATACACATTTTGAAGCTTGTTCCAAATTTATTTTTCCAATCCACAATGCATCACCTGGACAAACTCAGAGTATGATAGACCACACAATATGGTACTCATAGTTTTTTCATTATTTTCAATACACTTCTTCCCTAGCACACTTGTTGGTGGAGTTGTTGGGGTTATATAACCAATCACGATTGTTTCCCAAATATCAAACCCAAGGGCCATTAGATATGCTCACATCTTTATCCTCCAGAAAACATAGTTTTTTTCTAGTCAAACAATGGATCCATGTTTGTGGAGAAACCTTATTGATCAGCCATGTATGCTCTCGATATCTACCTTCCAGTGGCTTGACTATTTCCACAGGAACCCACTGTACTACCAATTGTTGAACTTATGCTTATACTAAGAGGGGGGGTGAATCAGTATAAGATACTTTTTTATTTAAATGAACATTCATCAATCATTCATTAACTTTAAAATAGTAAATACATATAAACTCAAATAAAGTTTAATTTGGAAAACCTTGTGGGAGAACACCACAAAAACTTATATTTATAAATGTTTGTAGGAACCAACCTACTATTACAAATATTGTAGGAACGAACCTACTAGATACACCAATATCTTCAGTTGAGCACCAACTTAGCAAGATATTGTGCAGGCACCAGCCTACTAGAGACACCAATCTCTTGAGCTAAGAACCAACTCAGCAAGATATTGTGTAAGCACCAACCTACTAGAGACACCAATCTCTTCAACTGAGCACCAACTCAGCGAGACTTGTATAGTTATCAATATAATATATTCATACACAAAGTACTTATGACTTCACCTTCATGCTTCATACTTCATGTATTTCAAAACACCATCATACCCTTAACTTTCATGCTCCAGTGCCTCGCCTTGCTTCATACCCTAGATATAGCTTAAAACCCTAGTTAGATTTAGCATCGTCACAACCTCAAAATATAGCATCATTCCCATAATATAATTCCATACAACATCATCACAACCTCAAAATAGTGCACTTTTCAGCATCATAGATCTTATTCCTTCATAATGCACCCTTAAAACTCCAAGAAAACTCCTCTTGTGCACCTTTACACCCAAAGAATACTCCCCATCTCCTCTTGTGCACCTATGATCTCTTCTGTGAACTTGTACTTTCCGTACTTGCTTGGATGCTCTTCAAATGCACACATATATCATGTATTTATAGTGTTTTTTGTTCACTTATGGGGCAAACTTGTAAAATTTGTTGGGCCGACTTGGATGAGCAAGAGACAATATATAGTGGCATTATCAATTATAGAAGTTGAATACATAACGTCTACTCATGGGAGTAAGGAAGTTACATGGTTACAAAGGTTGTGTTAAGGTATTGGGTTTGTAAAACAAGTTGTAATGGTTAGATCATGACAATCAGAATGAAATATTTCTGGCAAAGAACCCAGCTTATCATTCTAAGACAAAGTGCATTGATGTCCAGTATCACTTTGTGATATACATAGTTGAAGACAAGAATGTGTTGTTGGTGAAGGTGAAAAATTTGAATAATAATGGAGATTCATTGATAAATTATATAAGCACTGAGAATTTATCTTGGTGTATATAAGCAATGGGCATTGCTACCTTGAATTGTTGATCATGTAATCCTCAGGCCCCATGTATGCAAAGAAAACAACAAGTGGGAGAATTTTGGGTATGTGTTATATTATTTGTTCGATTAACCACATATGCGATGTGTATGTGTGGGGTGCAGTGGGGGGTGGTATCCCACCCTGTCCGGTGGGATCAGATCCCCCCAAAAAAAACTGGGTGGTTTTTTGGTACGTTTTAGGCAGTTTTGGCACACGTTTTTTCAACCCATAGTTTTCTAATTATGGTTGAGCTAATGTTGTAATCTAATACAGTTCAATGGATTAAGGTTTTGAATGTTGTGGAATCATATATATTCTATTTGTATATGGTGAAGTTAATATAATGAGAGTTAGAGGTGCATCTCTAAACATTTGTTGGTTTTCTCGGTTAAGGGTTTCCATGGTAAAAATTTTAGTACTATGTGTGATTGTTATTGTTTTCTTTTTGCTTTATAAAGAATTTGTATGTGCATTTCTATACTATAAAGGTTTATAACCTACAATGTCAACAACAATTTCCCCTTGTATTTCTTGTATTTAACCTATTTGTGTTGCCCCTTTTCTTGAGGATGAAACACATGTTTTACTATTATTATATTCAAACCTCATTGGGGTATTTTTTATTTTTTATTTCTTGAGGATGAAATCAACAAATATCGGGCATGTACTCACACGGCATGTGATCGTGTTATCTGAATGCTACCACTATAACCCCATGCATGCCAATATGTTCCCTCACACGACACACAAGGTAAATAGAGGGTTTTGAACCGATGACTTCACATAACGGAGTGCCTTAATAGTACACTCCATCACTGACTATTCTACACCCCGGTGGATGAAGAAGATCATTGGGGTATTAGCAACAACTACCCCTTTCATTTTTTTGTGTTTGATCACTTTACTTGCCTCATTTCCTAAAATCCATAAGATTTAAAAACTCAAAGTGTATGCAAAATATGTACTTTTCACATATCAAATAGATTGACAAAATCATAATGATATGAAATAAATTTAATGAACATAACACTTACCAATGGATGGAAAGTCATGATGTTGTTTTCTTGTTTAAGCAATATTTTGTTCCTTACACTTTCCAAAGTGATGTGATTCATTATAAGCCTCTTCACCGTATTTGATTATCGACCTCGATATTGGATGATAGTGACTAAATTGTGAAGGAATATTAATAATTAAACACACATATTATGAGTTCCATTACACTATAAAACAAAAATAGAATGAGAGACCATTTAAAATCTCTAGCATACTTATTATTGGTGGTGTAGTCAACGATTTCTTAGATTGTTTTACTCATGAGTCAACGTTAATCCTTAAACAAAGCCCCATGTTAAGCATAAATCCCATGTGTCCCTAGATATTGAGTTATTATATTTCTATTGTTATATTAGTATTGTCGACTAGACCCTTTAACTGTAACTCTACCGTTGGCCTCCTATATATGTACCAAGGAGACCCAGTTTTACGATCATCTCATCTTGTAAATTTTTTATATTATAAAAGGAGGTTTCCCCCTAAAAAAGGCTTGCGTGGAATTACTTGTATCTCTCTTTTTATGATATTTTCATTGTTTGGTGCATAACATTTGGTTTTAGAGCCTACGATCCTAGGATTTTTCTCCTTGAAACGAGTCATCTTGGAATTTTCACTATAATGTTTTTTTGGAAAAGTTTTAGATTGTGAAATTTTCAAGATCCTGAGGAGACATAGTGAAGTACTTGTGATCAAAATTTTAGGCTTGTTGTTGTTTTAATTTATGAAATATAGCTTGTGGAAGTTAGGGTTTGTTTTACTAGTTCTGAAATAGGTCTCAAACGTGTTATCTTGGAATTGTCACTATAAAAAAAATTGGTGAAGTTTAATACTGTTAAATTTTCAATCAAGAGTATGAGAAGACATGTCCAAGTACTTGTAGTATAAATTTTGGTTTCTATGACACTAAAATTTTGAAAATACAGGTTGTGGAAAATAGGGTTATTTGACTAGTCCTAAAACTAGTATTAAACATGTGTTCTCGTTAGAAGCGATATGTTTGAAGCTTGGAAAGTCAAAATTGAGTGCCATCGGTTCCTTTTGAAAAGAATATATACCATATTGTTTCAAGTAAAAATTTCAGAATCAGATCTAAAATACTGGACACATGGAATTTCATACAAGTTTGTTATCTAGAAAGGGCTAATTATCTTCAAGTTTTGATAAATTTACCATAACTTTCACTTGGCACATCGAATTTTGGTCAGGCCTATGGCATTGACAAGAAGACATATCATAGTAATACAAGCCAAAATTTAATACTTAGAAGGGATGAAATTTTAGAGATACATTACGACAAAGGTAAGCCAGAAATATAGACTCAAAATTAGGGTTTTAAAGTTACGCAACTTACAATTGGCATAACTTTTGATTGGAAGATATATCTTTGTTGATTCAAAATTTGTAATAAAAAGGGAAAAGAGGAGTAATGTTATTTTTATCATTCATAGAAAAGGATTTTAGAAGAATTATTTCACCAATTAAACCTCCAGAAATGTCAACCATGACTCATGAAGAAACTGAAGAGATGCAAAACCAACTAACCAAATTGGAGAACAAATTTAAGAAAATGGGTGATATTGTGTTAAAAAACGTTGATTTGTCACATACACAAGAATTAGTTAAAGGGGATATTGATCAAAATATGAATCAATTGTAAAATTATATGGAACAAAATATGGATAAAATGATGGAACAATTGTGAATTTCAATGTCAGTGATCTTCTTATGTACCCTATATGAGAGATTCCCTAAAGGAGATATCATGATGTTAGGAAATTAGTGAAATGTGGAGGAAATCAATATTGAGCTCTAGAATCATCAGTATTCATCACTCCATGATACACATCATCGGGGGTTCAACTAGGCACCAAGGAACTACTTAATTCCAAATATTGATATGAGGAAATTTGATGGAAAAGATCATATAACATGGATATTCCAGATGGATAAATAATTTTATCTACACCAAGTGCCAACCTTAGAAAAGGTAACTCTTACATCCTTGTATTTCAAAATTAAATAATTTGTTTTCTACCAATATATTTGTGAAAGAAAAAGGGATTTTATTGTATCTTGGTCCATTTTTATGGATGAATTGATACAATATTATGGAGATATTAAGACAAATACATTATTTATTCAACGGGTAAATCTCCAGAAAAGAGGTCCAATTAGAAATCACATTCGACAATTCCAAAACCTAAGTCTCAGGGTAAAGAACATTTCATAAGATGATTTGTTAGATATATTTATGAGAAATTTAAAGGAGAGCATTCAACGTGAGGTGTCTATCTTCAAACCAAAATACCTAGAGCATGCTTTCGATGTTTCCAGGAAATTCAAAAGTAAAAATATGGCTACTAGAAGAGTGTCCATTAACAACTATAGAGAGAAACATGTTCCCTCTCCTAAAATCACTCAACCTACAAGGTTGACACCTTAGGAAATGGATGAAATAAGAACCAAGGGACTATGTTTCAATTGTGATAGAAAGTATAGTAAGGGGAATAAATGTGGTGAGAAGAAATTATTCTACATAGATCGTGAAGAAGAAGAAGATCAACAATTGGAACCGTTGCAAGATATAGAACAAGAAGAGACTACTCCAACCATATATTTACATGCATTGGTTGGCATCAATACTCCACAAACCCTCGATATAAAAGGATATATCAAAAATAAAAAGGTAACAATGTTGATCGAATCTGGTAGTACCCATAACTTCATTAATTGCAAATTAGTGAAACTTCACAATTGCTTTGTATTTCCAGTACTAGAGTTTCAAGTAATGATTGAAGATGGAGGTAGCATAGATTGTTCAGGGAAGTTCCATAGTATTAAGCTCAATATGGGGGGCTATTTATTGGATAGTCCCATGATTACAATCCAAATGGATGGTGTTGATGTTTTATTAGGGGTCCAATGGTTACAATCATTGGGAATAATGACTCTTAATTTTTAGGAATGTTCCATTTGATTTTACTCAAAAGGAAAGGAAATTGAAATCAAAGGTATCCAAGGGAATCCCTCTAAAGTGATAAGCTCTAACAACATGAAAAAATTACTCAAAAAGGGATACCATGGTGTAATTGCACAATTGTGCTCACTAGATCTTCAAACATCTAGACCCTCTACTCCAGTGGATCTCCAAAATGTTATCGACAATCATTCCAAGGTATTTGAAGAGATGCCTAAGGTTATTCCACGTACTTGAGATCATGAACACTCTATTCATTTGCAACCAAGAAGTGTACCACCTAATATTAGGTTGTAAAAGTACCCATATGCACAAAAGAGTGAGATTGACTATATGATTCAAGAAATGTTAGAGGCTAGCATCATTCAACCTAGCCAAAGTGATCTCTCTTCACTAGTGTTGATGATAAAAAAGGATGGTTCATGGAATATGTGTTTGTATTATAGACAAGTCAAAAAAATGACCATTGGAGATATTTTTCCTATTCCAATCATTGATGAATTATTAGATGAAATCCAAGGAAAAATTGTTTACTAAGTTGGATCTCTTATATGGATATCATCAAATTAAAATGAGGCAAGAAGACATTCCCAAAACAACCTTTAGAACACGATAATGTCATTATGAGTTTTTGGTGATGCCATTTGGACTTACATTTCACCTTCAACATTTCAAAGCCTAATGAATTATATTTTCAAACCCTTCCTTAGAAAAAAAATTGTTAGCATTTTTTTTATGATATATTAATCTACAAAGAAACTTGGGAAGAACATGTACAACATTTTGACATGGTGTTAAAAATATTGGAAGAGAAAATTTTATATTCAAATCTTTCCAAGTATTCCTTTGGGGTTTAAGAAGTGGAATATTTGGGTCATATTGTATCTCATGAAGGCATCAAAGTGGACCCTAACAAAACTAAATCTATGATGGAATAGCCAATTCCAAAAACCTTGAAGAATATTAGAGGATTCTTATGATTAATGGGATATTATTACAAGTTTGTCAAGAATTATGGTCAAATAGCAACACCTCTAACAATGTTATTAAAAAATGAGGCATTTACTTGGACTCAAGAAGAAACCAAAGATTTTGAAACGCTTAAGGATGCTATGTATATGACTCATGTCTTGGACATTCCTTACGTCAAAAAAACCTTTATTGTGGAATGTGATGCCTCAAGACATGGAATTGGTGTAGTTTTAATGCAAGAAGGAAGGCCCCTTGCCTTTGAAAGTTGTCATCTTAAAGGAAATAACTTACTCAAACCCATTTTTGAAAAGGAAATCTTGGTCTTATTACATGCAGTTAAGAAATGATGCCCTTACCTAATAGGAAGACACTTCAAGGTACAAATATGATCTAGATTATTTTCAGAATGAAATGAAAGCAGAGATATCACAATGAAATACTCATGAAAATTGCCAGAAACAGAGAAATATGGCAATACTTGATTTCTATTAATAAAATAATTGTAAAGACATTGTAAAAATATAGAGTGGGAGACTTGCTAGAATGGCGACAACTTTATCTTTGAGAAGAGATGTGATGGCTACACTCATTCACAAGAAGATGATTACAATGAGGCTTTGAAGGCATTTTTATGATAAACATGAATGCCAAAACCCTAGACATCCAAAAACCTAACCCTAGGATATGAAACGCCAAAATTCATGTGGGCTCTGTTTGGGTAATTTAGTACATTAACTTCTCGGGGTCGTACCTTTCGCATATGATCTTCGTTTTAGGTGCGTGATAGCCCATTGGAAAGGTATTTTCAAGAAATATTCATTATGTCATCAAAATCTGACTCCATCTATAGTTTGATTGTGGCACACCAAAAAAAACATTGTTTAGGGCCCCAAAATAGCCCTGGAAATACAGAAATATGCGTTGACATGAAAACTTCCACAATAAGCCAATTGGATTAGGTGGGCGGCCACCAATATCCATCTGGAATATGTGTAGGGATTCAAACAACCCCATAAGTGTAGAACCCTCTCCACCTGAAAGATGTGTACAGCTTCAAACAACCCCATAAGTGTAGAACCCACAATTACAAGTACATAAGAACATGTTGAACTAAAAACTGACAAGAGGATCCAGTTGGAATAGGTGGGTGGCCACCAATATCCACCTGGATCAATCCTCCCCCATTAGGAAGAAATGATCTCCCTTACATTGAGTGCCTAGGGAAGAGAGGAAAGCAATTTTTTAATCTGAATCTTGGCGAGCTACATGCCTTGTTGGAGAAGTTGTGTTGCTTGGTCTGTGGAAGGTTGTCACAAACTTGTTGTTGGCGGGGTTCAAATTGTTCCACCAACATGCTGTCTCTGGGTTTGACAGGGAAAAGTGTAGGCACCATTGTAGGTGAAGAAAAAATATCTTCTTTGTCTTCGTCAATATTTTTTTGTTGGATAGAAGGTGTTGAGGATGAAATGGTTTTTAGTGGTCTTATGTGCATCCTTTGAACATACTATGAAGATGATGAATTTTGTAGTATGAGATATTACCTTGTGGCATTGTTTTGGTGGAACATTATTCGGAACTACCTCTGGTATCCTATAGAGGTGACCTCCTAGAGTAATAATGACACTACGGGGTCTAGACTCATAGACAGCATGATGTTTCCACATATGGTTGTCCCAAAACAACATCACAAACATGGGCAATCATCTTATCATATTCTACAACTATTGTAATATTTTACAGGCATCTTATAAAGTCACCTTATACAATGAATGGGCAGTCATCTTATCATCTTCTACCTCCTCATATTATACAGGTATAGGGATCGTCTTCTAAAGGAGTGTTTGGGGAGTCTCTTCTTAAGGATTGTTTGGGAAGTGGGTGGGTTCGATATAATATCCATCGAGAGAAGGTAAAGAGGGGAAACATCACACACTACCTCATCCTTGAAGGTCTGGATGCCATAGGACAGGAAGCATTGTTGGTTGACATGGAGATCTTGTACCTGGTGAAGCCACCCGATGTTGTATGGTTTCGGGTGTGGTGTTTTTGACAACCCCAACTGTTTGAATACCTTAGATGAGCTGATTTTTTTCTAGATTTCATTATCAACAATGAAATGAAAGGGGTCCTCTTCACCCACATCTGTCAATGGAAGAGGTGCTCCCCTTCTTCAAGATATATTGGTTCTTTTGGTTGAATTGTTGTGGTCGCGACAGTAGCATTCGTGTCTGCGTCGATGATCTATCTATTTTCAATATTTTATGAATTAGGTTTAGGCTTCATGTCTTTGACCTTGGCCACCAATGACTATTTCAAGTGACATTCATCGATTTTGTGCCAGGGGATTTTGCGGAAGTCACACCACTTCCCAGTGTCATTCTTTTTCTTTCCTTTACCCTTCTTGTCATGTGTCTTGGAATGGTTTTATAGAGGTTGTTGGTTAGATCTGTCTTTACCATTCTTTGGTTGTTTCATATTTGCAGACCTGAATTATCTGGTGCCTAAATTTATGTTCGATTTTGACATCATATCAATAGGCAACTCCCAATGATGATATGTTTAGGAAATCCATTTCAATTAGGATGTACCTATGCAGAGCCCCATGGTATTTCAAAACCAGATGTCGCTCAAAGTCTTTGATACCCAACTTGGTGCGCAAGGTATGGAAATAATTTTTGAAATCTGGCACTATATGGATCTTCTCTTGTCGTAGTGTAGTCCATCTCATGTATTGGTCTTCATAGTTATCAATAGGGTAGTATTATCCATTGACTGCATCCACACAAAAAAAAAACAAGTGGACTCGGCCCCATATATTCTATATTCCTCTATGGAACTTTTCTCCCAGTAATTTTCCCACCAATTTTTGACATGGGGGAGAGCCTTGAGGATTGTGAAGGTGATCTTTTCCCTATTGGAAAAAATTTGAACAGAGAAATAACCTTCGAACAGATTTAACCATTTTTCTAGGGAATTTGCATCTATCTGACCTTCAAATATGGGAATATCAAAATTAACTTGTACCTTGAAGGGAGAGGTTCCTCCAAAATGGTCACTTTATGAATATGTTTTTGTTTATATTGACAGGCATTGAATGATGTGTGCAAAATTCTCCATCATTTAGTCCCTCTGTGGTGCGAGAGCTTGCTCAAGTAACAGGTTAATAGAATCTCTTGCTCCATCATTTTT
>JZKD02S1672670.1:1597666-1614277 GCA_000966675.3 Picea glauca
GCAAGAAGATGATTACAATGAGGCTCTGAAGAAATTTTTATGATAAACATGATTTCCAAAACCCTAGACATCCAAAAACCTAACCCTAGGATATGAAATTCCAAAATTCATGTGGACCCCGTTTGGGTAAGTTAGTACATTAACTTATCGGGGTCGTAACTTTTGCATACGATCTATGTTTTAGGTGTGTGATAGCCCATTGGAAAGGTATTTTTTAGAACTACACACTATGCCATCAAACTATGACTTTGTTTATAGTTTGACTATGGCATGCCAAAAGAACACTATTTAGGGCCCCAAAACGGCCCTAGAAGTACAGAAAGATGTGTTGACATGAAAACTTCCAAAATAAGACAATTGGATTAGGTGGGAGGCCACCAGTCTCCACCTGGAATATGTGTACGGATTCAAACAGCCCCATAAGTGTAGAACCCACAGTTACAAAGAAGTACAGAAGAACGTGTTGAACTAAAAACTGACAAGAGGAGACAGTTGGAATAGGTTGGTGGCCACCAATATCCACTTGGATCAAAACATATCATGATAAATTGAAGTTCTTCTTGGAAAAATGATTATCTTCGGAAGAGAAACAAAATTGGGTTACAAATATGTTAGGTTATTACTTTGAAATTATATACAGAAAAGGAAAACAAAATATGGTGACAACTCTTAAGGAAAGAAGAAGACACAAAGGGTTTACTGAGCGTTTTCTCCATTCTGCAATCCAATTGGGTGGAAGAAGCAAGATCAATAGTGGGTGCATTAGAAAAATTTATGTGCCAGTGATTTAATGTGGTATCAATAGTGCCTATATTTATGTAAGAATTACCAACTCAAATAGAAGATCCTTTTGGAAGTGCACACTTCTCCTATAGGAGGGCATTCAGGGTTCTTGAAAACTTACCACAAGATCAAGAAATACTTTTTTTCTGGGAAGGTATTAAAAATGATGTTCAAAATTTTGTGGATAAATGTGTGGTCTTCCAACATAATAAGGGTGGGACAATCAAGAGATCAAGTATCCTACAACCATTAGCTATACCAAGTGAACATTGGGAGTTTTCAATGGATTTTATTACAGATCTACCTAAGTCCAAAAAAAATAATTTCATTATGGTAGCATTGGATCAACTCACAAATTATTCCTATTTTCTCTCCCTTTCTCATCCTTTTAAATCAAGTACAGTAGCCATGGAATTCACGAAAATAGTTAAGAAGCTACATGGAGTCCCTAAGATTATTGTAAGTTACAAAGATCCAATTTTCACAATAATTTTTGGATTGGATTATTTTCTTGTTTTGGTATTGTATTGGATCATATCTTTTCTTACCATGATCAATATAAATGGAAATATAAGATTGTGAATAAATTTCTAGAAGGGTATATTTGTTTCTTTTCATCTAATAAACATACACAATTGGTAAAGTAGTTTCCCTTAGCAGAATGGTGGTACAACACATCCTTCCATACTTCATTAAAAATGTCCCCATTTATGGAACTTTATTAATATCATCCTCCATCCATCACATCACCCTTTAAAGGGGAAGTGAAGGTTCAAGTAGTGGAGGAACACATAGAGCACCAACAAGAGTTTCTCAAACTATTGAAGGACAACTTGGTTACAACACAAAATAGGATGAAACAATGAGAAGATCAACATCATAGAAAAAGGGAGTTTGACGTGGGGGATTGGATATTTTTGAGGCTACAACTATAAAAATGGATGTCCCTCAAGAAACAAAAGGAGGACAATAAATTAGTACCTAAGTATTATGGTCCCTATAAGGTGGCGTAGAGGATTGGAAGTATAGATTACAAATTGGATTTACATGCATATTCACATGTCCATCCAATCTTCCATGTTTCTTTCTTAAAGAAGGTAATCATCTAAAGTATCCAAGTTCAAACTATTTTACTAGATATCATTGAATAAGGGAAAATCATACTAGAACTATAAACAATCCTCAAAACAAGGGTTAAGCAACTTCGAGATCGAGCAATTACTAAGTACCTCATCAAGTGGAAGAACCTACCAATAGAAGAAGAAACATGGAAATATGAATTACTCATGAAAAAATATCCATGATTAATCAATTGTTGAGGGAAACACTTGTTTGAATGGGAGGGGCATGTTCATCCATGGACAAAGCCCCATGTAAATCCGTACATATTTAGTTGTTATATTTATATTGTTATATTGGTGTTGTTGGCTAGACCCTTTAATTGTAACTGTATCCTTGTTTTCCTATATATATACCAAGGGGACCAAGTTTTAGTATCATATCATATTATACATTTTTTTTATTGTAAAAGGAGGTTTCCCCCTCGAAAAGGATTCACATTCATTCTTCTCTCTTTATCAAGGCATGAATCTCTCTCTCTCTCTCTCTCTCTCTCTCTCTCTCTCTCTTCTAGAAGTTACCTCAAGGAAACAACATGCCAACTATTCTATGATTTCCTCATTCATTGAACTTCTTGACTTATCATATTCAACATGAATTTGGATTCTAATATTTGAAGGTAGGAATCTTCTTTATCTAAATTTTGGAAAGTACCTTATGACATCATAACAAGATTGAAAATTTATGCTATCATCTCATTTACAAGACACATTCTATCATGTTAAAATGTCATTCTATACTCCTTAGCAACTCCTCTTCCTCCTCTTCCTCCTCCTTAGTTTCTACTCAAAAAATTTGTTTCTCTATGCTTCCACTCCATTACATCATTCCTTAACCATCCCAAAGTATAAGGATGAATAAACCTAGTCATATATAGAGCATGGGTCCCTTGGACATGCATATAAGGAATCATCTCATCTTCTAAATAATAATAACAAAACCAAAGAAACTCATTGGAAAGGATGCAAATCCTACAATGGCAATGGCTCAAAATTTATATCATGAATTAAATGATACCACCATTTTTAACTACATAATATGATGAAATTAATATAAATTGATGTATCTTTCCTCATATACATATGAAGAATCTCATTTGTACCCTTTCAATTGCAACATGTGGAATTTTTTATAACACTTCCACATAGTCACCAAATTTTTATCCTTTTCTTCATCTGGGAGTCCTTCAATAGCCTATACAAAATACATTTCAATGCATATGACTAATTAAAATAATTTTTGTTCAAATTTCATAAAAATGAGAGCTAATTTCACTCAAATGCTATCATAACATCATCATTTATTATTAGTCAAGTCCAGTATAAAAAAAATATTGGATATTTTAACAAAATTATTAAATCTTTAAAATTCCCTCACGCTGACCAAAAATATTGTCTACTTCTCATCAATATTATTGCCCACAATTAAGATCATTATACACTTGGTTTTTATGATGGTATGGTTCCCTAGGCTTCCTCGCAAGCCTAATTTTATCCATATTGTCCTAAGTTTGAACAAAAAATTTTTATCAAAGCCTCTAGTTGGATGAAGCTTGGAATAATATTATCTAATTCTTTGAATTTCATGAGACATATTCAAAATAGTTCTAATTCCAGTATGTTGAACACAATATACAAGCTTGGACATTGAGCTAGGAGTCAACTATAATTGGTTTCACACCTTTCACTCATTTAATGAACCTCTTTCTCTCCAAAAACACATTTTCGTTGATGAAGGATCATTAGATTCTAGTGCTTATATAGAGGCTTCCATCCAAGAAGGCAATGATTCTCGGCACCAAAAATCTAAACATGATGAAGAGAGTGATCAGTTCTTCATGCTTGATGAGAAAGTATATTTAGCTTCTCTCAATCACAATGAGGAAATATTTCTCATAAATATCTAACCTAATCATGAAGGAGGAAGGGACATTCAACTTCAACATGAAGCTTTATGAGATAGCTATAATAGGGAGGATTTACAAGGTAGCCATAGTAATGAAGAATGGAAAGGAAACTATGACAGAAAATAACGGTACTACTCCAAATATTAAGCTAGAGATGAGGCACAAATTCCACAAACATTAGAACATATGAGCTTGAAATTTGATGGTATACTTGATCGTAATAATGGTGAAAGTCAGAATAGAAGCATTGATCTTACATCTAAGTATCCAATGAAAAGTGTATATTTGACCTTCATTGACAAATCTGATTTTTCATCTGCACTTACTTTTGAGCCCAAAATCATTGAAGGAATTATTCTTCCTGAAAACCTAGTTGTAGCATGGATGGAGGAGACTTTCCATATAGCAAAGTAGCAAAGAATATATTGGACATGGGTAACTTATTCATTGTTTTCCTTTGTTTCCTTCATTTCTATTGTGCTTTCAATGTTGACCAATTTTTCTCCAAACTTTATTGTGCCTCAAGAAGTGTTTGCTCCTATTGGGCATATGTTATGGTCATTGTTGATGTTGTGCCTAGTCTTTTTACTTACCAAACCCTAACTTACATATGCCACCCTATCAACTCGATGCATGCATAAGTCTCACAACCTTATAAAATTGTGCACATGGTTCCATTGGCAGTGCCATGTCACCTAGTGGACCCACTTGCCATATAGGTTAGGGATGTAGGTTTTTTCTTTTCTTAATCAATTCCTTACATTTTACTCTTATCATTTTAGCATTTAGTTCATTTTTTAGAATTATATCCAACACAAGCTTCCATTATCCAAAAGCAAAGTTTGAGAAGTATATTTTGAGTCCATATCCCAATGAATTAAGGCATTTATTACTCACCCTTGAGTTTATATCTTAGCACCTCATAGGGAGGAGCCATCCCATAGAAGGAGTTAATTTTATCACCTTGTTGAGCCCAAAGAACTTACTTGGCCAATTACAATCAAAACCAAGTTTTTCTTTCATAGTTTTCACATACTCAATGGTTCCTTCAAACTTAGCCAAATTTCCCTTAACTTTTCATCCTTCAGAACCCTTCATGAATATTTAAAACATGTGCCTTTTCTTCCTTATTAAAACTTTGCTTTCATCTTGATTTCCAAATCAAACCCTCCTTAACTTTTTAGAGTTGTTTCCTTGGCCTGATTTCAAGATCAATCCCAATTCCTTAATCGAGCCCCCTTCTCACTATTCGAGCTATTTCCTTGGCTCGATTTCAAGATCAAGATGGATTTATCAATTGGGTCCCCTTATCACTATTTGAAATACTACCTTGGATGATTTCAAGATTGAGATCAATTCCTAAATTAGGCCTCATTCTCATTGTTTAAAACTTTTCCTTGGTTGATTTAAATATTGTGCCCAAATCTTCAATCTAGCCCCCTTATCACTATTCAATCTATTTCCTGGGCCTGATTTCAAATATTGATCTAGATTCCTCAAACAATCCCCCCATCATAAAAAATTTAATGTGTTAAAACGCATCCAAATTTAGAGACAAATGAAGGTCCATACTCTGAAGAAATAGGTGGCACTATGAAGAGAAGACCCCTGGAAAGGAATCCCCATGTGGGAAACATAGCCATTTTCAAGATGGAACTCACACATGCATCTCTAATTTCACAGGATTAAGGGAGATTGGTGTAATTAAAGTATGGGTTAAGGAAAATTATAGTTATCATCCCATGAGATTGAAGGATTAAGAGAGAGAGAGAGGTGACCCCATGTTACACATCAAAATTACTCACTTCAATAGTGTCGCAAGTGTCGTCATTACAAGTGTTGTAAGTGTCGCATATTGTATGCAAGTGTTGCATCTTGACCATAAGTGTCACAAACATCATACTGCCATATTTCCTATGTTGTTCCTCTAACGACATCATAAAGACACATGAAACACCTCAAAGACTAGTTTTGAAGAAGAGAAATAAATTGACAAGGAGTACAAGCCTTTTGCCACTGGAAAAACCACTCAAAAATGGTTTTGGAGGGCAGTTCTCCCCTACCCACTGTTAGGGAGTGATAGCGCTCCCTGGGCCTCTTTGGGGGAGCATTCAAAATCTCTGTGTACCCTTTTGTGGGAGCACTACCTTTTCTGAGCAAATTTTTGGTTTGTTGAGCTAAAACAGGGAAGAATCCCCTCAATTTCTAAAGGTGGTTGGATTTGAATAGAAGGTCAGGGCATGATCTTAGGGAAGATCCACAACTGAAGGAGAATAATCCTCAACTTATCCAAAATATATCTCAAGTGGTTGGGCCTCTCCAAGGTTATATAAGGAGGCCTCCTCATGGTGAAAGACAGACTAGAGATTGATACCAAACTTATGATCATATAAGTGGTATTAATAGAAAATATGTGGAGATTGAGAATTACATCAAACTTATGATCCCATAAGTGATATGTCATCAAATCAATCAGTGTAGATTACTTGAGCAAAGGGGTTGGACAAGAAGAAATGGAAGAAGTTGTTGCACCTTCATCAAAGGATTGTAAGTACTTTTATTTGTTCTCATTAATAATCAATGCTTGGAATGTTTATTTCAAACTTATGTTTGTTCCACATGAGTTTGTCTTCATTAGATAGATCTATATTTGAGATAATCTCAGTAGAATAGGAAGTCCATTGTATCTTTGTTTGTTCTACAAGACCTATCGAGGAGCTCAGGATTGGAGCTCAGCCTGGACTTTGCAAGGACAAACGTCATTAATAAGGTACATATATTTCTTCTTCTCCTTCGTATGTTAGCTTGATTAGATCTAAAATGATGTCAGTGTCCATGTTAAGCACTTTTCTATCTTGGCCTTAGGAGTATAGAGACCAAGAGGGAATTCGCTTGTCCATAGGAGGATTCACCTGTAACAGAAATTGGCGACTCCACTCGGGAGGAGCTCTAATTTTTGTTTCCTTTCCTAGATATTGTTTTGGCCCTTTTCCCACTCATTTGAACTTATCCATACTGTCTCTTTGATTCTTAGATCTTATTGATTAGCTCTTGATTTCATCATATGCAATTTGATTGACTGAGTTTGCTTGATTTTTTGAGTTCCTGGGCATTTTTCTAAACTTTTGAAGCATAGGGATCCCCTACCCTTTCTATCAGAGTGTTAACACTCCCTGTTGGTCTTACACAGAGTGCTGGAATGCTCTGGTGCCCCTTACACCAGAGCGCTACCCCCTTTTCTGTGAAAAATCCTCTAGATTTTCAATTTCTGAGTTCATTTTTTTCTTTTTGCACTTGCTCAGAGTCTCATACTCTCAGTACATCTTGGTATTTGCCTTCAACACCCTGTTGTCTAAGAATTGATCCTATTTTGTTTGGAAATTTGACATTTTCTTTCCTTACCTTGAAGTCACTCTTTGTCTTTGATGACCTAGAGTTAACTTGTTGTTTTCTTCTCATTTATCTAACTGAGTGAAAGCTTTTGCGAGGAAATACAAAGGTCTGTGAACCTTTCCATTTGATATTTGAGGTTAGCTTTCTAGCATTTCTCTTTTGTTTGAGGTTTTTTGGTTCTTGTTTGCAAATTTGGTTATCTTTGTCTTTCTTGTTTATTCACGACGAGAGTTTATTTTTTTTTGTGTGAGGTTTTCTTCTGATTGATTAATACTAAAGTCTAATTGACATTAGAAGTTTTACATCTAATTATCATTCACATATAAGAAAAAGGACATATTTTAGTGATTGGTTTGGATATTAGAAGGAATTTCTGAAATTTTTAGCATTGCATTGGATTTGATTGAGAAACAATTATATGAGGATGTTGCATCTCAGTGTTTGATAATGAAAAGAACTTTCTCTCTTTCCCTTAAATAGGCATTCATTGAAAGACAAGACTGTTTATCATTTTCTTGTGCATTTTTGGGGAATTGAGTCACAATACCATCAGTTTCAATTTCATACACCCTTGAGTAAAGAACAGTTGTAAAATTATCGCTAATTAACATTTATCTAGAACATTTTTGTTTTTAGAATCTTCCACCAACATTAGACTAGGACTAGTACTTTGGATTAGGTCGTGAGTACAACTCTCCAAAGTTTTTCAAAACAAACATTAGCATCTTGCGATAGGGAGAGAAAATCCAATTGTCATATAGGATTTCTGGGATCCCCCTCTCACACAAAGGTTACGCACGAGGTCACATTCAGAAGAATTACGGAGATTATCCCTCTGTGGTTCAACTTTTTGTAGTGGTCGAATCGTATATTGGGGGTCACTTGAGGGTATACCCACGATTATGTGTGGGAACCTTTCGAGTTGATTTTAGACTTGTTATCCTTCCCATATGTTCAGATGGGACTGTTGACTGTACCCTCCTAGGGGATGACTGTGAGTTGGTGTCCTTAGTTGCCATAATATTTAGGTAATTACACGAGGTGATGGTGAAGGGAAGTCTCATTGTACCTAGAATAGACATTGTTCAAACTCACTCGAGCCCCTTGGAGGGTAAATCCACAATTACTGCATGGAAGATTGCACCAAGGTGAAAGTCCGTTAAGTAAGTTGTCATTGTAATTGTTCCACCATATCCTAGCCCCTTCTTGACTTGATAACATGATGTTGGATTTCATCACCAACTAGTACAGTCATCGAGAGAAGGTTTTGTTTTCTTGGTTTTGATTCCTAGATTTTATTAGCGTATGTTGTTTCTTTTCGTTAGTTGGCCCTAGATTTTCAACATGTGTTGTTATTCTACAAAATTGAGCCTGTAGATGATAAAGGTCTTAGCCGATCACATATGATGCAAGGGATGCCTTCGGAAGGCTACCAACCCTTACCTCCTAACCCTCCAGAAGACAACTACCATGGAGAGGTGGAAAATCAATCTGACGCTAGGAGTGTTGTTGCTTCTCCGTTAGACAATCTAGAAGGCGCTTTAGTTACAGTCGATAATCCCACTCCTCGCACTACATTTGTGTTGGAAACCCCTATCGAACCACTTTTACTCCATTTAGACTCCCTTGGGAACATCATAGACGAAGAGGTTCCACAGTTACCTAAGAGATCATTTACCGAAACATATATGGGATCCACATAACCAATCTTTGGTGATGAGTATAGGACTCCTATTCATCTTACCACTGCAGTAGATAAAAATCCCACACCTGCTCGTTCTATATGGAGGACTTCATCAGGATCTGAGGACTTCATGAGATGTAGGTTCTTAACTTTCTCTTTCCAACATGTTTTTAATTGTTTGATCCGGTTTGGGGAGGGAAGATATTTTTGTCTTCTTTTCGGATCTGAGATGTTGATGACATGGTTTCCAAAAGGGATCACCATATCTAGATAGAAACGTTCTTCATTTTTTAAATCCACCTACAAATTCTCATGCAAAGAATGTGCCCTCCTTTGAAAGGAAGCTATATTTTGTGATGTTTCCCAGGCTTCAGTAATTAGCTCCATTATTTTCTTGATATTCTTCTCCACATAGCCTCTAAAGGATGTGAGGAGGCTGTAGGATCCTTTTAACTTGGCTTCAGGGGTGGCAGACATGGTTTTTTCTAAAGGACTGGCAAACAATGGGGTAGGAATCAAAATCTCCTCCAATTCCTTGAATCGGTCATTCAACCTGTCATTCTCTACTTCCATTCCTCCAATGGAATCATCAAGAGCATCTGCGGTTGCTCGGTGAAATCGGGAGATTTGGGATGGTTGGATGTTCCTAAGGTTAATCTCTGAATGAGATTTCCCTTTCTTATTTGTTACATCTCTCTTTTCAATAATTAAATTTTTAGATTGGATGTCAAAAACAACGCTCTGGAATACGAAGGATTCATCTTTGTCAAAGATGTTGGTCTCAGCTATTTCCATTGTCGAACTATGGTGCATCGCGTCCATGGGATGATAAAAAATTTGGGACACGTCATCTACACCAATCTCAAGTTGCATGTTCTCACTTTCAGTTTCGGGCTCTTCTGCCTGCCCTACAACATTTTTTCTCTTCTTCGTCACGGGAAGCTTGTGAGAACTATCAATTTTTTTGCAAGGAGAGTTCTTATCTCCTCCTTCGTTTGAAGAATTTTGGGTTGCTTTCTTACTGGGGTGGGCCCTTGAAGTAATTCTTTGTGATGTCATGTTCTTGGGAGTGTTGGCCAAGGACTGGACACTCTTCTCACCGGAGCCTTTTCCTTGTTGTTTGTACAATTCAGTTGTGCTTTGCAATGTATCTGCGTCGCCATCGTCAGGATCAAGAGTATTGTCGCCATTGTCTATGTCTTTATTCAGGCGTGGATGGATAAAAGAGATGTTAAAGCCAACTACTAGTAAAAGTTCTAGAAAAATCCCATTAGGGTCAAACCCTCTTAGCCTTTCAGCATATCTTGGGTTCAAATTGTTGAAATGGCATGTGAATTCTTCAATCTTGTTGACGTTCCTAAACACAAAGTCCCCGACTTTCCAAGGCAGAGGAATGAACTATTTTTGTCTATTTCCATGGAAAAAATACAACCATTAGTTGTATTGCCTTGCTATTTCTGTAACAAACATCTTTTCTGTGATGTGACATGGAAGGAAAGCAGGATTTTCCTTGGAGCCAAAAATCATCATCACACTGTAATTTTCCATTTGTTCAAGTGTCCCCTTCCTATCCAAAAAATTGGTTTCCTGGGTAGACATCCGAGGAGCATCCTTTCCTAACAATAAATATTTTAAAACCGAGACAAATTCATTAAAAACCTCATAAAAACAATGGGAGGCAGTGTGCCTCCACAAGGCCTAGTACCAGAACGTTACTAGGTCGAACTCATAGTTTATCTTCTTGGACAGAGACAGTTTTGGAAATGGACAGCAATGCGCTATCACAAAAACCAAGTAGGATGACATATAAAATTTATTTTCTTCTTTGAATCATGACAATTGGAAACAGATTTCAATGGAAATTAGGTTCCCCAAATAAAAAATGAATTTTTCCTTGACTGTGAAATACAAAATATAAAGAACCATGCGGGAAATGCTTGTCGTGGATTCATGTCCCGTTATTCTTGTAAATAGCCAGGCAATTTCCCGGAATGGATTTCTAAAGGAAATGACCTGCAATTTTGTGATATCTTGAGAAACTTTTGTCGGGTCTTCTAGGAACTCAGGCAAGAGGTCCAACCCATTATCATTTTTTTCTAGGAACTACTTGCAGTCTTATCCTCTGAAGTTCAATGTTAGCTCCGACAATCTTAACATCCTGCGAAATACCTGAGGTTACAAAGAAACAGGAGAATGGTCGTGCAATGGAATAATTCCTTGGCTTGAAATATATTTTTCAGTGCATAAAGAGACCACCTCCTTATAGTCAAAAATTCTAGGGACGCAGCTTGCATGAGCGATTCTAGAGGTCCAAATCACTTCATTCTAGGTGGAATGGGATGAATAGTAAGAGTATGACTTGGACCACTGGAAGTTATGGTCGTCACGCCTGAAGATATTCATTGTATCTCCATAGAACTGTTTTCGATCTACTGTCATAAGTTTACGAGAATGTTCATTTTCTCTAGACAATGTTTGAAATAAAGAGTGGAAGGGATAATATAACCCTCTGCAAATCTTGGTCCAATTCTTGTGAATCAGAGATCTCCTCGAGCCTTTCGCTCATTAATGAAAATCTCGACGGTTGTTGCATGATGCGTTGTTAGCATTAAAGATTATTAATTTCATACTTAGAAGTGCGAAGATGGCGGGTACGACAAAGAGAAATTAAGGATTGGATATTTCATGAACACGCCAATGCGACGACCCGTGAAAGACATTCCATGATGTTTGAGATGAAAAATAGGAAGGGATAATATAACTTTCTGCAGATATTGGTTTAATGTGTATTAATGGGAGATCTCCTCGAGCATTTCTCTCATTAATGACAATGTTAACAGTTCCTACATGAGGAGTTGTTAGCATAAAAGCTTACTAATTTCATATCTATAAATAAGTACGAAGGTCGCAGGGACGGGAAAGAGCAATTAAGGAATGGATAATTATCGAAAGCGATCGGTTGGGCTTAAAAATAGGGGAACAAGGTATAACCATGAGAGGTGAGGGCCCGACGGTCAAATTGTATGTCTTGGAAGTTTTGAGTGCAAAACGCATAACACGGAAGAGGGAATGATGGGACAGTCCAGAGGTCAATTTGTATATCACGGAACTTTGGGTACTATTTGAATACCACAGAACATTGGAAGCACAACCGTGATCCTGCCTGTCTGGGAACCCGAAATTGAAAAATTGGCTTAGTATGGAATAGGGAAACAGTAGGTCGGACTCGTTTTCGCTAATATATTGAAATTTGTAATAGATATCCCATCACCTGGCAAGATCTTTTATGCATGTTTATGGGCAAGTTTTGTAACGATGGTTAATGTGACTATCTCGTAGGGAATTTTGCTTATTAATGATGGTTTGCATGGTTGTTTCATGATGATATGTTATCATTAAACCTTGGTCGATGCATACTTTGAAAGAAGTGTGAAGGTGGCGGGCACAGGGAAAAATGACTAGGAATTGGAGATTTTGTGAACCTACCAACCCGAGGATCCGCAAAATAGATTCCATGAAATGGGAAAGTATGTAAAGAGTTCAAACAGGCTTCAAACTAGGGTGACAAGTGTTCCCCGGGAGATGTGACGCCCCGACGGTCAAATTGTATGTCTCGGAACTTTTGGGTGAAAAATGTGTAACATGGAAGAGGGGATGATGTGGGAGTCTAGCAGTCAATTTGTATATCACAGAATTTTGGGAGATCTCCTTGATCCTTTCGCTCATTAATGTAAATATTTACGGTTCCTGCATGACGAACTATTAGCATTAAAGCTTACTAATTTCATATCCATAAATAAGTACGAAGGTGGCGGGGACAGGGAACAACAATTAAGGAATGCATAATTATTTAAAGCGGTCGGTCGAGCTTCAAAATAGGGTTACAATATATAACCAGCAGAGGTGAGGGCCCAAGGGTAAAATTGTATGTCTCATAAGTGTTGACCGCAAAACGCGTAATGAGGAAGAGGGCATGATGGGGCATTATAGCGGAGAAATTTTATATCGTGTAACTTCAGGTATTGTTTGCAAGTCGCAGAACATTAGAAACATTATCTTGAGCCCACCAGTCTGGGAACCTACAATCAAAAAAGTGTCTAAGTATGGAATAGGGAAATGGTAGGCCAAACTCGATACACAGTGGTTGCACCATGTGAAACCATGGAAATGTGCCACGTCATGAACAGACAGCCAACTTGTGACTAAGAATTGAAAGGAGCGTTGCACGGTCGGGCTCATGATGGGGCATTCCAGCAGACAAATTGTATATCGCAGAACTTCGAGTATTGTTTGCAAGTCACGGAACATTGGAAACACAATCTTGAGCCTGCCAGTTCGGGAACCTGCAATCGAAAAAGTTTCTAAGCATGGAATAGGGAAACAGTAGGCCGAACTCGTTTTCGCTAATATATTGAAATTTGTAATAGGTATCCCATTACCTGGCAAGATCTTTTCTACATGTTTCTAGACAAGTTGTGTAGGGATAGTCAGTGTGACTGTCTCCTCGAGCCTTTTTCTTATTAATGACAATCTTTATATTTGTTGAATGATGAACTCTTAGCATTAAACCTTTGTTTTTACATATTTGGAAAGAAGTACGAAGGTGGAAAGCATAGGATACAGTGACTAGGAATTGGATATTTTGTGAACCCACCAACCCGAGGATCCAAAATAGGGTGACAAGGGTTACCTAGAAGACGTGAGGCCCCGACGGTAAAATTGTATGGCTCGAAACTTTTGAATGCATAATGTGTAACACTGAACAGGGGACGAAGTGGGATTCCGACAGTCAATTTGTATATCGCAGAGGTCTGGGTGTTGTTTTCAGGTCACAGAACAATGGAAGTGCAATATAGAGGCCAGAATAATTAATTTGCATTGGGAAGGGAGAAAATGTGGTGGGGATGGAACATAGTGATAAATTATTTGAAACTTTTTGCGAACCCAAGTAGAGTGAAGCTTGCAATTTGGAGAAGCCCTTGGTGGAATTGTAGATCATGGAATTTTTGGGTGCAATATGTATATCACGGAACACATGGAAAAAATTGGGTAAGTATGGAAAGGAATGGCAGTCATTCGGAGTACCGTAAATGATGGTTTAATGCATATTAATGGGAGATGTCCTTGAGTTTTTTTCTTGTTAATTCCAATTGTTTTGTACCAGTGTGTTAAGTTGTCACTAGTAAAACTATAATTAATGTGCATTGGGAAGGGTGTGAAGGTAGTGGGGATGGAAGGAAGCGATAGATGCTTTAAAAAAAAATTGAACCTAGGTAGAGTGAATCTTGCGAGTTTGAGGAGTCTGGGGTGGAATTGTAGATCACGAAAGTTTTGAGTGAAAGATGTATATCACGGAACAAGCGGTAGGAGAGTTCGATAGCACCAACCCTAGAAATCGCAGCCGTAAAATTGGCTAAGTATGGAAAGGAACGGCGGTCGATCGGACTCGTGATGTGAGGATATAGATGGAGATGAATATCTGTCAGTCCGCCAACACGGGAACCCACAATAATAGAAAGGAGACTAAGAATATCACCAGAAAGGGATAATAGAGGGGAACAAGAAAAGGAAAAAAGGGGTAAGTATCTCACAGAATAACATCTATTGTTTGTTTCTTAATGCTAATCTTTTCTAACCCTTGGTGAGTTCTCACTAGTAAAGGCATAAATTGCAAATCACGAAAGTTTTTGGGTTCAATATGTATATGACGAAACAGGGGGCATAAGTGTTTGATAGTGCTAACCTAGGACACGATGATTAGATAATCGACTAAGTATTGAAAGAGACGGTGGTCATTCGGGCTCTGATGTGAAGATATAGATGAAGATGAGCATCTGCCAATCCACCAACCTGGGAAGCGGTGATCATAGAAATGCAACTAAGTATAGAACCAGAAAGGGATAATAGAGTGTGTTGGCCCTTGACCAAGTTTTGGATATCCTTGGTCAAGTTTGACCTATTTTGGGACTTCGGCGGGTTGTCAAAGGCGAAGCGCAAGTCGAAGCAGAGATCGTGGGATATCGGCCCCTTGTTTAGGGATTTTTGGGTTTTGGGCTTATGTAACGGGTATGGGGATGTTGACCCATGGGTTTACCCATGTTTAGGCCCATTTTGTAATGTATAAATAGAAATATAGGCAATGTAAGTAAGGGTGTGATGCTAAGTGAAAAAGGGAAAGTCAAGGCCAACGTTCTAAGTGCAAGTGATAGTTGTAAATGCTTTGTGCATATTGTATGAGACTTGTAAGGCTAAGTGAAAGTCACTGTAAGGGACTGTGTAAATGCTTTGTGTTGTAACCTAGCTCGGGGAAGGAGGATCTGGTGAGGTACGCACAGATATCTTGTCCTATGCAGAGTAGGACCTTGAGGCTTTGTGCATGTAGATGATTGACAAAAGATAATAAATAAGACGATGAGTTGGTGGACGTAGCCCCAGGCTGGGGGTGAACCACATATATCCTGTGTTGTGGTTGATTTGTGCATTATGGTTGTTTTATGGTTCATATGATTAGTGCTTAGTGCAATGATGAATATGATAGTTTAGTTCCTAATGATGTGAATGAGATGCTAGATCTGATCTATGTTGATGTTCTTAGTGCTTGAATGTGTTGAATCTTGTTGCATACTGCGTTGCACTGTAATTAGGGTTTATCCGTGCTGTGAACAAAGGTTAAGTACTAATGAATGACAATTGCTATGTGCTTTGTTAGAGTATTGTAATCACATATTTGTGTCCCACTAAGGTTGCAAACATTGGAGTCCGGCAACCACCCCTACCTCTACCTAGGGTGAGACTTCATCTACTTCGTAGGTGTTGACAAAAGGGCTGGTAGTTAGGGTTTTGTTGGTGCGATGTTGAAGCGTTGAACCCTGGGTCTTCCCCTGTGCCAACAAATGGTTCTGTTGTCAGGACCTGAAACTGTGATTGTTGGGAACTAATGAAAAGAAAGAAAGATATGTGCATAGATTTTTTCCTTTAAGTTTGTAGTATTCTACTTGACTGTGAATATTTGTGCTAAGAAAGGAGGTAGATTTGAAGAAAAGAAGTAAGATCTGAAAGATTTGTGCTATGATAAAGGTAAAGTGAATTTTTTTTATTAAAGAGGTAATATTTGAAAGCTTTGTGCTTTGTTAAAGATAAGATAAGTGGAAAATTTTGTTTCGAAAGTATGGATTGTTGGCAAATATTGAACAAGCAACGAATGTGTGTTGATGATTGTTGTCATTAATGGCAACAGTGGAGATGGTGGGATAAGAAGGATAAAAGCAACAAGAGGAAAAGCATTGAAGAAAACGCGCGCAGCAAGAGTTTTCAAAGAAGAAGGAAGACAGAGATCCAGTGACCGTTGGATCCCATCCAAATTTCCCGAAAGGAAGACAACCGTCAGATCTACAGAAGTTGCGAGGGATATAAGCCATCGGAGATTTGGGGATCGGGATTTCAATATGCAAAGTTTACTCGACAACGAAAACCCCGAAATCGCGATACGCGATTTCGCGATTTGATCGCAGCCATTAAAACAAGCAGGGATCTAGACCGTTCATTCGTATGGATGCGTGGCTGCCAGGAGGCCTCATCAGAGTTTCGGGGATCAGGATTTCATAATGCAATGAACACAATGCAACGAAAACCCCGATTTCGCGATATGCGAAATCCCGACTGAATCTGAACCGTCAGATCAACATGTGATCTAGACCGTCGATCTAATTCATGACAGCAGTCCACG
>JZKD02S1672670.1:1639179-1668262 GCA_000966675.3 Picea glauca
TCAAGATAGACACAAAAAAATCATCAGATCCCATAATATTCACCCGTTAATGTGTTTTAATGGGAGATGTCCTCGAGCTTTCGGCTTATTATTGCCAATATTTTCAAACATGTATGGTGATTTGTCACTAGTAAAAGCATAATTAATGTGCATTGGGAAGGGAGGAAGGTGGCGGGGATGGAGGGGAGCGAAAAAAAGGGATGATTTTAGGGGATAAATTTCTCTCATGGCTTAATTTTCCATGGTTTTTCCCTAAACAAGATTCATTATTCTAAAAATTATTCACCCAAACATTATAGGATAAAATTATTTTACCTTAAAAATCGCCAAAATTTTATACAAACTATATAAAATCCTTAGAAATTTGAATATTTTTAAAAAAATATCGTCGAACATTTATAGTTGGCATATGAAGAATTAGTAAGATTCACCAAGGTTTCTACATTTTAAAATAAATTTCCATCCTTAAAATCATCCATGGCGAAAAATGCTTTCAAACTTTTGTGAACCCTGGAGTCTGTGAACCCATGAAACTTTGAAGACTCAACTAAGTATGGAAAGGAGGGTCAGTCAGATGGGGTCATCATAGGTAAAGTCAGGATTTTGATTTCGAGGAGTCCGGAGTCAAATTGTATATCACCAAAGTTTTGGGTGCAAGATGTATACCCTAAATATGGGTCATCAGAGTTCGATAGCGCCTATCCGTGAACCCACAGTCATATTGGCTAAGTATGCAAACAAACGGCGGTCGCTCGGACTTGTGATGTGAATATATAGATGGAGATGAGGATTTTTCAGTTCTCCACCCCAGGAACCCGCAAGCATAGAAACATGACTAAGTATAGAACCAAAAATGGATAATAGAGGGAAGAAGAAAAGGGAAAAACAGGTAAGAATAGAAGAGGAAAAATAAAGGGAGATAAGAACTTTATCCCTCACATAACAAGACTTAGTCTCATAATTATTAAGCCATAGAAACACATTAACTATGGGAAAAACATTCTCGGCTATGAAATATAGTTGGATCTCAAGAAACTCTAGTTCAAGTCCAAAGAGATGTTTTTTATATCTATTTCAACATTTTTCATATTATTTTATTTTAGTAGTATTTTGGGTGGCCCAGCTGTAAAACCATGTTCCAATTTGCATTTCTCAAGTGGAGATGTGTTTGTGAACACACATTTCCTTGAACCACAGTCCAAGGGAAAGGAAAGTGAAACGTCAAGTGTTTGTTGAGCAGACACTTGTTGAAGATTAAGAAATGTATTTCCAAGTGCACGTATCATTTGCATAGTATCAATATGATTTATTTCATGTTATTTGTGTATTCTTATGAATGCAATTGTCATAGATTTTTCAACCTTTTCCATGCCACTATGGTTGCAACATAGGTGGTATCTTTTTCAAACGGTGACCTTCAAGAACAACGCCAAGACAGAATCACACTCATGTTTATCTGGTCGTAGTAATCACATACGAAAATGTTTTGCGAGAGGATTTTGGCTCATGCACTCCCAGTATTGAAAATTCATACTTGAAAACTGAAAATAGAAAACAGTAACCAATGAACAGGAATGAAACCATGGCACTGAGACTCATGGTAAATGAAAAAGGACAGAAGCACATCCCATGGCCTGTAAACTACAACAACATGTACAACTGCGGATGCAGGACCCCAACCTTGCAAAGTTGAAGAAAACAAGAGAAAGAAGAAAAAAACAAACCAGTGAACAAGTACCAAGAGGCCCAACTATAGCTGCAGGACCTCAATTCTGTAAAGTTGAATCAAACAAAAATAAGCAGCATCCAGTGAACCAACAAGCAAGCATACCAGTCAACCAGGAATACTGGTGAAGAAAAATATTGCCCAAATTCACTGCAGACAAGATTCTATAAAAAAAAATGGAGTAAAATGTATTGTAACATGCATGTTAAGAAAACATTTCCGGTTGCGAGGCCTGTCAGGAAAACATTTAAGGCTGTGAATATCGTGTAAAGGCCTCCCACTGTTTAAACATTTAAGAAATTTGCAGTTTGCATGGTTCGCATTCTGCATCTGCAATTGAAACTGCGCTTCTTTCGCTCCCCATTCATGTGTAAGTTTCACTGCCATGGTTGCATCCCTATTTGTTGTTTATTTTTTTTTCCATTTTGCAAGTAAGAATTTTCAATACTGGGAGTGATCAAAATCCTCTTGCAAAATATCTTTCTATGTGACTACTACAACCAGAGAAACATGATTGTAATGTTGTCTTCGTCTTGTTCTTGAATGCCAATGTTCGACACAGAACCCACCTCCATCACACCCACAGTGACATATAAAAAAGGAAATTGAATTTTCTCCTCACATACAAAAATGGTCTAGAAGAGGATTTTGACTTAGGCATCTCCAGTATTGAAGTTTTTCACTTTCAAAATGGAAATAGAAAACAACAAACAACGAATAGGAAGGTAAACATAACAATGAAAACCACCTGGCAATGGGGAATGGAAGAAGTGCAGTTCCAATCGCAGTTGTAGAATCCCAAGCATGCAAATTGCAACAAGAGCAACAGGAAAACAAGAGCAACAGCAACAGGTAAACAAGAAACCAGTGAACAAGCAACGAGAAAGCATCAACCAGTGAACCAGTAATCTGAAGAACAATATTGCCCATATTCACTACAGACAACATTGTAAAGAAAAATCGGACAAAAATTTATTGTAACAGGCCTGTTAAGTAATGCAAGAATCAAATTGTGGCACTGATACCCACCGGTAAATGGGGAAGGACAGAAGTGCAACCCCTGGTCTCCAAACTGCAACAACAGTTCCAACTGTGGATGCAGGACCCAACCGTGCAAAGTTGAATCAAACAAGAGAAAGAAACAAACAACAAATCATTGAACAAGTACCAAAAGGCCCAACTACAGCTGTAGGACCTCAACTCTGCAAAGTTGAATCAAACAATAATATTCATCATCCATCGAACCAATGAGCAAGCATCAACCAGTAAACTAGGAATTATGATGAAGACCAATATTGGGCAAATTCACTGCAGACAAGATTGTATCAAAAAAATCATAGGAAAATGTATTTTCTCCTCACATACAAATATTTTCTGCAAGAGGAACCTGACTCAGGCATCTCTAGTATTGAAAATTTTCACCTACAAACTGGAAATAAAAAACAACAAACAACGAATAGGAAGGTAAACATGGCATCGAAACCCACTCATCAATGGGGAACAACGGAAGCATAGTTCCAATCACAGTTGCAGAATCCCAAACGTGCAAACTACGACAAGACCAACAAGAAAACAAGAGCAATAGCAACAGGAAAATGAGAAACCAATGAACAAGCAACGAGCAAGCATCAACCAGTGAACCAGTAATGTTGTTGAAGAACAATATTTCCCATATTCATTGCAGACAACATTGTATAAAAAAAAATCGAAGGAGAATGTATTGTAATAGGCATTTTAAGTAAACATTTAAGGTTGTGAGGTCTATTAGGTAAACATTTAAGTTTTTCAAGATCGGCGAAGGGCCTCGCGTTGTGTAAACATTTAAGAAAGAATGCAGTGTGGCAGGTCTGTTACGTATGCAAATTAATTATTTTATTATTTTATAATAATATATAATAATAACAATAAAATAAATGGTAATAATAATAACAATAGAGACTATGCAACAAAAAAAAATTAGTCAAAGGAGACAATAATATGAAGTCAACTAATAAAAACCTGACTCTCGATGCTCAAAAATTTGGATATCTAAACATTTTAATAAAAATAGTAAAAATTCAGAAAGACCGTAGATGATCAAAAACTTTGGATATGCTAACATATAAAACATTGGGAATAGTGAAGTTGGCAATAAGACCTCCAATCTGTTATCCAATCAGATCATGACATATATGGTATTTTTTACTATATACAAATCAATGTTTTTAGTTCTCTAGTTCCAACAATAGAGATTATGCAAATATTTGTATTCAAAGGAAAAACTAATATGAAGTCAACGAATTATCGATCGCTATAGTCCCTCTACACCTTCGGCAAGGACTAATAACCTTGAGAAGAACCCTTTTGAGTAAAAGTATTGCCAAGATGAATTAACTATCATCCTAATGATATTAGATTTTTTTTATGTAGTAGGACCAATCTAGGCAATGCTTGTCATGTCAACATTAGTTGTACAATGGAATGGGATGTCATATTATCTCATAATTCCTTTTCAAAGAGAGGGAAAATCCTTTTCTTATTCAGGGGTAAAGTTGTTAGAAATTGAACACAAATGGTCTGATCATTGCGGTTTGATGCATTTGAAATAATCCTAATGACTGACCTATTGAGTGAGACATGGGTGCAGGCTCGTTTCCATTCAATCAGTCAAAGTCTGAAATGTCTCCTCATCAAAATTATCTATTTGACGAGAAGTATTACCTCAATATGAAAATTCAAATCCAAAAACTACTTCATTTAGTTTGAAATTCTTGAAATACAGTCTCAGATCAAAAAATGGTGACACAACTATCACCACTTTTTTGGTTCTATTTTTTTAGTTTTTCAATATCGATGTATAATATTTTTATAGGGGTTTTTCTAAAAGGTGTATTTTTTGCGTTTTTTTAAAAAATGGTGATATTGGTATCACAATATCACCTATTTTATTCAAGGGCTATTTTTCTTATTTTTTTAGTATTGATGTAGTAACACCATTTTGTTTTTCTTTATTCAAGGTTTTTTCCTATTTTTATTTTGTCATTTAAAGGTGATATAGTTCTCTACTTTTTTGCATCGTCTTTTTTTGTTTTTTGTGATTTTGGTACTACCTATTTTTCCTAATGTCTATATTTAGGATTTTTTAATTTTTATAAGGGATGAGCATGGGATAAAATTCCACCTTAAATTCCTTAACTTTACAAATTTTAATTAAAATTTTACCTTATCATTATAAATGAGAAGAAAATTTTCATAAATTTTACAAAAAATAAGAAGATAAATATGTTTAATTTTGCTAAATTTTAGTTAAATTTTAGTGAACATTTAAAAAAACATTGTATCACTCTCCATGCCCTCCTCCATGGCGAAAATTCCAAGAATCACATCCTCACATCAAAACCACGTTGCTTCCACCCCTCTCTCCATGCATAAAATTAGTCACAGTTGTCCAAAATTGGGTTAAATTTGGTCATATTTTGCCATTTTTAAAATTTATTACATGTAGAAAGGGGAGAAATGTCCTCACTCCCCACGCCCCATGTCTTTCCCAATTGTGGGAAAAGTTTACCATTTTGTGAAATTTCTTGCATAGAGAGAGTGGGGTGTGGGGATTCAAAAGAGTGGGTTAATTCACATATGGTGACCAATTTGAAAATAAATTGCAAATGATTATGAAAGATCACAGTCATATGTTGGAATTCAATGCTACTTTAAGGTATTTTATTTTCATATAAGTTTCCAATGTACTATAGTCGTATAAGAGGGAAGAATCCATTTTAAAAATTGAATCTAAATGGGGAGGTAGAGGGAGGTATATAATTACCTTTTCTCTTCTTGCAAGGTCTACATAAGTGTAAATGTGTTGAACCTACATAGAATAGATCTAGCTAGAAAATACTACACACATTTGTAGAGAGAAATTGAGAAAGAAGAAGCAAGAGAGAAAGAATGGAAGAATTCTCATTAACCGTATTCCACACTCAAAGAGTGAATAATTTACAATAGATATAGGATACATGAGTAAATAATGAGCCATAGTGGTGGTCTAGATTGATCTGGACACACACCAACAGTTACAAGAGTAAACTGCCACCTAGTCTAGTCTCTCAAGCAGTTACAGAAGTGAACTGCCACCTAGTTGAGTTAACTAGTCAACTAGTCTTCAGATAAATGTCTGGACAAAGAGTAGTGAGTTGGTGATGATCCCAATGTTGCATGGTGAAAAAAGCAATGCAACATATAAACTCAACTCAATTAGTCAAACTGAGGTGTCAATTGAAAGAGAATATTCTCCAGGTGGAATATTCTCCCCTAAAATATAGGAGATTGGATAATGACTAATTATGACTAATAAACAAGGAATAATCTTAGGAAAAATAAATCCTAGGTGTGTGTGAAGTAACTCCAACACCCCCCTTGAACATCACTATGGTGAAAATAAGGAATGGGTCCCAGCTATGAGGCCATTTAAGGTACCCAAATACAAAAGATACACTAAAATAAATGAGGAAAGAGGGAAAACCACATGGGGAAAAACCCCCCTCAAATTACAATGCATAAAAAAAATGAAAATGAGAAGGAACAAAAAGCAGTTGCTAAGCAACCTTGTCCTTCACTCCAAGAAGACCTTGCAACTATGCAAGTTTGTGCTCGTTGAAGATTTTGTTGAAGATGTAGATGTTTGCATGGATCTGATGAAGTATATGCACCATTGAGATGTCCACACATATCCACTTTATCTTTATTAATGAATAATATCCAAATAAATTTTGCATGAAATTTTGAAAACCGTGTGGTCATTTCCGGAAAAATGCTAAAATTTTGTTGATTTTAAAAAGATCATAACTTCACTTTCTGAACTCAGTTTCGGACGATGTTTTTTTGAAATTGGATATTTTCCCGATAGAAATTCAAATATCCAATTTGTTTGTACAAATTGTGCTCATAAAATATCATAATGGAGTCTTATGTGAGAGGCTCCCTTTTTGTCTCCTGAGATGCATGCATTTTGCATGGAAAGGTATCTGCATGTGACTCATGAGATGCATGTCATATATATTCCACATGAATTTCAGAAAACAAATCTGAAATGGAGTAGACATCATCTTCAATTATTGGAATACAAATTTCTGCAAATACTTGTGTAGAAGGCTCTTCAAACTGAGATGATTTATCTTCCAGTGGCTTTTCTACATTCTCTATCTTGTCAACATTTTTCATTCATCCTTATTTCCAAATAAAACCTCCAATCTTATCCATAAATAATTTGGAGTGAATTCTTGTGAGTCATCATATACTTGATGGAGAATTTCAGGAGAAATAAAATAGAGGATACATCCTATGGCCATATCTTGTCTATTGAGAAAGTCATTTTTCTCATCGACAGTATCAGGCTCTACTTCCATTGCCATAGTTATTTGGTACAAGCCTCTGCATCCGAGCATAAACAGAATTTTTGGCTTCCATTCCAAATAGTTATGAGGCATGAGAAGTATTTATGACGAATAATCCATCTTTTTGTTGTCTTCAATCTTTTGTACCTGCAATAAATTTTTGGTGTAGCTTTTTCTTAGCAGTCTGATGGCTCTGATACCATGTAAACGTGTTGAAACTGCACAGAATAGATCTAGCTAGAAAATACTACACAAATTTGCAGAGAGAAATTGTGAAAGAAGAAGCAAGAGAGAAAGAATGGAATAATTCGCATTAACCGTATTCCACACTCAAAGAGTGAATAATTTACAATAGATATAGGATACATGAGTAAATAATGAGCCATAGTGGTGGTCTAGATTGATCTGGACACACACTAGCAGTTACAAGAGTAAATTTCCACCTAGTCTAGTCTCTCAGGCAGTTACGGGAGTGAACTGCCACCTAGTTGAGTTAACTAGTCAACTACTCTTCAGATAATTGTCTGAACAAAGAGTAGTGAGTTGGTGATGATCCCAATGTTGCATGGTGACAAAACCAATGCAACATCTAAACTCAACTCAACTAGTCAAACTGAGGTGTCAACCGAAAGAGAATATTCTCTAGGTGGAATATTCTCCCCTAAAATATAGGAGACTGGATAATGACTAATTATGACTAATAAACAAGGAATAATATTAGGAAAAATAAATCCTAGGTGTGTGTGAAGTAACTCCAACAATAAGAACATATTTTCACTAGGAATATATTTTCATAACTATGTGGAGTAATATGATATGAGGAAGGGCATAGACGAGACTATAAGAAGCCCAAATCTAGTTAGACCAGTTTGGTGGGGTTATTGAGACTACAAAATGGGTCAAAACTCCTTGCACATGAGTTAGATTACAAAGATCCATCTTAACCCTGGATCTATTAAGCACCAAAAGGGACTAAAAAAAACTATGTGTAAACTTATTACTACTTAAATGACTTATCTGTTGTCATGTCCCCATTTTTTGGTTCCCAAGTTTTGTAGTAGAAGGGACTTTCATGGCTTGTCAATGGAGAAAAAGGAGTAAAAAGGGGGTCATTTAATGTCACTTAGTTAGGAAATGTTATGTTTTTAAAGTGACATTAGGGAAGTAAAGAAACTTTAGATTAATAAGTTACTTAATCATTATTAAAGTGACTTTTTAAAGTGAAAATTGGAGGAAAAATAAGGATTATATTTTATTTAGTCAAAAAGGGGAAAAATCTAGAAGTTACGTTTGATTTGGTAAAAAAAGGGAAAGTTCTAGAAGTCATGGAGAAAGGATAAAAGGAGGGGTAGAGTCTCACTTTGGATTTATGATTTGATATCTTATTGGAGTGCTCTTGTAGCTAGCATTTTTGTTGGGGTCTTGGGAAAAACCCTTCCACCGCAGGTTTTGTTTTGGTGGTGTAATATCCACCCTAGTTAGACAAGAGGAGAATTCATCGAAAGTTCTCATTGGGGTTCAATGTGGTGTTTGGATTCATGTTGGAGAGAGTTGGGAGACATATTGAATTTTGCAGTTTGTTTGTGGTGAGTTTCAGGAGGAGGTCGAACATCTGATCTATAGGTTCCAGGAAGGTTTTTTCACATATGTGGGAAGAGACAGCCCCACAGGTTGATAAAGGGTTGTCCTGTGAGGCCCCGCTGGACGCCTAGCAGTCATCCCACAAGGACCTCTGCAAATCAGGGTTGGAGTAGTTTTTCGGATCGTATTTGCAATGGGCTCAAGTCAGGTTTGATTGGAAGGTCTCTTGCAAGGTGAATATTACTGGAACATAGCAGTGTAGGGCTTGGAGATTCTTGGGACAATGGATTGGCATCATTCCAGGTTTTCTTGTATTTTTTCTGTAGTATATTGTGTAGCTTCCTGGAAGCCATTAAATTTGTGTGATTAGGAGTATTATGTAGCTATGATTATAGCCATTATATATCATTGTACTGGTTTTGGAAGTTTCTTTCCATAATAAGATGTCATCTTATCTGCTCTACCTTTTGTGTAATGGATGTATGTTATATGTTTGACAATATTGCCAATTGATAAAACTATTTGTAAGAAATTAACAACACATTCACATAAGATGGAATAACAAATTTGGGACAAAAAACATAATTTCCCCTCCTAGCTTGGTTGGGGACACTACATTTGTGGTTAAGATAAATCTATACATACACAATACGTGTCACATCTCTTCCAGCCAAGTCTACAATTTAGTAAGTATTACAATCTCCCGTAGTAAGGGTTTTACACTATGATGTATTGTATCCATTTTTATTTCTAAAAAAAAAATTCATTGATAATACTAAAGTCACCTATGGGTGACATAGTACATACATGTTTGACATTTTAGAACAAAAATGTGATTATCTTATCTATGAGTCATCCCTACCAATAACTACTTGAAAACCTACCAAACCAAAACAACCCCTTATATCATAGGGGTTGATCATTACACACATTAGCACTCCAAAATCATTGCATATAGCTTGGTATTAGAACTATATAGATAGACATTTTCATATATGAAATACAAATTTTTCAATTGGATTTATCTTGGGTGGTTAGAAGGAATGGTTGTTATCCTCCCCACCCAGGTTCAATTTCAGCAAGTGATATGTTGAGCTCTTAACACGTATATCATTGTAATGGATTTGAGCCTTGTTATTTACCAGCCTTGTTCCCTAAAGAATCTAGGGTTTTCCCTAATGTTTCGAGGAAAATCTAATCTCTTTGTGGATAGGGTAAACCACAATAGACAGAAATGACTGCAGAAATCAACTCTCTTCTCAAGTATGCTATATAAACAAATATGCTAGAAAGACAAGATAAAAGGCCTACCTCGTCTAGACGTTCAATGAATTCCACCGTTGAAAACTCGACCCAAAGAAATATACCTACAACTAGACCTCAAAAACCAAGCAAAGCAAGCATATGGTGATATTATATGATGTTAGCACATTCAATAGCATAATCCATTAATAAACATGACAAATATGCCCATGGAATAATAATTCAAATATTTGCAAGATATCAATTGGACGGGAAAAGAGTATTTCTATTAATATATGAATAGAAGAAGTGAAAATGTTACATACTTCTGTGTCGGCACAGTTCGGAACCGAGAAACTAAGTTCCTTCCAGTCGGGCCTCCACCACTTCGATCCTCCACCAAAGGAAATCTCACAAAAGAGAAACAATGAGGTTCTCAATCAATAAGGGAAGAGCTTGGGGGCTGAACATTGTGTTCATACTTAAAGGACAAATGGATGCAGACTCACTATGAAGTAAATAATTTCTCCAGAGTAACTTTTCTCTCAAAGTTGAATTCTTTCTCCTCTTTCCATAGCTTGGAATTAGCCCATTTATAGCCTTCAAAATGGAATGGAAGGGTCGAGTTGGAACGTTTCCAGTATATGGAAGGCCAAGGATCATAGATCTCATGTCGTGACATGGAAACCCGACATTAATTTTCATTTTCTGGCACAAATCCCAATGTATGCGGGTTGTAGTGGAGAAGCCTGCGTATACACATGTTTTATAGTAGGCAAGATGCGTACATGTGGGAAAATATGTATTTTTAGCTCTGGATTTTACAAACAAAGATGATAAGTCTGCATAGGGAAATGGAAAAAGGCCTTTTGTGCAATATTGCATAGGGTGAGGCAAATCTTGCTATAACAGATGCCCCCTAATGTGTGAGGTCATAGAACTATCTGTGATAGCCAAAATACATTATAAACAACCCAGAAGTGGAGTGATGGGGAACCAACTAGAAGAACTAGTTGCTCATTACATTTTGCACTGAATTTGCATACATGGTTGCCAACCGAATTGCACTGTAGATCCATGTGAAAATATACCAAACAATTGTCTATGGCCATGAATAGGAAAATACAAATGCGGTTACATGCCAAAATTTGTCATAGTCACGAACAAGGCCTAGTAGAACCAGTCTCAAAATCAATCTGAATATATCTGTATACAATGGAGTACAATATGATCTCCCATGATCATTGAAGTCATATAGGTATTGGTCCAATGAAAAGGAAGAAATAGCTTAGGAAATCTTTGGCCACATACTGGTGTCTTCAAGTCTTCTACACAATCTATCAAGGGTGCAAGTCTACATCATGTGAATAAAGGAGTTGAGGTTGAACACAATGAGACATCGTTTGATTACCAGTCATTGAGGTATATCGTTAACAAACGTGAGATAGCCTATCGATAATGAAAGTAGGTATCAAGGCACTGAGTACATTCTTTCAATTGTGAATAAAGGAGTCGGTGTCAAACACTTGAAGAATCCATTGATCAAGAGACATTGATATATTCCCAACTATTGATGGAGAGAGAACCTGCCACTAATGACTGCAATCCTCAAGGTACTCATAAGCCTCTAGGTCTCATTTCTAGAATAGATGAGTTGAAGTCGATGGAAGGAGACCCATTGAAAGGAGAGAATTAAGTCATCTCTCATCAGTCAACATGAGGTACAAAGTAGGAGCTTCATGATTTGGTGGAAACCGGACGAAGAACATGTTCGTGAACCAATGACCCTGTGCGTCTTTTGCATGTGCCAAATGAAAGTGGTGCATGAAAAACACCCTTTGAATAGTATCCAATGATGAAAATTGCTTACAAAGGTGAGGAAACCACCAATAAGGCTAATGGAATTCAAGACACTACATGAATCCCAATGTGTGAATATATGTCTTGTCATCGAACACAAGGGAAACCACCCAATCAATTACCAATGATGAAGTGTCAATTGTTGGGTTCAAGGCTACCTACCAATGATGAAACTAGGGCTAGGGTGCATGATAGGAATACAGTATCATGTGATTCTGAGACAAATTGAGGGTATGGCCGACATGCAAAGTCAAGAGTTCTAAGAAGTGGTTGACACAAGTTGATAGACTTCCTTTGAACAAGAGCATGAGACATATGGAGGAATATGGCAGCATAGACCCAATGATGAAACCGTGAGATGCAGGAGGCATCAATGAAATTCTCTATAGGGACTAGAAGAGTAACCAGTCGGTAGAGACGACTTTGTAATGAGCTCAGCTTCCTAAGGCCATGCTATTCCCAAAATTATGATGATAAATGGACTCAAATAACTTTGTGCTCTGTTTAAAGGTAACACAAATCCTGCCAATATAAGATAATACTCCCTTCCTGCCCGTCTTTTTTTGTTTTTTCATAGACAAATGAATGATATGATACAGAGGAGGAAACGAGTGTCGCAAGTGAGCAAAACTAGTTCCATCAGTGGAACATACCTATTCTCAATGCAAGAAGATACATGCAGGAGATGGACACTCAGGGGAATGTTCCCTCCTAGGTATAGGGTGTCAAATTGTGAAGGATAAAAATGAGGCTCTGCTTGGTTGAGGATGCAAAAAATGCTTAGGTAAACGGTTTATAACACAAAGAAAGAACCGACTATAGGCTCAATACTGCAAGCAAGGGAATGAGATGCAATCACAACTTAACTCCAACAAATGTCCTTTTTTATGTCATTTAGTCTACTTGACGTGAAAAAGGGATAAACTTGTGCCAAATAGACGTCATTTCAAATCCAATTTACGAGTGTGAAAGAGACAAGCTCACTCGGCAATATTTTTTCTTTTTGAAGATGAGTTGGAAAAGAGCTTAAAATAAACTTGGTTGGGAGTCCTCGGGGTATAAGGCAGCATGTTTATGAGTGAGGAATGAGGCTCAGCATAAAGTCATGTACTAGCTATGAGGGACTCTCAGTCCTATGGAAAAAAAATCTGCATGGGCACCAAATGAAGCAAGGGATCTAACTAGGGCACCCATGGTCGGTAAGTCTCTACCGCTTGATAACGACATTACTTATAGCAGCTGGAAGTTTTTGTGTCACAACAAATGGGTTCATACCTAAGGCATAAAAAGTGATAGTTATAGGACAATGTGAAAATGCATGATGGATTGGATACATATCCTATATGTTGGGTAGTGAAAATACCTGCCCGTGGTGACGAACGGCCAACATAACGTTGAAATCCGCAAGAATCCCTGGTGAAACCTACAAAAACCAACTCAATCCACCTTTGTATTAGTCCATTAAGCGAACAAATGACTCAAAACTATATAAAGTGGGTAAAAATTGTTATCAAAAACCAAAAATTACTATGTCATTTTGATTTTTACCCAAATAGTGAAAATTGGACCAAAATACCTCTGAGATTCAACTGGTGATTGCGGGAGTGTTAGGAAACGAAATCAGAAATCGTCTGGACCAAGTAACTCTTCTTCCCTTCTTCTTCATTTCTGGTGGAATAAATTCTTAAATTAGGTTCCAAAATTTGAGTAATTTAGGGCGTAAAATGTGAAATTCGGTGTACGTGGGTTGTCTCTTATTGGGTCGCGTATAAGATGGGTTATATGCGACTGTGAAAACAACAGGGTGCTTATACCCACCCTTATACACAATTGTAAGTGAAGTGTCTCACGTACAAGCACACAATCAATGATTTCTATGGTTGCTAACTCAAAATTTTACTTTTCTTTGGCAAGATGGTACTTGAATGGAGGGAAAGAGAGCATGAGGAGTTCGATGTTGTTGTGGACCGAGATCCAGAGGCCCAAATGTCCTTGAAAATATGTGGCTTATAGAAATTTTGGGCACTCAAAGGGATGAGGGCCTCCTCATATGCTTGTGGGTTACTAGGACCCTGAGAATGAAATATTCAACCTCGATGGGAAACCATTGAGGATTGAAGTAGAGTATATCTCCTTTATGACTGGATTATCACGCCGGGGGGGGAGGTTGTAAACCTCAGATCATGGAGAGTAGGGATCGAAATGAAAATAAAGGAGTACATAGACACCCACTATGTAGCAGGGACTCTGAAGGTCGAGATTCAACTCCCTATACGAGCGATAAACAATCTCAGCCTGAAGATTATTTTCCTTGTATTGACCAAGATCACAGGTTTGGATTCGTTGCACCAGGAATCAAGGCCACTCATGTTCTATGCATTACAGTTCTTGAGACCCATATTATATGATTGGTGTACCTCACTACTGGAAAATATGAAGAGCTAGTTGACATAGTAAAAACAGGGGAGTAAGAGGAATTTTGGGTTTCCCTCTATATTATGCATTTTTTTCTTCAAGCGGGTTTCAGGTTTGGTACCTAGAGTCGAGATTCTTTCGAGAGGACCTTGCAATCTATCCATGGCATGGTGGACTGAGGTAATGAGACAGTAGGGGGGAGGTAGGGTGCCCACACCCTACAACGAGGATTTATTTTACTAGTGGCAACGATAGGTCATCTCCCTAGATGACTATCCCTATGTAGGGATCAACTTTAGATGGGATCCAAACATCCCACTCCCACCAGGGAATTCCTAAGGTGACATAGGTATGTCGAATGTTTTTTTAAATATTTCATTTTCTTGTATTTTTGTATAGTGAAACAAATATATTTTTGGATGATACTTAAGTACTAACTAGTCATTTGTGTAACGCAGATGTGGGTCTGCAACGACTAGAAGGGATTCCTCGACATTGACAGAGGAAATGGAGATACAAGGCGATGGGAGGAGAAGCTGAGAGATTCCTACAAAACGTGCAGGGAAACCTGTCTCGTTTAACTCATAGGATTCCCATGGTTCAGGTAGAGGATCTGTCAGAAGCCATGCAGCGGCAAGTGGTTGGTGTGCATAGATCTTGGGTACGACTCTTTCGGCATCTCGTAAGCACTATAGTTTGTTACCATGACACACATCTGGCGCCACAGGCATAGATTTCATGGATACTGGAGTACCAGTTGTATATGTATTGAGGGTATTAGCCCCAATTTTGTACTATAAACACCATATTTTTTGAAATATATATAAAATAGGGTCTTTGACTTTACTTATATTTACAATGTGTACATTGATGAGATGGTTTTCTTTGCTTTAGTTATGTGACAAATTCCATCTAAAATGAAATTAGCATAAGCATCGGATACATGATTAGAACCCTTAGGAATGTGATAATAAGTAATATAATCAAACTGACATTCTAAAAGACGTACCTATAGGAATCGTCAGAGTAAGGTAGGATCATGCACGCGGTAGCTTCCGTTCAACTGACATACTACTAACTAAGAATCCAGGCAAACTTCTAAAGAGTGAATACCATGTGATATATCATCGCACAAAAGTTCTATAATGACGCTATATTCAGCCACATTATTAGTGGATGGCCCTAGGCATATGCCACCTGAAGACACCAGTAGACCCTCGGGTGAGTAAACCACCCAAGCGGAAGAAGCCAAGTTCTGTGTATAACGATTGTCTCCATCTGTGAATCCTAGGTATACCGAAGACTCTGTTGATATATTCCAACCAAGGGAAAACATGATAAGCAAGTTGAAGATGAAAAGAAAGGGAAAATATATACACACTAAATTACATTAGTACACAAATAGTTCCACCCAAGCTTAGGGCTCAAGCGTAATATATTTTCAAGTAGATCCCATTTATGGGCTCGGCCAACATATTCCCTTCATAATATTCTAACTCATAGGCTACTTTTTCTAGAACCCATTGCACGATATAAGGATCATGCCACATGGATTTAAACTTGCCTACCCCCAGTGGTTCCTTGGCTTGATCATACAAGAAGAATAAGTCACCCTCAACATACAATCGAGGAAAAACAGACTTATTGTACTTGACCTTGACACGTCTTTTGTTCACCTCGATAGTCGTAGAGTTGTCTCGACGTTGCTCGTCAAGACTCTCTAGGTGCACAAGGCGTTGCTTGAGATCGGAAGTGTCAGGTAGGAATATGATTGCCAACTTAAGAGAATTTATTTTGCATTCAATAGGTAAAATCGACTCCACACCCTGTACTAATTGGAAAAGGGAATACCAGTAGTAGTTTTGACCGAGGTTTAGTATGCCCAGAGTGCGGGATATAGCATAATGTGTCAATCCGACTTACTCTGGCTGACAATTTTTTGCAAAATGGTCTTGAGAGACTTGTTGACAGCCTCTACTTATCCATTTTCCTAGGGGTAATAAGGAGAATAATGACCATGTCTAAACCCCAGCTTAGATTCTAGATCTTCCATCATTTCGTTCTGAAAGTGACTGTCATGATCAGTGATAATCTCACTCGGGATACCGAACCGAGCAATAATTTGATTGAATACGAAGAAGGTGATAGCCTTCCAATTAGATTTAATCATAGGCATGACCTCAGCCCACTTATTAAAGTAGTGGACTGCCATGATAATGTGTTTATGCCCCCCAACCAAAGTTGGGTTGCAATCCACAAAGTCCACCCCCCACTTGGTGAAGGGACCGACGGTAATGACTGGGTGAAGAGGGGCTCGATGCGAGTGCATTTTTTGAGTGAACACCTATCAGGAGTGACACTTCTTAACCGCTTCAATACAATCTTTAAAGATAGTAGGCCAGAAATAACCGGCTTGAAAAAAAATTGGGTTGTCGCAAGCCCGGATAGGTGACCACCAAAAGCCCCACTTTTGCAATAGTTTAGGACTGACTCAGCTTCTCCGTGAGTTAAAAATCGATGCAAGATATTTTATACTCCTCGGTGATACAAAGTTTCACCGATGATAGTATAATTCTTAGCTTGGTACCATACACGTCGTCGGTCATCTCGTGAGAGATGCTGAGGGAACTTCAAATTTTGAAGATAAAGAACTATGTCTCCATACTAAGGGTCGGACGATGAGAAAATAAAAGTGTGTTCATCCACGAACAAATAAACATGGATAACATCCTCATCTAATCATGGAAATTCGGATACTAACTCCATGAAGACTAGTGATTTATTGGATTTCGCAAAGTCGAAATCGAGATCAAACTCTTGTAAAATAACAATCCATTTATTATATTTTCCCCCTATGATACACCTGGTAAGGACGTATTGAAATGGATTGATATCAAAAACCACAGTGGTCTTGTAAAGTAAAATATAATGACGCAAACGTTGGACTACGTGAATGACAACCAAATCTATTTTTTCAATGTGAGAATAATTAAGCTTAGGATCGACTAAGTTTCGACTAAGATAGTAGATGACGTGCTCACGAAACTCATCATCCTCCTAAACCAAAACCATAGAAATCGTCCCCTCAGACGTGGTGATATAAAGCAAGTAATCCCTATTGTAGTCAGGAGACTTCAGCAGAGGTGACCATACAAAGGATTTCTTCAAAGCATCGAAGGACTCATGGGCTCACTCATTCCAGATAAAAGGGGTGTCCTTCTTCAAAATACACATGAAACCCTTAGTGATATTGGCATAATTTACTATAAACCGACGTAGAAAGTTATCTTTCCCCTGTAAACCTCGAAGTTGTCTAATAGTGCGTGGGGGAGGAAATCGAAGTATTGCCTCAAACTTTAGCGGATCTACCATGATCCCAGTCTTAGAAACTAGAAATCCCAAAAGACAACCAGACCTAACACAAAAGATGCACTTATGAGGGTTCAACCGGATTATATAGTAACGACATATTTAAAAAACAAGTCGAAGGTGTGTAGCGTGATCCGCTCTCTTATAAGAGTGAGCAGCAATATCGTCAAGGTAAGCTTCAACTATATTCTTAATATCATGAAAAGTGAAGGTCATGGCACATTGGAAGGTTGCTCCAACATTTTTAAGGACGAAAGGCATTTTCTGGTATGCGAAAGTACCCCAAGGACAAATAAATGTCACCTTGTGTTGATCCTCAGGTTTAATTTGAATTTGGTTATACCCTGAAAATCTTTCCATAAAAGAAAATACTTTTCTCCCCGCACATTCATCGAGAATCTGATCGATGAAAGGTGTCGGGAAATTGTCTTTAGGATAGGCCTTGTTCAGGTCATGAAATTCCATACATACACGAATAGTTCCTTGCTTCTTATTCACAGGATCAGGCTTGGATACCCATTCAGTCAAGGGAACTGGGTAGATGAAGCCAGCATTAAGTAGCTTCTCCACCTCTGCCTTAATAGCAGGGGACTTCCAGGGATTGACAGTTCCAAGACGTTGTCAAACATATTTATCATCTGGATGAGTTCTAATATCATGCTTGACAATATGAGGGTCGATTCCTGGCATCTCTTCATATGACCAAGAAAATACATCTCAGAATTCTTTGAAGAGTTTAGAGTAGATCGTGATTTCTTCTAGTGAACAATCTGCACCTATATGTTCGTTTTCAATCTTTCCAGGGGTACGAGAGATATCAATCATGACAGTAGGATAAATAATCTCCATATTTCCTTCAGTATAAATGTCATGTGTATCAAGTGGAACTACAGCGTGACCGACTATCTCACTCAAAGTAGATCCAAAATCATCTTGTTCAATTATTTCAAGCTCTGGGAGAAAATAAGAGTGGTGATGCATATCGTCCCAAGGTTTTTCAGAACCATTCATGGCTTAGATGATAGCTTCTTTCGAAGGAAAAGTCTCATCTAGGAAATCATGTGAAAAATACAACGAAGTGGCCCACATGGGCCTAATAACGAGATCATCCCTATACATCGGTGAAGTAACCGGATCGGGATCAGTGGAAGAGTCAAGAACATTTTGATACGCAATCTCCAATGTCGATAGTGGCATGGCCATTCTAGCATGTGACTGACCTTCACAAGACAAAGTCAGGTAAGGTAGGTTTCATGGATCGTTAAAATAAGAAGTGCGGAAAGGAATGGACCTCCCTGTCAAAACGGGCCTACTGGACATGGCATAAACATGATGACTCGGTGTCGTGAAGTCGAAAGTACCCATAAGGGAAGAATACATTCTGACACCGATATTGTTAGTTGTCGACTGAGAATTGTCGATCACGGGGATCAACTATCCAACATATGCTTTGGGACTAGCGTACGAAAAGGATAATTGGTCGATCGTCATGATCTTCCCTTCATGAGGAAAACAAAGAGTACAAAAGATGAATCATACGATGGTGGCCATAGCATAGGTCCAATTGCATCCTAGTAACAATTTATAATCAAGAGGTGCATCAACTACCTCAACCTCCACCTCTATCGTCTTCCCACCTAAATGGACCGGAAAGGCAGGAATAATATCGTGAGGGTGGAAGGAATGACTGTCAAAAAAAGTCAACATGTTCGATGACTTGGAAAGAGTCATAGAACCAATATCTTTCCAACAGATCAGGGACACCACACAAGTAGCAGCACCTTCATCAACAACCGCATGTTTGATGGTATACTTTGAGTACTCCACGTGGATTTGGAATGCCACATGGTAAGGCAAGCGAGGCTTCACATATGTGACATCAAACTTGATAACTTTTGAGTCACTGGGTTCTAGAGATCCTAACGCAGATAGTAAGGCATTCATCTATGAAGGACACGTCTAGAGTACCTCCAAAGTCGACATCACACAAGGGGTTTGACCTAGGTCCTCAACAATAGAGTATTTTTGGGTGGCTCTAGCATTTGGATTGTGGGTAGAGCGCTTGAGTACTCCTTTCAGAATATGAGGCGGTGGCTCTGGTTTTTCAATCTGTAAAGTCGTCTCCAGAGGAGAAGGAGGAGATTCTAGACCAGGTATATCTTTTGAAGAACTATAATCTCGAGATCAAGTGGCTACATTAACTTTCACATCGACCATATTGATACACAAACGGTCATCGTCTTGCAATGGAGGGTTTTGACTCCCACCAGTCACATTTTCGACATTTGAGGAGCTCGAGGCCATGTGTTGGTTGTGTGGGAAAGGACTCATCAGCACAACGGGTGGTAGAGTTAATAGCCTCTCATCTTCCACAAGTTTGGGGCATAAATGAGTAAGGTGGTCATCTATACAAATATTAGAGGGAAATTTCACCTTACGTCTTTCTCATTTTCCCTCTCTAACATTATTATTCATCTTCTCATTATTACCATTGTCCTTGGGTTTATTATTATTTTTCCCACCCTTACGATTATTACGTCATTTATTCTTATTCCTGCCTAGTTGTTGGTTACCATTTGGGATTTTCGATGATTGCACGAAGTGTAAATTTACCAACTGAGTGGGGTTGGAAGACACAGATGAAGTTGGCCCTCCTGCAGACTGGTTTAAAGACAACTCTTTCAAATGGCTTGTCACCGAGTTTGCGGATTTTACATTGGCGGAACCTATAATGTCATCGGCATAAGGTCCGAGCTTTTTTCTAGGGTCATAATTTGACCGCGTTGCATCTGGAAGAATGTGGTATAACATCCCAAACTAAGCGTATATCATATCTAGTTGTTGGGCTTTAAAAATCGCTTATTCCTCAGTGGTAACCCCGATAGTAGCAACATCCTTTGAGATAGGAGGGTGAAAAGACTTAAGGAACCATTCTAAAATAAAGGGAGGTATTGAGGTGTTAATCAACCTCTTTCATCTATGCCACTCCTAGATATGATCTGAGATATGAGTGGCGGTGTCTTGGCATAAAGTCGACAGAAGTTCTAGGCTAGCATCATAACGAACCAGAAATTGGAAGTGGTTAATGAAGACCAATACCATCTAACTAAAGGTCCCATATGCACCCCTAGGTATCTCGATATACCATTTCACAGTGACCCCAATGACGGTGCATTGAAATAATCTTAATCAGATAGAATCGTCATTAATGGAATTTGAGGAGCACCATAGGTGAAAGGTAGTAACGTGATGACCAACATCCTCACCATTCTTACCTTCGAACTTCGGAATGTCCGAAGGAAGCTTGGTGGGGATGGGGGGGGCATGTAGGATCATGACTCACAGGGTCTCTCATCAACTTAGACAAGTCTGGAAGATTAAGCGTGGCTAGAAAAGGGAGACGGGGTTGTGACATCTGGCCCAAATCTCCTAGGAAAGATTATGTTTGAGGAACTTCAACCCATCTAGGGTTCTGGTAAGAACCATGGCCCTGTCCAAGATTGTAAATTCCTCCTCCAGACTGATTCATAAAAGATTGGTTGGGCATCATTCCAGTAGGAATGTTCTATTGGAAGTTATAAAAAATTCCCCCAACTGGATTGGATCCGGGTTGGGGGTTGCCCAAAGCGTGAAACTGGCCTCCTCTGGGTGGGAATCTGGATGATAGAGGTGGATTCGTCGTTCCAAACGTATTGGTCAGAATTGACACCGAGGAGGTAGGGGTATAGGATGGAACTTGAGCAGAAGCTTGTCCGCTAGGTTGGTTTCTCCACCCCGAGGTGAGAGGATTAGACCCGGGGTTAAAAGCAAGAATGCCTCCCATATTAGGATTCGTTTGAGGGATTTGAGAACCACCAAATGAAAATGGAACATAAGGAGGTGTAGTGCCCCCAATCCCAATGCTAGCATTTATTCCAGTAGCTAGGATGGCATTCGAAAAATTTGAAGTAAATTTCATCATACCATAGGAAAAAGGACTAGATGCCATAGGGATGGATTGAACATTATAGATCGGTGAGTGACCAAGAAACCCAAAAGGGTTTGAGGCAAGAGATTGATCATTCACTATAGGTCGAGCCATAGTAATGATAGGTACCTCCGGCACTACAACCATTGTGGTTGTAGGGGTCGAAGGGGTGCCATTAACTATAGTGGGTGTGGGATTCGAAGGGCTCCCAGTGTTCTGAAGACTAGGTTCAGTACTCATCCTTGTAGAATCACAAGCCTAAACAGTGGATGTGTGTGTACCACGCCTAATAACTCTATGCCTTTTAGAAGGAAAAGACTTGAAATCCAGTGGTAACTGTAACAAGCGACGGGATCGGTGGGGACATTGGTCCGACTCCATGATGACTTAAGACTCCAAAGACAAAAAACAAATCCTAAGGCCAACTAGTAATCAAAGATCACACCAAAATTCAAATGGCCAATATGCAGACAAACGGGGTAAAGTGGTTGAAAGCAGCCTCCCTCCCTAAAGAAGGTATGTCTCTCCCAAGAGGGGCCTAAGACTCCCTGCTAAAGATCGGAGGTAACATAATCGGTTATAAGGGACCTTGTGGGATTAAAAACCAGTCAGTCAGATCCCCCCGGAGAGGTAATCCTCGATAAAGGTTGTTTGTTGTCTGACCCTTATCTAACCCGGGGTACTTGCAGAATAACCCTTGCAAGTAACCTATGTGGCACCTAAGTCAAGCAACTAATAAACCAATGTATAATCGATGCACAGGTGAGTAGTCGTAAGTCAGGTCCACCATATGGGCAAGGTAGAAAATCCCAAAACCTTGAAATTATTGCATCTCACGGAGGTAAAGGAACTATCAAGATCCTCGGATACGAATATATCCCCAGAAATATTTCTTACGCTAAGAAGGTACTAGGGGGATATTCCTTCAACCAACCTCACATGACCTCGTCATTAAATCCGGTGTGAGCAGAGCCTCCTGATATTACCAATTATACAATGGATTTCTCCACTCCCTTTCTTAGACACATATGTTGATTTAATTGCCTTGGAGAAGTTTACTCACAAAATCATATTCCAAGGCACTAAGTCATAAGCTAGTTTGTGCACCCTAGAAAATAAAATTGTGACTAATCAATTTTAAATTATAGAGTTAATTTTAGTGGTCGCGATTACTCAAAAAGGTATGGTAGTGAAACTCATGATGTTATGACTCTGCAAAAAAAGTAAATATGAATATAATGCAAAGTCCTAACTTCAATTTTCAATGAATGATATGCTTCTAAAAACAAATGCAATTTCCAAATTCAACTCTGCAATTATGTAGTAAAAATGCATATTTCATTACATGCACTAAGCTAATGACAAGGACTCAAAAGACCAAAATTCCAAGCAATGCAAAATGCCTAATATTTTTGTATTTTCAATATAATAAAAATGAAAATGCATGGACTGAAAAGAAACCTGATATATAAACTATATTGTGTATAGAAAGAGATAACTCAAGAAGGATACCAAGCAACAAAACACCCAACCAAATGTACAAGGACAATCAAAATGAAAAGGTGATGATAAATACTCTGCCCAAAAATTCAACCAAAGATAGGTTTCATGTCATCCCAAAAGAACTTAACAGGAACTATAGAGACCTAAGAAGACTCAGAAAACATAAAATCCTACCCAACAACCACCAAACCCAACAAACAAGCAAGGAAAGCTAATGTACATCGAAAAATAGATCATATGTACACAGCTTGCAGAGGGACGGCCTACGTATGTACACAACTGTAAAGGAAAAAAGTGCATATATGTTTCAAAAACAAGGCCAAACAAGGGAGAAGGATGAAAATATCAGACCCAAAGTGAACAGAGGTTTTCAAGCAATGATAAGACAAGAAACGCGATAGAAACGAGAGAAATCTAAGGAGAAAAGTACTCCAAACCCTAAGAAAGAAGATTTAATCCCCAATATGGTCACCAATTTTGTTACAAGGAAAATCTCTCTATGGCTAGGGTAAACCACAACAGATGGAAATGATTGCAGAAATCAACTCTCTTCTCAAGTATGCTATATAAACAAATATGCTAGAAAGACAAGATAAAAGGCCTACCTCATCCAGACGTTCTATTGGCATATTTATAGGCAGAGTGTGCTTTTCATTGATGGAAAGAACAACAACGACGATGGCATATTGGCAGCAATGACGAAAAACAAGAAAGAAGGAGACCATGAGAAATTGTTGTCTACAAGCTCAGGAGGACGAGCACAGGGTAGAGAGTTGGAGTTTCCAGATAGCCAGAGGTTATCATGAAGGCAACAAGGAGCATGCGCAGGATTCCTTAGAATCTGTGAGTTTGCAGAAGGAATCAAGCTCTGGAGGAATAGTGCAGAGTTGCACGCAGAGCGTAAGTGTGTGTCGGGGCCGAGGTTAACTTCATTGCCAAAGATCAGGAGAGATATAATTTTTTAGATGCGTAAACGAGACCCAAAGTCATCAAGACTTACAGAAGGAGTAAAGGTTGAGACCCTTGAACACTCAGAAAACCTTATAAGTCAAGAGATCATAAGCTTAGGGTGAGAAGCCTCAGCATCCATCCGATCAAGAAATTGACGGTGTTGATCATCTCGTATAATGGGCGTCAGTCATATGAGTGACCGTGGGATTGAGGACTGCTGGAGGATTGTGATCGTCAGATCTGCAAGCTAGATCAATGGCAGGGATGAATTGCGGGGAGCGAAAGAAGAATTGAACATATTTCTAGTTCCAATCCCGCAATTGGTCTAGATCGTCAGATATCACAAACTCTGATATCGATGATTGTGGTTGATCTAACAAGCGATCATATTAAGTTGGATTGATTTGTAACCATCAGATTCGCAATCTCCAGATCAACGACAAGGATAGATTGCAGAGATTGGAAGGAGAATTAAATATTACGCTAGCTCCAATCCTGCAATTAGTCAGGACCGTCAAATCTTATAGCCTTGAATATTGACGATTGTAGTTGACTCACCAATGGTGCACAACTTCAAGTTGTGGAGTTTTGGTGATGATTTAAATCACTCGCAAGTTGTGGTTTCGCAACCTTCCTTGATCGTTGATCTTCTTCGAGAATATTCACAACCGTCGGACCACTTTAAGTGGAAGGATAGGATAAGTGGAGCTAAAGGGTTGAGAATTTGATTATCCGAATACCCTTTAGCCATCGGATCAAACCTAAATTCCCATCATCCATCGAATCATTTTAAAGTGGAAGGATAGGGTAAGCGAGGTAAAATATCTAAGATCTCAATTATGCGAATTTTCGTCAGTCGTTGAATCATTCTAAGTGGAAGGAAGAGATAAGATAGAAGAGTTGCATCGTAGACAAATCAAGCCATCGATCCAAGATCATGATCGATGAATGTCATTTAATTCAGGTATAAAGATGTGAGGAGGTTAAGCTCCGAAAAAATCTCACTTCAAATTTTTCAGTTTGAGATTTGAAAAACCCGAAGCTTGGAGATCCGGAAATCTGAAATGAATAAAGACCATCGGATCTGGAGAACATACGATGACTATTATATCAAGGATATCTACATCAGTAGATCACGTCAGCAAATGACGTCGGCAAGGATATGTGGCAGACCATGTTAGCAAGGACATGTGGTAGACCACGTCAGAAAGGACACTAGTCGTTTGATCTGAAAGAGCACTTCGGGTGCATTCTCAATCGTTGATCATAGTACAGTGGAAGGATAGTGTAAGTTTGAAAAGTTGAAATCTCAAAGTTCCGAAGGTAGAAGTTCCGATAGTCTTCCATCTCAATGATTGATTAAGTCCTAGCCAGCGGATTGAACAATGAAAGGATGAGTGTAAGGATCAAATCTAACCATTGATTTGTTTTCGTGAAATAATTCGTTCGATCTGGTTGAAAGGTAAAATTCTCGAAGTGAACCAGGACCATTGATCCAAGAGGGACACGCATCAATGGATTTTCAACTTCGGAACTTCGGTGTATGGGAAAAGTGAGGTTTGAGATTTGAAACTCTCGGACCCCAAAAACCCGAAGTGAATATCAATCTTTCGATTTGAGAAGACCTCATGTTGATAGATCGTGAACTCTGGGTGGAAGCACCATCGAGAAAGCAGAGTTTCATAATCGAGACTCATGAAGCTCAAAAGGCGAAATCGATCTCGTCTATCAGTTTGGAGGGCCACATGTCACTTGTTCGTTAAGACTAAGGGTCATGTGTGGACGGAGGAAAGAAGGCAAGAAAGGAAGATATATCGGATTCGTTGATCAAAGGAGCATCGTCAAGATCGTGAGATCGACGGTCCCATCGCATTGCAGGGCCAGAACATGCTTGTGTCTTATTTTTTCATGAGCGAGCTGCAATAGAAACCACGTTTTTGGAGAAAGGACGCGTGGAGGCTAGTAGTGAATTGTGGGGTGCAAAGTGGGATTCCCTCAAACCACCTTTGGTCGTGCCCGCAATAGCATGGTCACATGAGTTCATCACCTAAGGTCATATCGAGTGAGGAGCTAGCATGTCGCTAAGCTACTCTTCGGATTTCGGGAGATCGGGAAGTGCCTTTTGAATAGGTGTTTGGTCACCGTCGATGGTCACATGAAGGAAGGGGATTAGAATCGAAAGAAGCCAAAATAACTCTCTACAACTAATGGAATGGAGTGATTGTATCTTCCAGATAATTCGAAGAGATTCAGGGTGATTTCCAGAGGAGATGAAGAGTCTCGAGGTAACTGCCAGTGGAATGAAGACTCATCATAGAAACAATTGACAAATGGAAGAGATTCAAAGACTGTAACTGCCAGAGAAGCCAAAGAATCTCAGGATAATGGCCATTGATGAAGAACAGACTCAGTATGATCACCAGAGAGAATGAAGAGTTAGGGGTGTGATATGGCAGAGGACTTGGGATGATAAATATATGCAGAATAGAGAAAAGATGTTTTTCTTATTTTTTATAGTTATTCATGTGGGAAGAAGCAGGTTGTGCACAGGAGCTAAAGCCCACAGAAGAGGCGTATCACAGAGAATGGAAATGGTGCACAGAGCATAAAACACAAAAGAAATACATAAAACAAAATGCATATCTAAGAGATGAAGAGAAATCTGAGGTGCGCATGCATACACAGAGCGGAATAATAGAAATCGCAAGAATATGTGAGTATGAAGACACCGATGCAGGCAGAGAAGAGAAGTGTAGCAGAACAGTGATGAGACTGGTAAGTCATTGATAAATATTGTATCACTGTAATAAATTTATGTAAAAAAGACTTATATCTCAGGGTGATAGGGTGGTGCTAGGGAGGATTGTTGTCCTCAGAGTTTCAAGTGGGTGCTTGAACACAAGGAGTTGTAGCTCCCATCTGGTTGCATCCATAAAAACCAAGTTGGTAGGGTGGTCCAAGGGAGAACTATTGTTCTCTATTATACAGGTTGGTGCCTGTGTAACTGGAAGTTGATGCTTCCATCCAGTTGGTGTTGGAACACTCAGGGAGTTGGTGCTTCCTTCTAGTGGGTGCTAGAGAATCAAGAGAGTTGGTGCTCTCAGCAAGTTGTTGCTTGTAAATCAGAGGTGGTAGCCTCAAAATGAGATAGTGCTCATAAGAATGATAATGTACAGAAAATAAAGACTACTTATCATATCAAGAAGAAGAGGTTTTCTCCCTTTATGGGTTTCCTCAGGAATATATGTCTCTATGTATTTCATGTGTGTGATTGATGTTGAATATTCGATTGCTTACTTCCCTGCATTATTGTGATCATCATTGAGTGTTCTGTAAAGAGTTTAAAATGGTAATAATTTTTTAAGAAGAGTAACAATTGATTCACCCCCCCCTCTCAGTTGTCCAACAATTGGTATCAAAGCCAGTTCCCTTTATTTAAGGGTAGATCCTAGAGCTTAAACATGACTAGCCATGAAGGAACTTCAACCAACAAGACCCCTTTGTTCAATGGAACAAACTTTGCCTTCTGGAAAATTAGGATGAGAACCTACATAATGGCTTTAGATGCAAATGTCTTGGATGTGGTAGAGAGTGGTTAAGTAAAGCCAGTTGTACTAGCTAATAAATATGACAAGATAGAATTCAGCTTCAACTCTAAGGCTGTGAATGATATTTTGAGTGGTCTTGCAGAAGAAGAATTTGTAAAAGTTATGCACTTAGAATCTGCCAAAGAAATGTGGGACAAACTCATTAGCAGTTATGAAGGTAATGAGAAGGTAAAGGATGCCAAGATTCAAACCTACAAATTACAGTTTGAACAACTAAAGATAAATGAGGATGAAACAATTAATAAATTTTTCTTAAGAGTTGAGGAGCTTGTGAATTCCATGAAGGGTCTTGGTGAGAAGATTGAAGACGTATTTTTAGCTCAAAAAATTTTGAGATCTCTGCTAGATAGGTTCAACCCAAAGGTCTCTTCTATAGAAGAAATTAATGATCTAAAATCTCTGCCTTTTGATCAACTTCTAGGAACGTTGACTGCATATGAAATGAGGATAGTTAAAGATAAACCCACCTCTAGAGAAGCATCTTTTGAAAGCATATAAGAATGAGGATTTTGAGCCTGATGAAATTGAAGAAAAAATTGTGAGAAGACTAAAGAAAGGATCAAGCAAGTATCAAGGTAAGTTTCCCCTCAAATGTTTTAACTGTGGAAATATAGGTCACTTTGCATCTAAGTGTCCACACAAGAAGGACTAGAAATATGAAGGTGAAGAGAAGTACAAATCCAAGAGATTTGTTAAAAAGAAAAGTTCATGTGTAAACAATGATGACTTTTCAGGAGACACAGATAGTGACCCTTCTTGTGAAGATAAAGTTAATGACTTTATGCTTATGGCCAAAGAGGATTATGATAATAAGAGCACAGGAAGTGATGTTAATGATGAAGAAGTTGTGGTTGATATGGAAGGTGAACTACTCAGTGATTTAAAAGAGATTGGCAGACTCAGACTTAAGAAGAGAAAACAAAAGCAATTGTTGATGCAGTTTGAAAATAATGGTAAAAAACCTGATGAAGAATTTGCCCTACTAAAAGTGGAGTTAGAAGAGGCAAAGAAAATAGAGGACACTCTGAAATAGCAGTTATCATAGAAGAAGGCAAGATGTGAAGCCTTGGAAGAAGAGGTAGTAAAAAATAGGAAAGAGATGGAGAAGTTTAAAGCATTATATCTCCAAAATATTCCAAGCATTAAAGCCTCAGTAGAACTAATTAGCATTCTGAGAAAACAGAGATCTCCTTTGTTGAATATTGGTTTAGGCTATGTAAGTGGTTCAAGCAGCAAGTAGCCATAAAGCAAAGAGCCAGTAAAGATGATCAAGTTCCAAGTCAGTAGACAATCAGACCATGTGAATACTCTGCCACCAACAGATAATGAGGACAATATGATCCCTGATCAAAAACTAAGACATCAGCAGATGGAGCAACAAATTCCAAGAAGAAGGCCATCCTTCAGGTACCAAAATTTCTTCCATGGTTACTTTTTTAACTGCTCTAATTTTGGTCATAATATTGCAAATTGTCAGATTAAGTTTAGA
>JZKD02S1672670.1:1683868-1726371 GCA_000966675.3 Picea glauca
TAAATTGGAATGTCCATCTTTGCTCTTGCACCCATCCTGGAAATAGCTTTGATCAAACGCTCGTTTGATGCATCTCCGGCTGTAACTTCCTCCTCTCGTTCAGCCTCTATTTCACTATCATAATCACTCAGATCCCCTGCACTAGCTGTGCATATTTGCGTTGTCTCCATGTCCTCGAGTCTCGCTCGGAGGTCTCTCATCTGTCTCTCTATCGTTGGATCAGTTATCTGCCTGCCTCTTCTTCTCTGCACTTTCCTATCCTCTGGATCAGGTGACTGCCTATCACTCCTTGGCGGCATGGTGAATTCTCCTCTTCTCTGCTACAGAAATCAAAGAACAATCTGTCTTAGCTCTGATACCTACTAACGCAGTGTCGCACCCGCAGGCACGCCTGCTCATAGGATCTTCTCTTTCCTCGACCCGAAGAACACTAACCAGTCCTTCTATTTCCCTATCAGAAAATCTGCACCCATAGATCTCTTTGCGTGACTCCCCCTCTCTTTACTTATTGGGGAATCGAACTTCACAACCTTGCGAGGTAAGTGATCGAGCGTAGGACTCTCGAATCTCCGACACCCGATATGAGTCAACGCTGACCCTTCCGTTCCTTTTTCGGGACTTTCTCTATCGGGATCTCGGCACTCACGGTGTCGAGCAACTCGGTTCTCCGACTCCCGAGTCCCGATATACCAAAACTCCGATGAGCTCGCGGATTTGACTTTTCAATGGTCCCGTCACCTCGTCGGGATTTCGGACTTCGCGGGATCGTGAATCCTGATGTCCAATGTTTCGAGACTTTATGTTTCCCGAACCCTGATACAGTGTGCTACCTGTCCACCACCAACTCCTGTGGCCCCACACTGTACTTGTAGACGTCGAGATATCGTGTATCGTGATTTCGCGACTCCCATTACCAAATCTTCGATTCCTTTCTTACGAAATCCTGATAGGTGATTTCGTGAATAATCCAACACCCCTGGCTGGCTTGGATCAACGGCTCTGCCCCTTCTGAGCTTTAAACACTATGGGAATATCTACAGTATCCCCCTGCACCCCCGCGAGATCCAACAGCTCACGATGATTCGTTGATTTTCCCTGGAAGATATTGACCGTCCGTTCTTCCTTATGCAATCCACGAAATGACTAAGTGTTCTTCCACAGAACTTATCCACCTGCGTGAAAACTTGCGATGCTTCTTGCCAACCTTCAAGGCACAACTTTTCTACGCTGTCCTTCAACAAATTCGAAGGTCCTATCCCTCCTGAGATTTTCCCCATGACCTCAAGTCCTTCAAGAAAACTCTTGCATGCACTCCTTGCGGCAAACCTTCAACAACGTTGAAGTGTTGAAGTCACTTGACTCTGCGCACACCTACAGCAGCAGTCTATCAAGTGCTTCACTCAGGTTCGCAACCCTGAGACTTTTACTCGGCCTGCGCACTCCTTGCAGGAATTCTCTAGCTCAAATAGAGAAACAATTGAAACTCATTCCATCTCCCTCTCAAACTTCAATTCATACATGAAATCACATACACAGCATATAAAAGAAAATGTATAACAGGAAGCAAACGTTCATGATCCTATCATTCAGCACCAATACACAGAGAACAACACAAACCATGAATTTGAATCAAATCTTTCTATTAATTCAAATCTCTGTACATGGGTGTTTTTACACAGATCTCTACTTCTTCTTGCTCCAAATGCTTCTTAATAATGTTACAATGCACAATGAGGGTGTCTATATCCTGTTTCCCTCTTGCGCTCTACAACTGTCTAGTCTAGAATTAAATTCTATCTACTTTACATTAACTATTTTAAATGTCGTCTACCTACTAAGGAYGAGAGCTATCCGCTCAAGGTCCATTTACAATATACAAGTGTGACTCATCTTAATGGCTCATTTAAGATTTGCGCAATAATTCCAAAGTGTTTTCAAAATTTGTACTGGCTTGTGCAGCTATCCTCCGCTTCCGCGTTGGCTCGCTTGATGTGTTGGCGATGCTCCTGCATCACAATATATGTGTCAACTTGAGGAAGTTGAACGATGCATGCCTACATGACCCATTCCCTACATTGTTCATGGATGAAGTGTTAGAGAATGTGGGGGGACATGAAGCTTACTCATTCACTGATGGATTCTCAGGATACCATCAGATTAAGATAGCACAGGAGGACAAACACAAGACCACTTTTGCGATGGAATGGGGATATTATCAGTACATAGTCATGCCATTTGGACTAAAGAATGCACCCACAATATTCTCCAGAGTGATCTTCGCGGCATTTAAGGAATTCATCCATCAATTCCTCGAAGTATACCTAGATGACTGGACAGTTTATAGTCTGTTGAAAAACCATGTGGAAGTGCTACGATTGATGTTAAAGAGATGTAGACAATGCCAGATATCACTAAACATCAAGAAATGCATATTTGGAACACCGTTCGGGATACTATTGGGCCATATAGTATGCAAACAAGGTTTGTTAGTGGATCTAGCCAAGATCATCGTCATTGTTAACTTACCAGCACCAAAAACAGTCCGACGGATAAGAGCAACATTAGGGCACACAGGATACTATAGGAAATTCATCAAAGGGTATGCGCAGGTCACAACACCACTAGAAAAAGTGTTAAGGAAGGATACAAAGTATCAATGGAATGATGAGTGTCAACACGGTCTGGATACCCTGAAGGAAAATATGGTTACCGCACCGATATTAGTATTTCCAGACTGGGAAAATACATTCCATGTGCATGTAGATGCATCAGCGATAGCACTAGGAGCTATCTTAGCACAGCCAGGAGAAGGAGACTTGGATCATCCGATAGCGTTCGTAAGCAGAAAGTTATCAGATTCGGAACATAATTATAACACGACAAAAAGAGAAGGCCTAGCCATGGTCTATGCACTACAGAAGTTCATACATTACCTATTGGGAAAACACTTTAATATGTTTACAGATCACTCAGCCCTGAAATACCCAGTCAACAAGCCAGTGTTGGCGGGGAGAATATGTCAATGGTTACTTATATTTCAAGAATTTGATTTTGAAGTAATAGTTAAACCAAGAAAATTGAATGCAGACCTTGACCACATGTCCAGGGTCACAAATGGAGAAGAACCTATGAATATAGAAGAAAAATTTCAAGATGCATAGTTATTCTCGATACAGATTGTTGATGACTACTTCGCAGAGATCATCCAGTACTTGAGCACAGGTATTGTGTCACAAGAATATACCACCGCACAGAAGAAGAACATGGTAGTCTATGCATCTGACTATCAATTGATTGCGGGATACCTATACAAGATGGGCGCAGACATCATCTTGCAAAGGTACATATTAGAGCATGAACGACCAAGAATTTTAGCAGAAGACCACGATGGAATCGCAAGAGGGAATTATGTAGGAAAATCTACCACGCAAAAGGTACTACACGCAGGACTATGGTGGCCAATGATTCACAGGGACTCGAAAGAGTATTGTCAGAGATGTGATTTCTGTCAAAGAGAAGGCAAACCCAACAGAAGGGACGAGATGCCACTATGACCACAAGTAACATTACAGGCATTGGAAAAATGGGCAATAGACTTTGTGGGACTAATTAACCCACCAGCCAAAAGAACAGGGGCAAGATACATTATCATCATGATGAAATACCTAACCATATGGGTGGAAGCCACACTAGTAAAATATTGCAATGCAGAAACAGTTGCACACTTCTTGTTTGAACAAGTCATCACTAGATTTGGGTGCCCAAGATTTTTTATGAGCAACCAAGGCACAGACTTCATAAACAGTACCATCTATGCATTGACTGAAGAGTTTGAATTTCATCACCAGAAGAGCACACTGTATCCCCCACAGGAAAATGGCATAGTAGAAGCCTTCAAAAAATTTGGAGAACGCACTGACAAATATCTATAACGTCAACAGAGATCACTGGGACCTCAAAGTACCAGCAATATTATGGGCGTATAGGACCACAGGAAAAAACGTTGACAGGGCACACACCATTCAAGCTAGTCTATGGCCAAGAAGCAATCGTTCCACAAGAATCTTAAGTACCCATCTTATGCGTAGTAGCTATCACACAGATGACATAATGAGGCACAGTATAGGAAAGACTGAATCAGTTATTATCAATGGAGGAAGACCGAATCTTGGCAGGATTCCATCAACAAGTGCAGAAAGCAAGAGACAAATCTTGGCACGAACGTCGCATCAAGAAGAAAACGTTTAAGGAAGGAGATATAGTATTTCTCTATGACAGCAAGTCGTTTCAAAACCTAGGGAAGCTCAGAATGCATTGGTTAGGACCATACGAGGTAAAATATGTCACCGACAGAGGAGTTGTAAAGTTAATATATTTAGTAGGCGCAGACCTCAGAGGAATTATCAATGGGAGCCGACTGAAGCTGTACAAGGACAGTCGACCACCCACTGTGTAGTAAAAAATAAAATAAAATAAAATAAATCAAAAAGAGAACAAAAAGGAAACAAGACTAAAAAGTGCATAGCACGCCAGAGATAGAAATGCCACAGGACGTTCGAAACACATATTCAGAAAAGGCATGAACAGCGGTTACATATAGAGGAAAAATAAGCAGGAAATGAAAAGTCGGCAAAAGCAATATGACAGGATAGTACTAAGAGGAATTAAAGCACGGCAAGGACCGATGGGATATCACATTAAACACGCTAACGGGAGATGGCAAAGAAAACATAATGGCAAGTACGAAACCATTGAAGATGCATTGAACCCATAGTTATGATGCATTAAACGCATAATGGAGGAACTATCCTCGACAATATTTGTGACAAGACCATACAACACATGAGCAGGGGAGCAACTGGTCTATTCACGAAAGGAAAACAGAGAGAGAGTAATTGCAGCTGAAACGAATAGAGCGAGACCACAAAACTACCAGAATTTATTCAAACTTAGCAAACATTAGACAATCACCACTATGACACCACCGAAGCCATTAGAAGCAAGCCAGATAGCTAGACTAACCAGGGTTCAAACTAGGTCACGAGGACCGCTGGAAGAGAATGAGCAGTAGCAGTTAAAGATCGTCGACATTGACTAAATCCCATCCCCATAGACGATATCAGTGAACTCCACACTGATACTGGAAGAGATTCAGAAGCCACAAGCATAGGCCATGAAAGTGGATACGCCAGCAGTAGCGCAAGCGCCTCAGAACGAGGAAGTGGAAATCCATCAGGAAGTGCAGCCAAAAAGCACTGAAGCATCCCTGGAGGTTAACGGAACGGCACAATATCTGGAAGCATCGGCGCAACCAAACGAGTCACAAATGACCATCTCAGGTCAACCAGAAGAGGAGACCACTACGAATGCCTCAGCTTGGCCAGAATGTCTGATGGGGGAATAACTAGAAGTTGTTGGAACTTCAAACCAACCACCATAGCAGGAAGACAGAGTTCAGATACTGAGCTCACCCCGTAATAAACCTATAGCATAAATTGTTCTACCACACATACCAATTGAAGTATAGGTAGAACCAGATCTATTGGGTCATGTAGGGAAGCTCAAGTATTTTTTACCATGACATATCAAATGAAACCAAGTTCCTAGAACTTGCACAGAGGATCTTTATGCAGACCATAGTCGTAAACCAACTTGGAGAAACGATTAGCCACCCACAACAGTGGGCAGCTAGGCTGGACAAAACAGGAATCTTAGGTTTGTTGAAGCTACCACATTTTGGCAGAGGCCAGTACGCAACAGCATGCATCAAGAAGCTATTATCAGTCACAAATGGAGGGGACTTATGGCTGGACAAACCCGTCCCCATAACTTTTGAGCTTATTGCACAAATCACAGGGTTACCAACCCGGGGTATCGATCTCGCATTGATTTTGGATGACAAATCCAAGGAGAAAGCGTTGGCAGAAGAAATGAAGAATAAATATGGCACTGCCAAAGGAATGAGGGGAATCATAATCAAACGAATCAACAACATAGCTACACAATTGGGCGCAAATATCTTAGCTTGCAAATTGCTCAGAAAATGCCACAAAGAGGAAGTACCAGCATGAGTCATTGAAGTTGCAACTCAATGCACAGAAGGCACATCTATGAGTTGGGCACCATATATATTGAACTTATTTCAAGAGGACTGGAAGGATGTGTAGGACCTAGGCACAGAGTTTCATTACTCATGGTTGATTACCCTGATAGCCTTCATGGGATGGAAAGAACCAAGGTATGTAATTTTTTGTACCAAACCATAGTCAACAGGAGCAAGATACCTATTACTGAGATCTGGTCTGCAGGCCAGGCATAAGAGGGAGAACGAAATCATATTCAAAGCATACCTATGGGATATACAAGAAGCTATCAAGCGATCATGGAGAATAACACCAGAGGCTATCACACGATATGGGGACATCACCAATTTCTGGGCCACAAGACAGACAATGTGGATATAACCAAGGCAGGATCCAGATAAACAATGGATATAGATGCGCTACTACATCATAGAGGGTGATATCGACATGGTCATCAGCGAATGTCCTGATGAATGGAGGATCCCAACCATTACCCGGGAAGTACCGAAAACAACAATAGAAGGAGAGGCAGAATAGGTGGAAACGCAGCCTCCAGAAATCCAGGTGCCCAAGAAACCACGAATGATCCAAGGCAAGCCGACTCAGGAAGATGAAGGGTCAAAGCAGACAGGGACCTAGAAGGGGAAGAAAGAGACTACACATCCAACCAACGGACAACCAAAACAAGCTAAGGGAGCGAGAGAGACCGCCCCAAACCCCATCACACAGGAACCAGGGGGAAATAAGAGACCATCCACGTAGGAAGGAGGTGCGCACAAGAAATCAAAGGCGCGACAAGCATCACCAGACTATATGATCACGGAGGACAATGGGGAAATAATCGACATAATGGTATAGGATTGCTTAGCAAAATATTTTGATCATGCAACACACCATAGGGATAAACTGCAAAAAGAGATGACAGAAATAGGACAGTTCCTCAAGAAATTTAGGGAAGCACAGACAGTAAGTAGCAGCAGATACATAGAGCCACCGACTATACATACCAAATAAAGAGTGGAGGTAGAATAATGAGACTCAATCAACTTCATGCCACACGCAAACGCAATGATTTACATCAAAACTAACATGTTGTGCATGGATGAAATCATGGGGCAGACACCCTTGAAGGATTTGGACCACATCCAATTGATCTTGACATGGATGCCATCAAGGGAACTCCACAAATTTCAGGTTAGCATCGACCACGAGGTACAATATCATGCACATAAAAACTTAGTCAAGCTACAGCAAGCAACAAAGAAGCAGGAGGCGCTGGAAAAATTTTGTGAGCAGGCCAAGCTTGAAACTCAGGAGGAAAAAGAATGCGAGAATGAAATGGAATGAAGAGTGGGAGGAATTTTTGAGAAAATACCAAGTACCGCGCAAGGGAATGAACACCAAGTAGCAAGAAATATTGACTAGATCGCGTAGGCAATTGATCAGTATCAGAAGGAGATCAAGAATCTCCACGAACAACTCACACCAACCACTCCATGGGCAGTGAAGGAACAGAGGAAGTAGGAAGCAACAACGCAGTTGTAGGAGATGGAACAGCAGGTTAGCACAACAGCTGAATTGATCGATAAAGCAGGGCAAATTTGGACAAGGTTGGAGGAGGACCCACATGTCCAAAGGTGGGACAAGGAAGAGGAAAGGATCAATGCAATGATCCAAGAAATCAAGCAAAGGTAGAAGACCATACCAATCCCAGAATGAGTCAAAGGGATGCAAGAGATGAAGAAGATGCAGGCAGAACTAATCACTGTGAAAATACAGAAACAATAGCATCAGGATCAAATAGAGCCACTACAGGAACGGGTAGAAAAAATATTCGCATAGGCAGAAGGAGATAAAACATAGATAGCACAGACCTAGGCCGAATGTGCAATATTTTTGAGCGACGAAGTGACAGTTCATGTAGTAGACACCATCAAGGATAAGACCACGCAGACACTAACAAAAGCAGCAGAGCTCAAGGAAAATTTCCAGATGATCACCAAGGATATCGAAGAAGATCATAAGGATTAGGTGACTCAGGATGAGTCACATGTCAGTGTTGGGGGCTTATTGGCACCATGCCGAAGTGGAAAGAAGAATGGGAAAGAAATCATGCAGAAACAGAAGTAACAGTTGGAAGGTAACATAGCATGTGTGCATTCAAGATAGCGTGCACAAGGAAAGCGACAGTGGGAGAAAGAAAAACATGCATGCATGGGAGGAAGACCTAACGTCGGTAGGGTTAGGGTTTTGGTAATACATTGTAAATGGTTGAAGAGCCTGATATATATAAATAAAGATATGCAAGTATCATATAGAGGTTGATTCGCTTTTGTATTAACTAGATTTTGTAATGTTCTATCGAAGCTGTTGAGATAATAACAGAGAGAAGGAAGATCTGAGGATTAGATCATAGGTTGTGGAGCCTGGTGCGATCTAGTTCACCTCATACAGATATTACCCATCTGAGGGAATTGTAAGCACGCGGCACTGGAGATGCAGAACTACCATAATAAAAGAACCAAGAGCCAAAGCTTTGTGGACATAGCTTAGGAGGGTGTGAACCATGGTAATATCTGTGTAATGTGATGAATGCATGTATATCTTTTTTTTCTTTCAGCAGTTAATGGTTATGCTTAATGACTGAGTTAATACATTGTTATGGAATACAATTGTGTTTTTCAGGAAATAACCTACGAAAGATAGATGCACACCTGTGAGTAATAGTAGATTGCAATCACGATTCGTAGTATATGGCTCGTATTAATAAACCCCTATCTCATACTCAATATTAGGTTGTAAACACTTGAGTCTTACAGCCACCCATTTAAATCTATCTCGTTTGAGACTGCGCAGTGCACTCTGTGTAGTTTGTTGCCTTCCGGTTTACCAGGAGGGTCGATAGTTTTAGAGGCTTTAATGGAAACCCGAAAGACATGAACCCTAGGTCAATAACTCTGACAGTAGAGGAGAATAGTAACCAACACATGGTCACATGATTTCATCGCCCAAGGTCATATCGAGGGAGGAGATAGCACGTCACTAAGCTCCACTTCGGAGTTTGGGAGATCGGGAAGCGCCTTTTGAATAGGCGTTCAGTCACCGTCAATGGTCACGTGAAGGAAGGGGATTAGAAGCTAAAGAAGACAAAATGACTCTGTAACTAACGCAACGGAGTGATTGTATCTGCCAGAGAATTTGAAGATCTTCTGGGTGATCGCCAGAGGAGTTGAAGAGTCTCGAGGTAACTGCCAGTGGAGTGAAGACTCGTCATAGAGACAATTGAGAGATGGAAGAGAGTCGAAGACTATAACTTCCATAGAAGCTAAACAATCTCAGGATAACGGTCATTGATGAATAACAGACTCAGCATGATCACCAGAGAGAATGAAGAGTTAGGTTTATGATCTGGCAGAGGACTTAGGATGATAAATATACACAGAACAGAGAAAATATGTTTTTCTTATTTTTATAGGTATTCATGTGGGAAGAAGCAGGTTGTGCGCAGGAGTTGAAGCGCACAGAAGAGGCGTAGCGTAGAGAATGGCAATGGTGCACAGAGCATAAAATGCAGAAAAAATACATAGAACAAAATGCATATCTAAGAGATGAAGAGAAATTCGAGGCGTGCATACAAAGACAGAGTAGAAGAACATAAATCGCAAGAAGATGCGATCAGGAAGACACTAATGCAGGCAGAGTAGAGAAGTGTAGCAAAAAAATGATGAGACTAGTAAGTCATTGATAAATAGTGTATCACTGTAATAAATTTATGTAACAAAGATTTATATCTCAGGGTGGTAGGGTGGTGCTAGGGAGTTATGTTGTCCTCAAAGTTTCAAGTGGGTTCTTGAACACAAGGAGTTGTAGCTTCCATCTGGTTGCAGCCAAAAAAACCAAGGTGGTAGGATGGTGCAAGGGAGAACTATAGTTTTTTGTTATACAGGTTGGTGCCTATGTAACTGGAATTTGATGCTTCCATCCAGTTGGTGTTGGAATACTCAGGGAGTTGGTGCTTCCTTCTAGTGGGTGCTAGAGAATCAAGAGAGTTGGTGCTCTCAGCAAGTTGTTTCTTGTAAATCAAATGTGGTAGCCTCAAAATGATTTGGTTCTCATAAGAATAATAATGTACAGAAAATAAATACTACTTATCATATCAAGAAGAAGAGGTTTTCTCCCTTTATGGGTTTCCTCAAGAATATTTGTCTCTTTATATTTCATGTGTGTGATTGATGTTGAATATTCTATTGCTTGCTTCCCTCCATTATTGTGATCATCATTGAGTGTTCTGTAAAGAGTTTAAAAAGGGAATAATTGCTGAAGAACAATAACAATTGATTCACCCCCCCTATCAGTTGTCCAACACATTCGATTAAGTCCATCATTGAGCACTCGACCCAAAGAAATATACCTACAACTAGTCCTCAACAACCAAGCAGAGCAAGCATATGGTGATATTATATGATGTTATCACATTCAATAGCATAATACATTAATAAACATGACAAATACGCCCATGGAATAATAATTCAAATATTTGCAAAATATCAATTGGATGGGAAAAGAGTATTTCTACTAATATATGATCAGCAGAAGTGAAAATGTTACAAACTTCCATGTTGGCACGGTTCGGAACCGAGAAACTAAGTTCCTTCCAGTTGGGCCTCCACCACTTCTATCCTTCACTAAAGGCAAGCTCACAAAAGAGAAACAATGAGGTTCTCAATCAATAAGGGAAGAGCTTGGGGGTCAAACACTTTGTTCATACTTAAAGGACAAACGGATGCAGACTCAATATGAAGTAAATAATTTCTTCAGAGTAAATTTTCTCTCAAAGTTGAAGTTTTTCTCCTCTTTCCATAGCTCGGAATTGGCCCATTTATAGCCTTAAAAATGGAACTGAAGAGCCGAGTCAGAACATTTCCAGTATATGGAAGGCCAAGGATCATATATCTCATGTCGTGACATGGAGACCTGACATTAATTTTCATTTTCTAGCACAAATCCCAATGTATATGGAAGGCTAAGGATCATATATCTCCTATCATGACATGGAAACCCGACATTAATTTTCATTTTCTAGCACAAACCCCGATGTGATAGGGAAATTGGTTGCTACAGTTGCAAGAACTTCAAGCAACATATATGTGTTAAGTGAAATTGGAAATGAAAAGTGTTGTCTAGGAAAGGAAGATGAAAGTTGGATATGGCACAAAAGAATGGGTCACATGCATTTTGATAACCTTGTCAAAGTCATCAAAATAGAAGCAGTCGGAGAAATTCCCCAAATCACGAAACCAACCAACACTTTATGTAAGCATTGTCAACAAGGAAAGAAAACAAAGACCAGGTTCAAATCAAAGGAATATTCAATGAAAAGACCACTGGAAATTGTGCATACTGATCTAGTTGGACTGACTACAACAAAGGGATTAAAAGGTGAGAGATAGTGTATGCTATTAGTTGATGATTATACAAGAATGACTGCAGTTTGTTTTCTGAAGAATAAGTCAGAAACTTTTGAAAACTTCAAGATCTACAAGGAAATGGTTGAAAATGAGATGGATTCAAGAATCAAATGCTTGAGATCTGATAATGGAGGAGAATTCACCTCAAACGAATTTATGGACTACTGTAGTAATCATGGAATAAAAAGGCAATTTGTTGTTGCTAGGACACATCAACAGAATGGAGTTGTTGAAAGAAAGAATAGGATAGTACAGGAAATGGCTCGAACAATGTTAATGGATTCAAAATTGACAGATATTTTTTGGACATAGGTAGTGCATACAGCAGTTCACATTCAAAACAGAGTAATTCTCAGAAACAACACTGACAAAACTCCTTACGACCTATGGGAAGGAAGACCAGCAAATGTGAAGCACTTCAGATTTTTTGGAAGCAAATGCTATATCAAAAGAGAAGATGGCAGAATGGAAAATTTTGACTCTCGTGTGGACAAATGAGTACTTGTTGGTTACTCAAGTACAAGGAAATCATGCAAATTTTACAATCTAAGATTGAACAAAGTTGTGGAAAGCATCAACGTGACAATTGATGAAACAGGCAAACCAGAATCAAAGGAAGAAGAAAATGAATCAATGAAATAGCCCTTAGAAGAAGAAGCAGAAGATGAAAAATAAGTAGAAGAGGAAGATGAAGAGAATATGACAGAAGCATAAGAGAAATTTCAGCAAGTGTCTCCAAAGACACCCAGTAAATGAGTACAGAAGAATCATCCTTCAGATCAGATTATCGGAAACAAAGATGCAGAAGTTGAGAATAGAAGAAGAATCCATTCAACAGAACAAACACACCTAGTACTCTCATCTACAATTGAACCAAATTGTTTTGAAGAAGCCAACAAGGATGAATTTTGGAAAAAGGCCATGGATGAAGAATTGGATCAAATAGAGAAAAATGACACTTAGGAATTGGTTCTAAGACCAAAGAATAAGAATGTGATCAGCAAAAAGTGGGTCTTCGGGAATAAATTGAATGAAGATGGGAAAGTTACAAGGAACAAAGCTAGATTAGTATGTAAAGGATATGCATAGGTTGAAGGAATTGACTTGGAAGAGACATTTGCCCCAGTTGCCAGAATGGAATCAATCTGTTTGCTTTTAGCTTATGCATGCTCCAAAAATATTAAAATGTATCAAATGGACATAAAATCATCTTTTCTAAATGGGGAACTTGAAGAAGAAGTTTACATTGAACAACCAGAATGAGTTCAGTTGTCAGAGAATGCAGATTATGTGTGTAAATTAAAGAAGGCCTTGTATGGTCTAAAATAGACTCCTAGAGAATGGTACTATAGACTGGATAAGTATCTGCAGTAGGCAGGGTTCAGAAAAGGAAGTGCAGACAGCAACCTATACATCAAGGTAAGTCAAGGTAATATTTTATTAATTGAAGTTTATGTTGATGATATTATTTTTGGTAGTGATGATGACAGGTTAAGCCAGAAATTTGCAAAAGATATGCAGAATGAATTTGAAATGTCGTTACTTGGAGAACTATCCTTCTTTATGGGACTTCAGATATTTCAAAGCAACCAAGTAATTTTTATTTCTCAAACCAAGTATATCAGAGAAATATTGAAGAGGTTCGGAATGAAATATTGCAAACCAGTTATCACTCCCATGCAAACCAGTTGCAAGTTGAGAAAATATGGTGATTCGAAGTCTACAAATCAGAGGAAATACAGGGCAATGTTTGGCAGCCTACTATATATGACAACATCCAGACCAGATGTAATGCAAGCAGTTGGATAGGTGGCACGATTTCAAGCAACACCAAAGGAATCACATGTATTAACAGTGAAGAGGATTTTTAGGTATCTCAAAGGAACATAAGAGTTTGGATTATGGTATCCAAAAGGAAAGGATCTATCTTTTATTGCCTACATAGATGCAGATTGGGTAGGTTGTATTGATGACTGACGAAGCACCAGTGGAGCATCATTCTACCTGGGTGAGTGTTTAGTATCATGGATAAGCAAGAAACAATCATCAGTATCTCTATCTACAGTCGAGGCAGAGTATATTGCAGCAGCAACATGTTGTACACAGGTTCTTTGGATGAAACAAACTTTGACAGATATACAAATTGAGTATGATGATCCCATTCCAATATATTGTGATAATACAAGTGTCATCTGTATCTCAAAGAACCCGGTGATGCACTCCAAGACAAATCACATTCCAATAAAGTATCACTTTCTACGAGAAACAAGTTCTAGTAAAGAACATCAGAGTTGAGTATGTGGGCACAAAATAACAAGTGGCTTACATATTTACAAAACCACTTCCACGGGAAGCCTTTGAGCATCGCCAGAGACTCGGAGTTATTTCTAATCCAAAATGAATGCTTTTGAATTATTATCTTATATATATTAGATGTACACGAGGAAGCACCATAAAGAGGACAGTTCAGTCAGGGGGAGCAGCCTCGGATGGAAAGATACCTTTTCCATTGATGACAAAGGGGGAGAGATTCATCATATGCAAAGGAAAAAGGCATGGCTCTAGGGGGAGAAATGGTCACAGAGATGCAGATTACATAGGCATGTTTCTAGGGGGAGCATGAGTTATATGACTTCAGTATTGCATGACATAATTTTAGTTTTGCATCAGAGTGTTGCCATCAATTCCAATGGCGGAGATTGTTGATTAAGGTTGGTTGTCATTGAAGTCAACCCTTGAAGAAATCCCGGTAGCACAAAGGTTTGGTTAATGGACCCAAGTTTGTTTGATGTAAATATGACTCATTATTTTCTTGTCATGTCTGATAATAAGTAGAAATGGATTAACTCCAAAGTGGTCCCCTTATGGTGAAATCCCTCATGGGAAGACACTTTGCGGATTGAGTTATCCTAGAAGTATGGTTAGAGAAACCATGATTATTTGTGGAATAATGAGACTAAGGTCAGTGAAATTTTTAGTGAAGCTATCCTAGATGGATAGTTTTTTTCATTCCATTTCTGTTTGTATTTGGAACGTCACATAACTTCTCACGGTTAGAGAGTTATGGCCATGAGAAGTTGGAGAACCCAAGTTTGGGTAATGGACCCAATTTTGTTTGATGGATAATTGTATGAGTTTTGATATATTTTTAGGTAATACTATTATATATGGATGTTACATGTCATTCCATTTATGGTGGTATGTGGAACGTCACATAACTCCTCACGGTTTGAGAGTTGTGGCCTTACGAAGTTGAAGGACCCTCTTATGTTATCTAGAAGCCCCAAAAGGTCAAAGTAGTCAAAGTGGTTTAATAGATTTTAGAAGGTAAATAATAAAGTGAAGTGATGAGTGTACTATAATTCAAAGTGAATACAAAATAAATTATTTAAATAATAAATTTAATGGATAAATTAGAAGTGGGTTAACCCTGAAATAAGGAAAGTGGGCAAAGTGACCTAGAAGATGTTTTTAAGGAAGATACTTGGAGAGTATAAATAAGAGGCAAGGATATCTCATTTTAATCACAATTGAGAATATTGAATACATATAGGTGTCTGAGCTAACCAAAGGATATCTAATCCTAATTTCTAAGGGAAGGTGAAGAAAAGAAGGCCGGAATTCAAGGAAGGATAAATTATTTTGATGATACTTTCTAAGGTATGTTATTTACAGGTCATCTCATCATTTTCACAATAAAACAATTTCTAGAATGATTCAGACCATGAAATTTCTATTCCATTGAGGAAACATATCCAAGTATCTGTGGTAAAAAATTCATCTTGTGTGTCATTGTATTTTTGGAGTTACACTTCGTGGAAAATAGGGCTTGTGGCTAGTCTTGAAACTAGTCAAAAACAGGTGTTTCGGGTGAAAACATCATAACTTCTTCATAAAATATCCAAATTCAGTAAGACCAAATGTCTTGGTTAGAGTACAATATGTAGTATGATTTGTAACAGTTTCAAATGGATTCAAAAAATATTATGTGTGGGGCACGCTCTACAAGGTCGCTCTCTAGAATAAGTCAGAATTCAACAAGGTATGCCATTTTTACTATAAATCATTTTCTGAGAGGTTCCAAGTAGTGACACCTAGAGGAATTGCATAAAACACATTGAATAACATTGTGTATCAGTTTCAGATATTTATTCATTACATGTACAAAGTTATGATCATTTCAAGTTAGGGTTGTTGACTAATCCAAAACTAGTCATGTAAAGAAAAATGTGATGAAAATGTTAGTCTCTTGTTGTCAAATTTAAGGAAGGTTTGTAGGTATGTGATCATATACACCAGGTCTATTAAAAAGTTACAAATCATATTTGGATGATGAAATCGATGAGGGATTTTGGTTAAGGTACATGTTGGGTACATGGTTGAGACAAGAAGTTGATCAGGTGGCACATACATGAGGTGTATAGTTGATGATGTTGGTACATATTGATGAGTCATAGTTGATGAGTAGTTGAAACATGATTGGTACATGGTTGGTTTCACTTGTGTATGGTACAGTTTGATTACAGGTTGTTTGGTACAGGTTGGTGCATGGTTGATGCACTTGTTTATGGTACAAGTTGATTACAGGTTGAGGTGCAGGTTGATGCATGGTTGATGCATGGTTTAGGTTTATTGGTACAAGTTTACATCAATATATCTCATAGTGATAGTGTGACAGTGGTTCCATCATTCTACTTCTACTTCAGGGAGATTGGACGAGGCAAGGACAAGTGGTTGTATCCACCTTCCGGTTGTAGCCGGAGAACATGGAGGGTTGTAGCCTCCTTCTGGTTGTAGCCAGAGAATTGGGGAGTTGGAGCTTCCCTCAGGTTGTAGCATGAGAAACTAGGGGGTTGGAGCCTCCTTCCAGTTGCAATTGGACAACAAAGGAAGTTGGTGTTTCCAATGAATGTAATTCTTCAAGACATATAAGAAAAAGCATTATGTGGTTTTTTCCCGCTTTGGGTTTCCACGTAAAACAGTGGTGTATTGTGTATATGTATGATTGTTCATTTGTTCATTGCTCATTATTGGATGATAATTCTACATTGATATAACACTTGGATTATTTAGTTTAAAAAGGATTATAATTTCTCTATTATTGATTCACCCTCTCTCAATAATCTAACATTTTTAAGTTTTGTAAGACCTTATATATGGTTAGTATTTTACTTTTCTAAAATTGTGACATTTTTTTGAAATGTTTCACTAAGTTCTCCATCTTGTTCAACTGATATTTATTCACCCTTGCTTCAAAGATGAAATTACTACTCCCAAAATGTTTATCCTTCTTAGAATGTCTTTTGAAAAATCTTGAATCTTCCATATTAATATAGTAAACATCACTAACAATAAAATAAATATGATCCAAAAGGGAAGCTACAAACTCTATTGTGCACAAGTTACATGAATAATTTTAACTCTAGTGTGCACAAGTTACATGAATAATTTTGGATCTGTATTTTAGGAAGTAGAGAAAAATTTTAAGGTTTTTAATCCTATTATATTTTATCATTGTTTGGTTGATGTTGACACTTTTATAATTGGCTACATATATGTGTATTAATCTAGTGAAAATGAAGATAAAATCAGTAGTAAAAGATTATTATTATATTTTATCATTGTTTGGTTGATGTTGACACTTTTATAATTGGCTACATGATCAAATCAGTAGTAAAAGATTATTATTATATTTTATAATTGTTTGGTTGATGTTGACACTTTTATAATTGGCTACATATATATTAATCCAGTGAAAATGAAGATAAAGATAAAATCAGTAGTAAAAGATTATTATAATATGATTTGATTGTGTTTTTGTAAAAGGTGGAGTTAGTTGTATAATCCCTTGTATACTGGAACATTATATTTGCATCTTCAGTCATTTGAATCAAGTATATTGTGTTACTCAGTGTTATTCTGTGAAGTACAAATCATTAATTTTAAGACTTTGAATAGTTGTTAGAATTTGTATAGGATTGTGGCTCTTATTTATTAGCTATAGGTTATCATTAATTTTAGGACTTTGAATAGTTGTTAGAATTTGTATAGGAGTGTGGCTCTTATTTACTACATATAGGTTATTAGTCCCTGTCAAAGGTGTAGAGGGATTATAGCGATCGATGATTCGTTGACTTCATATTAGTCTGTCTTTTGATTAAAAATATTTGCATAATATCTATTGTTGAAACTAGGGAACTAAAAACATTGATTTTTATATAATAAAAAATACCATATATGTCATGATCTAATTGGATAACAGATTGGAGGTCTTATTGCCAGCTTTGTTCTTCCCAATGTTTGATATCTTAGCATATCCAAAGTTTTTGATCATATACGGTCTTTCTGAGTTTTTATTTTTTTCTTGAAATGTTTGGATATCCAAAGTTTTGAAGATAGAGAGTCAATTTTTTATTAGTTGACTTCATATTAGTTTGTCCTTTGAATATATTTATTTTTTACACAACCTCTATTGTTCGAACTATTGTTACTAAAAAAAAATTATTGTTATAAAATAATATAATAAATGTTTTTTTGTACATAAGAGACCTACCACACTGCATTCTTTCTTAAATGTTTACAGAGCAGTTCTGATGGATTTAAATTTTTACCTAACATGCCTCACATCCTTAATTGTTTACTTAACGGGCCTGTTACAATACATTTTCTTCCGGGTTTTTTTTATATGCAATGTTCTCTGCAATGAATATGGGCAATATTGTTCTTCATCGGGATTTTTGGTTCACTGGTTCATGCTTGCTTCTTGCTTGTTCACTGATTTTTTATTTTCATATTCTTGTTGTTCTTGTTTGCATGTTGGTCTTGTTGTAGTTTGCACGCTTGGGATTATGCAACCGCGATTGGAACTTCCCTTCTGTCGTTCCCCATTGATGGGTGGGTTTGGGTGTCGTGTTTGGCTTCACTTGCTATTTGCACTTAGCAGGTGGGAAATTTGACTACTGGGGATGTCGGAGTCGAAATCCTCTTCCAAAACATCTTTGTAAGTGAGGAGAAAATACGATTTCATTTTCATATGTGTCACTATGGTTGTGCTAGAGGTAGGTTTTGTGTCAAACATTGGCTTTATGTCATTTCCCATTGACGGGAAAGTTTGGGTGTCGTGTTTAGCTTCGCTTGTTATTTGCAATTTGCAAGTGGGAAATTTGACTGTTGGGGATGCTTGAGTCAAAATCTTCTTCCAGAACATCTTTGTATGAGAGGAAAAAATACGATTTCCTTTTCCTATGCGTCATTGTGGTTGTGATGGGCGTAGTTTATGTGTCGAACATTGGCAATCAGGAACGAGACGAAGATAGCATTACAGTCCTGCTTCTCTATTCATAGTAATCACATACAAAGATAGACTACAAGATGATTTTGATCGTTTCTAGTATTGAAAAATACCATCCGTGAAAATGGAACCTTTCTTAATTGCTTGCACAATGGCAGGCCTTTGGACGGTCCTGGCAGCTTTGAATGTTTACCTGAAAAGTCTCACAACCTTTGGTTAACAGATGGGTTACTATACATTTTCCTCCGAATTTTTTGATACAATATTGTGTGTAGTGAATTTGGCCAATATTTTTCTTCACCGGCATTCCTAGTCAGTTGGGTGGTGCTTGCTTCTTGGTTCATTGGATGTTGCTTATTATTGTTTGATTCAACTTTACAGGGTTGAGGTACTGCGGCTGCAGTTGGGCCTTTTGGTGCTTCTTAACTGGGTTTTTATTTGTTGTTTTCTCTTGTTTGCTTCAAATTTGCAATGTTGGGGTCCTACATATGCAATTGGATCAGTTGTTACATGGCTTTATAGTTGGCTCCCTAGAAAATACTATTAAGATAAAATAATATGCAAAATTTTGCAGTTGATGTAAATAACATCTCTTATGGCTTGAACCAGAGTTTGTGGGGCTCCAACTATATTTCATAACTGACGATGTTTTCCCCATAGTTAATTTCTTTCTATGGATTAATAGTTATGAGACTAAGAGTTGTTGTGTGAGAGATAAAGTTGTTCTCTCCCTTTCTTTTTCCTCTTGTAAACTTTCTTATTTTTCCCTTTTGTTCTTCCCCTCTATTATGCGTTTTTGGTTCTATACTTTGTCACGTTTCTGTGGTCGCGGGTTCCCAGGGTGGAAAACTAACAAATCGTCAGATCCATCTCTATCTTTACATCACAAGTCCAACCAACCGTTGTTCATTTTCATACTTAGCCAATTTCTTCTAAAATTGTTTGTTTTTCCTTTTTTTCTTACCCTCTATTTTGTGTTTATAGTTCTATACTGTGTCATGTTTATGTGCTCGCGATTTCCCGGTGTGGCTAACTGAAAAATCGTCATCTCCATCTATATATTCACATCATGAGTCTGACTGACCGTCGTTCATTTACATAATTAGCCAATTTTATGAACGCGGGTTCGCAGATAGGTGCTATCCAACTCAGGTAACCCGTGGTCGGGGTATACATATTGCACCCAAAAAAATTTTGCTCTACAATTCGACCCTGGAATCCTCGAACTTGCAAGCCTACCTCTACTTGCGATGACTCTGTCTATCCGACCTGTTTTTCCATACTTAGTCGAGTCTTCAAAATTTTGCGGGTTCACGCACTCTCGGGTTCAGAAAAGTTAAAAGAATTTATAGATCCCCTCCATCCCTAATACCTTCCACCCTTCCCAATTCACATTAATTATGCTTTTACTAGTGACAACCGACCAGACAGGTTCAAAAATATTGGCTTTAATAAGCAGAAAGATCGAGGACATCTCCCATTAAAATGCACAAACAGACGAATATTATGGGATCTGATAATTTGTTTTGCGTCCATTTTGAATTTGAAAAAAGTGTTGGCTATTTTAGTTTTTTAAAGGCATGGTCATAGTAACAATGCAATATTGTACTACCACACTTCCATCCACGAGTGTCTCATCCACGGAGGTCTTGACGTCATGTCCCTCTTTAATATTGTGCATATGTTAAAAGTTGTCATATTTGAGAATTTTCTTTTATATGGGAATGTTAAATTGTGCTATTGGCGACTATTCAGCACACATATTCAAAAATATCAGCATTAATAAGTGTAAATATAAAGGGCATCTACCATTAAAACCAATTAATCCAAAATCTACAGAATATCTATCATCCTCCAACGTTGATTTTAAATACTTATTCTCATTTCTATCTATCATCGAAGAGTTGGGATTTAAGGTGCCTTCGTTGTAATGTTCCTGGTCATAGACATGTGAGAAAACTTAGAGATGTCATTCAGGACCAATTGAAAGACGAGGAAATGGTTTTATGTGACATCATCTTTGAGCGAAAAAAACTCTGTTAGCCAACAGAAACTTAGACACCAAAAAAAAAAAAAAATCAAGTGTCTTCTGATTGGTGTTGTCCCTGTATTCGATGCCTTGGATGGTTGAAAGGCTTGCCTGAAGATTTGTGTGTTGATATTCTTTGTTTTCTTACTGGGAGTTGGAAGAGACTTTCAAGTCACCTAAAAAATGATCCTTCGTTGAAGTATATAGTTTCTTCCAACAACACGGATTTGGCAAGTGTATCAAATTCTGTAGACCACACAAGAATTTATCTTTCGTCATAGGAGTCTCACATACTGTGGCTTGAAAAATGGTCTGTAATATTTTGAAATGACGTGAAATATTACTCCATTCGCAAATATACTCAGAAGGAAATTATAAATTTGGATCGTCGCAAGTATGAGAAACTGTATGGGTGGTTGAATCGACATCCTAAAATTACAGAAGTTTTTATTTCAAAGTTTGTTGAGCTACTTCTGGGTGTGGTAACAGACTTGAAATAAGGTCATATTCTTTGTCAAATTTTTTTCACTGTCCTATGGATGTAGTAACAGACTCCATATACAATCAACTTTCTATCGCCACTGCACAATTTGTTTTACTATTCCTATGCATATGGTTGCATCTGGGTCAATGAGCTTTCCCCTCTTTGCATGAATATTCTCCTCCTACTTGAAGGTGGGTATATAACCAGGGAACGACGCTCTCAAAACTTTCTAATATTTTCATCGACATGTAAATGGGAAAAGTTAATGGGAATGAATTATGGATTATGGACTTTGCAACACTTTCTGAGGATTACTTTATACTACCACCTTTTGCAAGAAGTTTTGTGTGTTCAAGTAATGATTTGGTTTCTGAAAATCACCTTTTACTACCACCTTCATGTAATCATTTTATTTCATTCTTTAGAATAGACCTTAATGTAGTGGTGTATTCCATAGTTGTTTGCACCTACAATTTCTTATTTTTTAAAATATAGAACAATGTATTTTTTGAACACATGGATGTTCGAAAAGTTTTAGGCGTTGTTTGGGATTCATGTCCTTCAAGGATGTTAATTAATCACACAATTAATATTGCTTGTGCCAATGCAATTGATCTGTCGTCCACTATGGAAATTGCATTAACACTGCAATGTTAGATAATAGATGTCTAACATGTGCCTAATGTCAAGTTCATTATCGCACAGGACACCCAAAATACAAAGATTTATGGACTCAAAGAAACATTGTAGTTGTCGTGAAAAAGCAACACTAAATTCAATGTTCTTTGTAGGTCCAACACTCCTGTAGTCTAAGTGCTTTGACAATGACAGCCCTGCTTTTTCATCGCATTTTCGCACTGCAATCAATGGCATTTTTCCCATTTCCACCGCCAATGTCAATGTCTGAAGTCGAAGCTATCTGGAGCCTAGGGTCACCGCCAGTGTGGATGCCTAAAGGTGAAACTACCTAGAGCCTGCGATCACGACTTATTTCACTTGACATTAGTATCAATAGTGATCGAAATTTTATTGTATGACGAGTCTGTTACTGCATCCAGAGGTCACTCAACACTCTTTGACATAGAAACCGGTTGTCTTTCAAGTCTATTACAACTTTGGCATAAAACGCTCTATAATTTTATAATGTTGATTCAAACATGCATACATTTTCTATTGCTTATGGGTTTCAACGAAATTTGTGAACCAAACAACATGCTGCAAATTGGAAGATTATTTGCATTTGGACCAAAAATAATATATTAATATATATTAATATGAATACTATTGGAATAAATATAAACACCTTCTCTTTAAATTTTTCCTGTTTTCTCCCCCTCTATTATCCCTTTGTGGTTCTATATTTAGTCGCATCTCTATGATCATGACCTCCTAGATTCGTGGATTGGCAGATGTTTATCTTTATATATATCCTCACACCATGAGATTGACCAACCGTGGTCCCTTTCAATACTTATCCAATTATCTGACCACCAGGTCCCAGGTTTGCGGTATCCAAAACTTATGTCCCCTATTATGTCATATACATCTTGCACCCAAAGAACTTTTGTGATATGAAACTTATGATTTTACTAGTGAGGGATGACAAGGGGTTCGAAAATATTGGCATTAATAGACTAATAGTAGATGTTGTTATGTGAGATACTTATCCCTTTTTCCCTTTTCTTCTTCCCATTTATTATCTCTTTTCGGTTATATACTTAGTCGCATTTCTATGATCGTGAATTCTAGGGTTGGCGGCTGACATATCTTCATCTCCATATATATCCTCACATGATGAATCTGATCGACCATTGTCCCTTTCCATAATTAGTCAATTTTATGGACGTGGTTGTCGGGTTGGCCCTTTCGAACTCTGTTGCTTCTTGTTTTGTGATATACATCTTGCACTCAAAACTTCTATGATCTACAATTCCACCGTGGACTCCTCAAACTTGCAAGCTTTACTCTACCAGGGTTCACAAATGTTTCAAAGTATCTGTCGCTGCCTTCCATCCCCACTAACTTCATGCCCTTCCCAAAATACATTGATTATGGTCTTACTAGTGACAACAAAACACATTGGTACGAAACAATTGGCACCCAGACCTTCACCATATACAAATTGACTGTCAGACTCTGACATCGTCCCCACTTCTTTGTTACACATTACGCATTCAAATGTTTGAGTGCTATAATTTGATCGTCGAGGCCTCATGTATTATGGGGAGACCTTTTCACCCTATTTTGGATCCTAGCATTGGCGCGTTCACGAAATCTCCAATTCCTAGTCAATGTTTCATGTTTCGGCCATCCTCGTACTTCTTTCCAAATATGCAACACCAAAGGTTTAATGCTAATATGCCATCATGCAACAACCGTAAATATCGCCATTAATAAGAAAAATCCTTGAGGACTAACCATCCCTACAGAACTTGTCCATAAACATGCAGAGAAGATCTTGCCAGGTAATGGGAAAGCTATTAAAAATTTCAATATATTAGCAAACACAAGTCTGGGCCAGAATTTCCCTATTCCATACTTGGACACTTTTTTGATTGCGGGTTCTCGGCTTGGCAGCCTCAAAATTGTGTTTTGAATCTTCCACAACTTGCAAACAGTGTCTGGAGTTCCACGATATACAATTTGTCCGCTAGAATGCCCCGTCACGAGCCCGATTGTCCATCGTTCCTTTTAATACTTAGCCCCAATTTGGTTGTATCTCCATGATGTTATACATTTACTTTGTATCGAGTCCAGCTTATCATTTCCCTATTCCATACTTATACACTTTTTTGATTGCGGGTTCCCGGACTGGCGGGATCAGGATTTTGTTTCCAATGTTCCACAACTAGCAAATAGTACTAGGAGTTCCACAATATATAATTTGTCCATGGGAATGCACCATCATGCCCTCTTCAGTGTTACACGTTCTGCAGTCAACACTCCTAACAGATACAATTTGAACCTCGGGCCCTCACCTCTATTGGTTGTATCTTCTAGCCCTATTTCGAAGCATCACCAACAGCTTTCGATAATTGGCCATTCCTTAATTGTTGTTCCTTGTCCCCGCCACCTTCCTACTTTTCTCTGAATATGCAATTGGCAATATTTGTCATGCATGAACCTTAAACATGTCATTAATGATCAAAACACTCAAGGAGATCTCCCACACCTCTGCCATATACAAATTGACCATCGGACTCCCATATCATCCCCTCTTCCATGGTACACATTTTGCACTCAAGTTTCGAGACATACAATTTGACCCTTGGGAAGTCACGACTTCTGGGGAACAATTGTCACCCTAATTCTGAAACTCGTCCAACCTCTTTCCATACTTTCCCATTTCATGGAATCTCTTTCGCGGTTCCTCGAGTTGGTGGGTTCATGAAATCTCCAATTCTTAGTCACTGTTTACTGTGCTTGACCAAGATTTAATGCTAACAGTCCATCATGCAACAACCATGCAAACTTTCATTAAAAATCAAAAGCATCGATGAGACAATGAAATTTAAATGAAGCTCGACTCCTCGAATTTAAATTAATTTATCTTCTCTTATTTTCTCTTTTCTTCCCAGAGACATGAAGAAAAGATCTTGCCACACAATGGGATATATATTACAAGTTTCAATATATTAGAGAAAATGAATCCACCCACCCGTTTCTCTATTCCATACTTGAGCCACTTTTTCTATTACGGTTTCCCGTATAGGCAGGCTCACATTTTCACTTCCATTGTTTTGTGTCCTGTAAACATTACCCGGACTTCCGCGATATACAAATTTCCCTCTGGATTGTCCCATCATTCCCTCTTTCGTGTTATGCATTTTGCACTCAAAAATTTCTGAGACATACAATTTGACCCTTGGAAGCCTATTTTGAAGCCCACCTGACCGCTTTTGATAATTAGGCACTCCTTAATTTCTCTTTCCCATTCCCCCGACCTTCATACTTATTTCTTAATATGCAATTAGTAACTTTTCATTTTAATAGATCACCATGCAGGAATCGTCAACATTGTCATTAATGAGAGAAACACTCAATGAGATATCCCATTAATACGCATTAAACCAATATCTGTGGAGATTGATATTATCCCTTCCGATTGTTCATCTCAAACATGGGTCATCGCGTTGGTCATTCAGGAAATATCCAATCCTTAATTTCTCATTGTTGTATCCACCATGTTCGCACTTCTATGTATGCAATTACTAGTCTTTAATGTTAACAGCGTATCATGCAACATCCGTAAAAATTGTCATTAATGAGAGAAAGTATCGAGGAGAACTCCCATTCACATGCATTTGGACCAAGATTTGCGCATGGTTGTATTATCCCTTCCAACTCTTCATTTCATACATCGTCTGGAGAAAACAAACGTTCTTGTAAACTTATGACAGTAGCTCAACAACAATTCTCTGGAGATACAGTGAATATCTTCAGACGTGAGGAACAGAACTTCTAGTGGTCCAAGGCATACTCTTACTATTCATCATGTTCTACCCAGAACGAAGTGATTTGGACCTATGGAATCACTCGTACAGGCTATGTCCATGAGGTTTTTGACTGTAAGGAGGTGGTCTCTTGGTGCACCGAAAAATATGTTTCAAGCCAAAGAATTATTCCACTGCGCGACCATTCTCTTGCTTCTTTGTCACCTCGGGTCTTTCGCAAGATGTTAATATTGTCGAAGCCAACATTGACCTTCAAAGGACAAGACTGCAAACATTTCCTAGAAAAACATGATAACGGGTTGGACCTCTTACCCAAGTTCCTCGAAGACCTGACAACAGTTCCTGAAGATATCATAAAGTTGCAGGTCAGTTCCTTTAGAAATCCATTACGGGGAATTGCTTGGTTGTTTACAAGAATAATTGGATAGGCATCCACGGTAAGCATTTCCCGTATACTTATTTATATTTTGTACTTCAAAGTCAAGGAAAAATTCATTTTCGATTGGGGGAAGATAATTTCCATTGAAATTTGTTCCCAGTTTTCACGATTCAAAGAATCGAATAAATTTTATATGTCATCCTACTTGATTTTTTCAATAGTGCATTGTTGTCCGTTTCCAAAACTGTCTCTATCCAAGAAAATAAACTATGAATTCGACCCAGTAACATTCTGGTACCAGGCCTTGTGGAGGCACAAGGCCTCCCATTGTTTTTATGAGGTTTTTAATGACTTTGTCTTAGTTTTCAAAGATTTATTGTTTGGAAAGGATGGTCCCTAGATGTCTAGCCAGGCAACCAAGTTTTTGGACAGGAAGGGGACACTTGAACGAAAGGCAAATTATAGTATACTAATGGTCTTTGGCTCCAAGGAAAATCCTTCTTTCCTTCCATGCCACATCATGGACAATATGTTTGTTACAGAAATAGCAAGGCAATACAACCATTGGTTGCATTTGTTTCCATGACAAGAGAAAAAAATAGTTCCTTCCTCTGCCCCAGAAAGTCGGGGACTTCATGTGCAGAAACGTCAACAAGATTGACAAATTCGCAAGTCATTTCAAGAACTTGAACCTAACATATGATGAAAGGCTAAAAGGGTTCAACCCTAATGGGATTTTTCGAGAAAATTTACTATCAGTTGGCTTTAGCATCTCTTTTATCCATAGACTGACCAAAGATAGAGACAGTCACGAAAAAACTCCTGATTCTGACGATTGTGACATAGAGACATTGCAAAGCGCGACTGAATTGTACAGAAAACGGGGAAAAGTATCCAGTGAGAAGAGTTTCTAGTCCCCGGTCAACACTCCCAAGAGCATGGCATCACAGAGCATTGCTTGAATGGCCCACCCCAGTAAGAAAGAAACCCAAAAATATTCAAACGAAGGAGGAGATAAGAACCCTCCTCACGCAAAAATTGATAGTTCTCACAAGCTTCCCCTGACAAAGAAGAGAAAAAACATTGTAGGGCAGGAAGAAGAACCTGAAATTGAAAGTGAGCACATGCAGCTTGAAACTGAAATTGAGCACATGCACAAAGTTAACTTGTCCACGGACGCAATGCACCATATTTCCACAATGGAAATAGTTTATACCGACATTTTTGACAAAGATGAATCCTTTGTATTCCAGAGCGTTTTTTTTTACAGCCAATCTAAAAATTTAATCATTGAAAAAAGACATGTAACAAATAAGAAATCCAAATCTCGTACAGAGATTAACTTTAGGAAAATGTGGTCGTCCCAAATATACCGATTTCACCACGTAATTGATGATGCTCTTGATGATTCCATTGGAGGAATTGAAGCAGAGAATTCCAGACTGAACAATCGAGTCAAGGAATTGGAGGAGGCTTTCATTGCTACCCCGGAATTTTTCAGTCCTTTAGAAAAACCCATGCCTGCTACCCCTACAGCCAAGTTAAAAGGATCCTCCAGCCTCCTCACATCGTGTAGAGCCATTGTAGATAATAACATCAAGAAAATAATGCAGCTAATTACTGAAGCCTGGGAAACATCACAAAATATAGCTTCCTTTTGAAAGAGGGCAAATGATTTGCACGAACATTTGTAGACAAATTTTAAAAATGAAGAACGTTTCTATGAATAGATGGTGACTCCTTTTGCCAACCATGACATCAACATATTGGATATGAAAAGAAGAGAAGAGGATCTCCCCTCCCCAAAGAATATCAAACAATTAAAATCATGATGGCAAAAGAAAGTTAAGAACCTGCATCTCATTGTCGAATCATGTGAACAAGCCATATCAGAGAAAGAAGAATTATTCAAAAACCTGACCCAAATAGACTTAGCCAGAAGTACCAATGAGGTTCAAGACCCAAACTTAATCCTCAAATCCTTGTCCCTAACCAAAGAAGCCTTCGATGAACAACTTGATATTTTAAAGGGGTTGTCTTTAGAAAAATTTTACGGCATCCTTGAATATGGTGTATATGAGGTCGAGAACTGGCCAGTGGACTATTCGGCACACAATGAATAAATTGAGCAAAATATGCATAGTATTTCTATGGATCTAAGGAAATTAGAAAATGAGATTTTCGACATAGAAATACGGGATGAAATCAAGGTGGCCCCCATGAGAAGCTACATTGAAGAATGGTTCCAACGGAGAATGGACAAGCTCATCGACGAAGGGAAACAACTGGTTGGCATGATTCTAGTGGTCGTCGATGATAGCAAAAAAAATGCATCAGCTTCATAGTAAGTCTATATTGATCACATCTTGTTTTCTTTATCAATCCAGTTATTCTACCTCTTTAAATAGAAATCTCTAACCAAAGACTCATAACTTCCAATTTCTTCTTTCCATGTCTTCCTCTCTTCCATCGCTCACTTCTTCTTTCTATAGTCTTATTTCTTGTACCTATTTCTTTTATGGTCTGTGGGAGACCCAATCCCATTCTATATGACAAACGCATTTAAATTTCCAAAAATATGGAACAAATTCCAAAAATATGTAACAGACATTATTAATTTTTGATAAATTTCAAAGAAGACTAATTCGGGAATGCAAAAACAAATTTCCTTCAACTATGTTGGATGTCAGGAAATTGTGTTTATTATATTTGAATGTTTAATGTGTGTCATTCCTAGTCCTTTTTTCCAGGAACCTTTGTTGCAAGGCATTATTAATTTTTGATCAATTTCAAAGAAAACTAATTCGGATATGCTAAATTTATTTTCCTTCAACTATGTTGGATGTTAGGAAATTGTGTTTATTATATTTGAATGTTTAAAGTGTATGCTCCGTGGTCCTCTTTTCTAGGAACCTTTATTGCAAGTCATTGAGACATAAATTTTCTAAGTCCCATGTTTGAACTATACACACCCCAGGAAAAAACTACCTCGTTCGCATATTAACCTTGGGGGTCATCTACAAGACAAGTGTCTTGTGGCTGGACTATGACACATTGCCACAAGTCATCCTCTACATGGATACCACATGTACTTCAAGTTTCTTCCCACGTGTTTGTGCTCGGTCCCACCGTAGCAGTGCATTTATTCCCATTCCAACCTGACAGGGACTATGTTGCCATGCAACACTTGTTTGATTTATTGATAGCATTTGGAAATCATTGTTAAGTTATTTCTTGAGCATGAATTATTTGATTTATTTCTTGAGTGTGAAGTATTTAATTTATGATTATATTGGCATGGTGTCGAGGTTACATTGTTAATTTATTTATTAGTTATGAGTTATTTGATTTATTAATTTCATTTATGTGGGATTATGATTCTCATATTAAATTATTTATTGCTTATAGATTATTTGATTGGTGGGATTGAGGTTTTCCTTTTTAAATTATTTAATATCCACTACTTGTTAATTTATTATTTTTATTTATGCATAACCATGGTTTTCCTGTTTTAATTATTCATTGGTTATTAGATCAATTGTGTGTTTTGTATAGAATAAAGTTTCTCCCATTACAATTTTTTAAAGGAAATAGAGTGCAAGTAATAATGTAACAATGTATAATTCTCCCTCGAATGGGGTGACAGATGGTTAGCTGGAGACCGTTGGCGCACATGCAGCCCAAGGAGTTATTATCCCCAGTCGTTGTCCAAACCTCCAAACCTTTTGAATGAAGGGCTCTTCGCAGCAGTTATGGTAGTGTGTTGTTCCACCACTGGGAAGTTAATGGATCCTCATGTGAGCCAGAGCTAGCGTACTGAAGCAGGCACTCGACCTCGAGTTGGTGTCACTTTTGCTTTCATGGTGTCCCCCACAGTCATTTTGTTGACCTCTATGAAGGTAAGAGCCCTTGGGAATTTTGTCATTCTCCATATTCATTTGGCTCTCTGGTTCTTGTTGTTTTCCACGTCTTCATGTTGAACACTCTCTCGTAGCCTCCTTACCTTTGTTGGTCACCTTACTCAATTTCCATTTCACCAGTGTTTCTCCTCTAGCCTAGTTTTCGCCTCCTTGCCCCAATTTATGTTGCAATCCCTCCACCATGCCCAGAGAGCGGGGGAAACCCAAAAGAGGGCCTATGTACTACATATTTATGGCACAGCGCAACTACCCTGACCCCTCGTAGCCATCTCCTCCGACCGCCAGCACCCCAAGACAGGGCCAAAATTGGACTAAGTCTCCTCTGCCCTCCCCTCATGCCCATCACTCGCCTCCACCCCTCTCTGATACTATGCAAGATTCTGGAAGTTTCCTTGTGGATGAAGAAATTCCTCCTCTTGAGTTGCAGCCTTTGGAAGCCCCACCTGAGTCTTGCGTCATCACCAGGCCTCAGGCCCAGCCTCTTGAGCAAGGAAGTTGCATGGTGGAGGAAGAAACTCCACCCAACTGGCTGGCAGAGTGGATAGCCAGGAATAGAACCCTTGGGTTGGACATGGAAGAAACTCCATCGACGGCTTTTGATATGGACACAACTCCTCATGCAGACATGGATGGGAAAATTGAGCAGCCTCTGCCAAATCCTCATCGTTTTTCGAACGACCACCTTTAGTTGATCTTTGAGATGCGGCGAAGCCTGGAGGAAAAAACCCATAATCAAAGTATTATCATTCGATGCATGGACCTCATGTTCGACTCCCTGTCGGAAGTGACGGAGAAAACTCGATGTCTGACCTGCGGACAAAGATTTGTCTTCACGTACAGCACTGATGAATGCCTAGGTTTGCCAAATTTCTAGCTTCTCTCTTTTTTGCATATCATGAACCAGCTTCAGTTTTTTTCATTTTTGTTAAACTTTTTGATGCATGGAAACAGCCATGGTAGATACATTCTATGGTGCATGACACTAGACACGTCTTATGTATGAAACATGACATTTTTCACGTTGAAATCTGAAATTAAAGTTATGGTTTCCAAGTGTTTATGCAAGCCACATGTTCTGGCTTCCCTTATGTGGTGGAACAGGTGCAAAGCAAAAAACATTGTATTGTTTTAATGTTTTTAAGGTAATATATATTTTCCCTCTTTTATTTACAAAAAAAAACAATGTATAATTCTCAATCAAACTCACATATTCAAAAAATAAGGCAAATATCATCATAATTATAATTATGTTTCTTATGAAGAGACTCCTTAAAAATTCATCATTTAATCATTTTTAGGGACTACTAGTGGGTACACCCATCCATAATTAAAGACATTAAAGATCCATTTAAAAGGAATAACAACCAGAGTTTCATTAACCTACATATCAATCCTAGAAAATATCATATATTTTCACAAATCAATGTTATCAACCACCAATCAAATGTCAATAAAGATTTTGATTAAGGAATCATTTTCAAATGAAACCATATTTTGATTTAAGCCACCCTCAAATGTTGGAAAACATTCTAAGCAAGAAAATCCTTTAAAACAAAATGGTATTGTGGTGTACAACAAAGAATAGCGTGCTATTGTTGTGCGGAATTATATTCTATGTATGATTCACCAACGGAATTTGGCAATAATTTTTGGAACATCATGTAGTAAAGACAATAATGCAATAAGCGATTAATTTAAAAATTGCAATTAAAAAAACACTATATTTAAAATGAATCTAATACAAACAAACAAAAAGTGTCAAAAACCACAATATGTAAATATCAAGTTTCAATATTGATAATAAATGGATAAATTTTAGTGTATTATGCTTTATACAGTAAGGTAAGTCTTAAACAAATCAACTTCTAAGTTATTAAGTTGGTTTTTTTTAAATTGAATAGTGCGTCATATTTCTAGTAACATGTTACTTGAAAAGTTGTAATGAGCTAAGAATTATCTACAAGCATGCTTGAATTAGGTTTAAGAAAACAATACTTGTGTTATATGGTGTATAAAAATTAGTGGAAAAAATATTTGGAGAGTATAATGATTTACTCCTTGACTAAATTTTTTGATATAAGTTAGTATTGCACAAGAACACATTTTGGCATTGTTGTGTGGTTACATATCTATATTTTGAGGAAATAAATTCCTTCACTGTAAAGAATTTTAATTTTCTAAATGATGAAATGTTTATATTTACTCTGGATTGGATGCAATGCATATATATTTTAAAGCAATCTTCTTGTCAGTGTGTTATGGAGGAATTATACATATTTATAAGAAACATTTGCAACATGTTCTAGACATATATGGAGATAGATATGTTGAATCCAACATATTGTTTATAGATGAATGTTGTAGATATAATTGTAAAGAATAGTTAGAGTATTTTCTTACAATTCCCCTGTAGGAGGACGTATGATGGTTCATATGAAAGAAATAGACCTATAAAACCAATTTTGGGTCCCTTTCTAAAGCATTTGGGACCTTGTTCAAAACAAGGAATTGGTTAAAACTATTCAAATGCTACATTAATAATTACAATCTATAGCGTGACATATGAATGTGTATTTACTTTTCATTGAATGAGATGTTTATCATTAATTAATTGTGAAATATTTCATTTAATGCTCATTTAAGTATGCATGTAGTGGAATTCATTTTTAACTTTACAATGTATAGCTTGCAATTTTAATTTTTTTTCAATTATATTTATGTCTTTAAGATTGTTTTTTTATTGGATAAGATGCAATATTTTTGTATATGCAACATTGTGGGAAAGAAAGCATTGATTTTTCTTATATGAACGACATGTTGATACATAGAGTTTAGAAAAGAAAATTGAAGAAAATTTCATTACAAATATGTCTACATTTCATTCTTCTTACAATAACTTGTTTCATGTGATCTAGTACTAGAGAGCTCCTCATAAAGTACTTGAACATCTTATGGATTGGACTATGGACATTGGCCCAATTTACAAATGTAATGAGATTTTGTCGTATCAAATTGACACAATAGTATTTTAAATTGATTTTAACACAAGAGGATTGTGACCATATATATTTAAAAGATTATGTGGGTGTTGGAAGTCCATATGTGTACCTCAAACATCAAAGAAAGTTTGGGAGAAATTTAAGGGTATTATAATTGTAAAGCTCAGTACTTGTGGACGACACCAAAGAAAACAATCTGCATAATGATTAAAGGAAATTTATTATTACAAAGACTAATAAGTATGTAGATTTGCATGACAATTACTTGTTAGATCAATTGTGAACAACCTTCTTGTTGTTAGAATGTGTAGAAGATGTGCAACCCTTTGTAAAAGATTTGAAATATCAATTAAAGAGTTTGATATTTTTTGTTTGTACTAGAAAGAAAGAAGTGATGGGAATTTTCGAAGCATTTTTAATTTTCATTGTACAATGAAACAATGTGTGTTGCATTTTTACTGTGCATTTATGAAAAAAAATAATGAAATTATTATTTATAGTGTGGGATGAAATAATTAAGTGTTTATTTTTAAGAATACATCTATGAAAAAATTTCACAAACATGTCACCTTGATATAGAGGCTCAATTAAAAAAAAAAAAAAAATGAATGTTGGAAACCATCGATATTGAAAATATTAGACTCTGATATTGTCATTATTGGGACTTGATATTGACACTATTAAAATACCAATATTGACCCATTTTCTAATGGGATTGAATAGATATTAGTCTAAATTTAATGAAATGGGTGTTCTCCTTTGATATTAAGGACAGCATTCTAAGGGTGTGACTCTTAAATTCCATGGCACCCCATAAATACGAGTGTCCCTGTTACCCCCCACCCCACTTCTAGGGGTTACTAGAGGAGAATTTTTTCTCCATGATCCACATTTCAAACAATAGACCCGATGATGTTATTTTGGACTCTCCACGGATAGTTGTCTGCATATGTCTTCCATTACATGCTCAACTCAGATCACTCATATGACATGGCTCATTTACATACTCGGGTGTATTGTTCAGACACTTCATATCGAGTGATAATGTTAACACTTGAGGCCTGAAAATGGTGATCATGGGTTGATTTGGATAATGAATCATGATGCTTTGGAGTTATGTTTTTTTCCTTGTCTCACTTTGGTGGTCATTATCATTTTCTATTCAAATGTTGTCACTCCTGGGAAAATTTGTACTATCGGGGAGCCTTCCTGTCCATATCCATCACCATGAATAACACATTCCATTCATGACCTATCTGTTGAATCTTCTTTGGGTCGATTGTTACATGTATCACAAAAAAAAAATTGTTTCATAATCCCATGAGAAGAAGGGTCTTGAAATCCTAAGGTTGATGCAGCTTTATAAAAAAATGATATAGAAAGAGAAAAAATCATAATTCAAAATGTGGGGTAAAGAAACAAACAATAAAACAAAAGTATTAAAAACCAAGAAAAGAAAGAAGTATGGTCTCTACCCCCTCGCTAAGAGTCCATCACCCCAATTCCTATGCAACGAATGTATATCTTATGAAAGGACTTAGCAAATCAAATGTCAAAAGCCAAAAAAGATTGAAGCTATAAAGAAAAAGGAAAACATGGATTTGGAAAGACACGGTGTTGAGGAAAGGGTACCTCATTGCCTAAGCTCTCCCCCTACAAAGGAACTCATGAGGATGACCATTATACATGGTATTTCATTTCAATGACATCTACCCAATGAAGTAAACCCAATCCATACCACTACCATTTCACATACTCCTTGATGGGTTCCCTAGGACATACCTCTTGGTACGGGCACTGGCAGACCTAATAGGGGTAATAATGACCCTCCCATAGCTAGACTTGGAAAATTGTATAATTTTGAAGAGGATATTCTATGAGATCTATCTAATGAATTTTGTATTAACATGACTCACTGAATATGTTGTGCTTGGATTGTGTACCTTGTCTCTGGACCACAAGAGCCCCTTCTATGAAAATGGTTTCACATAGCCACATGCTTGGTTCGCACTTGGATTCTTTGGAGGATGTTGAGGGGATACCACACCACTTTTATGGAGGTCATCCCCACCACTTGAGGAATGTCGTTTGGCACTCCTAAGAGGACATTAGTGATTTTGATCACATGACTCCATTAACAAGACACCCTAGCATACATGGGTGTGACCTTGAGCTCATTGATGATGGGACATTTCATGCATCATGATGATGGCTCGATGGGACATTGCACCTTCTATGGAGGACATTGGACCCTTGATTGAGGACATTGCACTTGGAGAGATGATGTGCCACATTTCCATGGGTGATAGAACCATTTCATGATGGGACATTTCACTTTAATGATGGGATGTTGCGCCTTATGATGATGAGGCACCTTCATGTAATGTTTAGGGCACCTTGGTGTGACATTTGGGGCTTCTTGGTCATTTTATGGCACCTTTTGATGAGACGTCACAACCCTTGGAGGCATGGGGTACCTTGATGTGACATTTTGGGGCTTCTTAGCACCTTTTAATTATATGTTAGACCTGTTGGATGATGGGGCACCTCTTGAGATGAAAAGTTGTTCCCTTTCATGGAAACTTTTCACTTAGATCTCTCATATAAATAGAGAATCATTTGTTATTTTGTAAAATATTGCTACATGTGGAGATTTATCACTCTTGTATACTTTTACTTGTACTCTTTCATGAAGAATTATATGGATGGTTAACAAAGCTGAATTTTGGGGAGCTATTTTTGTGGATCTTCGACTACTACTTGGATGACCTAAAAATTATGGTTTTGATGGATGAAAGATATTTTAAGTGTTCTATTTTCTTCTTATGGTTTTGTTTAAAAATTCATTTTTATATTGATGTTGTTTCTCTAGTGGTGGTTCTTCATCCTCTTGGGTTATTCTTGAATAAAGCCTCCTTGTCAAAATTCTTGGAAGGTTTTCTAGTGGAGAAATTTTCCCTCGCATCATCCCTTAATATTTTGGGAGGATTTCCTAGGGTTAATAGTGAACAACCTATAAACCTCACCCTAAAATAATACACTTCATTCTCCCAAAGAAGAATCTATATTTGACCCCATATACCGAAAATAGTAGGCACTAGCCTCATTCTCCAAAATAGTCAATCATTACTAGTGAATTTTACTACATTAGGGTTAGGTTTAGGGTTTATTTGCTCCAAAAAATTATTTCCAACCATAAAAAACAAAATGTATGGGATTTTTAGGCATAGTGTTGACCTAAACTACATTGTTGAAACCCAAATTTATTTTTCTGAAGTGTTATGACAACCATCTAAGGAAAAACGTCTAGGGTTTTAAGGCTGATTTTTACTGTTTAATTTTCTGATCTTGTTGGCAATTAAAACCCTAATTTAACCTAGTATGTAACCCTCTTTTTTAATGGATCATTTCATGATCAATGGGCCATTATTTATATTGTTGTAATCATTTATTTACTAATGTACTAATTCATTTATTGCTGAAAATTTTTCTATCTTACTACTGTAATAATTTTACTACTATTCAAAATCACTTATTTCACTGCTGAAATAATCTCTATACTATTAGAGATCATTTATTTTACTATTGTGATAGTTTCTTTAATATTTTTACACTTTAATTCATTGTTGTAATTTAATGTATTTCTTACAAGCCTTACTATACCCTTAGAATTTTTCTTTATTTCTAGTGTTTGGGGATCCTACTAAACTTGTACCTGATTTGGAAAGTCTCCTTATAGGGCTTGAATCCTCAATACTTGAAATCTAGAAATTGTCTTATTCCACCACCTCTCTATTACTTTTTCTATACTTATATGAGTGGTAGTGTGAGTCGTCACCCCAAGGGGGGCTAGACTTGATTGTGTCTTGCCTAGGGATTCTTGGAGGCTACTAGGGAAGTCTCCCTTGATTGGATATTATTCCTTCACTAAAAAGAGGGAAGTTGTTTCCTAAGTGACAGTGGTTACATATTAGATGTCCCACTAGTGTTAGAGATTTTGTAAGGCTTTGCACTTGGTGCTATATTGTGTGTTATCATTTTGGCGCCCTTGTCGATGAGGATTGAGTCGTTCTTGGAAATATGAAGTCTATGATTCAACATTCATTGATGAGTGTGCATCAAATCCTTACCTAATCTTACTCGTATAGTGACTCCATTGAAAGAAGAATCCCTTTTCCCTATGAAAAAATTGAATACTTTATGTTTGTAAGGTGACGTAAGCATAATTACAAAGGCAATTGAGATTCAACTTGGTGACTCCACACACACATGTTTAGTATGAGGTATTATCTCTTATTTTCAAACTTCATATCGAGTTGTATGTTAAGTGAAAAAAAATGGCACCATGGGAACTTCATGAAATGTTTCCTTCTCTTGATATTAAAAGTGTTCCTAGATATCCAAATCACTTTTCTCCAGATTGGTGGGATTATTGTCCAAAATTTGATGGTGATCCATCTTCGGCCATTACTCATGTTGTAAAATTCTTGAAATACACCTCAGAAATAAATGTGATACATGAATATGTGCCAATAAGATTATTTTTACTTTCTCTGGAAGCAAAACATAAGGATTGGATCAAGTACTCTTGCAATCCAAAGAGTAAACCTTCTATTGCATATTTCATTGAAATTTTTCTCAAGCATTGGGGCCTAAATTTTACTACTTTAGGGTTATGCTTGGGGTTTATTTGTTGAAAAAAATTATTTCCATCCATAAAAACCAATACGTCTAGGGTTTTTAGGCATACTTTTGACCTTAACTACATTGTTGAAATCCTAATTTAATTTTATGAATTGTTATGACATCCATCTAAGGCAAAACGTCTAGGGTTTTAGGGCTGATTTTTACTATTTAATTTTCTAATTTTGATAGCAATTAAAACCCTAATTAACCTAGTATTTAACCCTCTTATTTATTGGATCAATTCATGATTAAAAGGATATTATTTATGTTGTTGTAATAATTTATTTACAGTTGTAATAATTCATTTATTATTGAAAAAACATCTATCTTACTATTGTAATAATTTTACTATTGCTGAAAATAACGTATTTCGCTATTGAAATAATTTATATATTATTAGAGATCATTTATTTTACTACTATAATAGTTTATTATTGATGTTATAATTTAATTCACTTATTTAATTTCATATATTTCCTACAAGCTTTACTATACCCTTAGACTTTTTCTTTATTTCGATTGTTTGGGTACTAAACTTGTACTTGACTTGGAGAGTCTCTTTATTGGGCGTTGAATCCTCAATACTTTAAATCTAGAAATTTTCTTATTACACCACCTCTCTATTACTTTGCATATCCTTATCTTAGTTGTAGTGTGAGTAGTTACCGCAGGGGGGTGCTAAACTTGATTGTGTCTTTCCTAGGGAATCATGTAGACTAATGGGGAAGCCTCCCTTGTGTTGATTATTATTCCTTCACTAGAGAAAGGGAAGTTGGTGCCTAGGTGATAGTGGTGACATCTTCCATGTTCCACTAGTATTAGTATCTTTTTGAAGGCTTTGAACTTGGTGCTAGATGGTGTGGTCACAGTCCCAACAACAAGTTTCATATATCTAAGGGTGTGATGTCACAAGTATCTTAACCCTTCCATGGAAAAATAGTGCAGTAGAACTTGCATCGTTATGTGATGAGAAATTCCTTTGTTGAGTTGATCCATCCATACTATAGGGTTGTGGGTGGAGTTGGGTAGATAAATTAAGTCATGAATAGTCATCAAGGAGACAAAATTCTCTTAACTTCCATTATCAATGATCAAATGACCTATTGATTTATCCATAAATGGATATGGAAGTTGAGTATTTTCGTGTTGTGTGAATAACAACATTAGAGTTTCTAAATCCACTATTTACTTCCCTCAATCTTGTGTTTAGGGATAGGGAATCTACGCCAAAAAATATTGTGCATGACACTCGTCATCAAAGTATGTGGTTGTATTATGTGTGTCACACCATTTACCAATTTGCTTACTTTGTTTTTCGTGATGGTAATGACTCATGTGGTGTTCATTTGAGGCATGTTATTATTGTGACTTCATAGTTTTTTTATGAGTGTGGTTTTTCTACCTATTATTTTGATGGTTGTCACCATTGTTTACATTCCATAGTTGGAAAAATTAATCACTAAGAGGATTGGAATTACTATTAAGCTTGTATTTATGTTCAAACCTTTGTACAAACATGTGTGCATCCCCAAGTATTTTCACTAGCAAAAATTCAAGTTTTGAATTAAAATACTAGTGTATTATACTCTATTACTTGAGAACAATGTCTTCCTCTTTGTTGTCCAAACAAACCTTGGATGAGTGGAACTCACTCACATATATTTGTCCAATGAATATTCATAGTGTTGTTTCAGTTGTTACCATTTAAAGGAATGATATTGCAAGATACCAGATAAGGGTGCCACAGCTCAATGGCATGCAAAATAGCCAACATTTCCTTTTCATAAATGGGTTTGCCCAAATTCCTTTCAGATAGTTGTTTGCTGGTGAAGGCCAAAGGTCGATCCTCTTGCATAAGGACAGTGTCGATTCCTTTCCCTGACGCATCACGTTCCAACACAAAGGTCTTTGTGAAATCAGGAAGGTCCAGAAACAGAGTGGTGCACATGGTCGTCTTCAAGGTTTGAAAATCTTGAGTAGAATCTAGAGTCCAAGTGAAAGAGTTATTTTTTAGGAGAGCAGTGAGAGGTGTTGCAATATTTCCATAGTTCTTAACAAACTTGCGATAATACCCTGTTAAGCCTAGAAATCCACACAAGATTTTGAGAGTCTTTGGGTGCGACCAATCTTGCATAGCTTCAATCTTTTTCGGATCCACCTTGACGCCATCCTTGCTAACTAGATGACCCAAGTATTCTACTTCTGAGGCACCAAAATCACATTTAGACTATTTCAGGAAAAGTTGGTGTTGGGAGAGGAGATGGAGAACTTGATCCACATGAGTAAGATGGTCAGTCCAGGTTTTTCTATAGATGAGGATATCATCGAAGAAAACTAAGACAAAATGATGGAGAAAGGGATGGAAGACATGATTCAGAGGCTTTGGAAGGTGGAGGGAGCATTACACAAGCCAAAGGGCATGACCAAAAACTCATAGTGGCCCTCATGAGTGCGAAAGGCCATCTTGGGAATGTCTGCCTCTTTCATACGTATCTGGTGATAGCCCGAGCGAAGATCAATTTTAGTAAAGAATTGGGCGCCACTCAATTCATCCAGGAGGTCATCAATGACAGGAATGGGAAATTTGTCTTTAATGGTCAGTCTGTTGAGGGCACGGAAGTCAGGACACATTCTCCAAGAACCTTCCTTCTTCAGGACCATGACTACAGGAGAAGAGTAAGGGCTTGTACTAGGGAGGATAATGCCTACATTAAGGAGTTCCTGGACCATCTTCTCAATTTCATTTTTTTTTTAGAAGGGGTGGCGATATGGACATATATTGGGAGGAAGGTTTCCGGGTACAAGGGGAATGGAATGATCATGAACACCACGAGAAGGAGGGAGGCCTTGGGGAGTGGAAAATACCATTTGATGTTTAGAAAGGAGAGCTTGGAGGTCACGCGGCACCGAGGGTGTTTCTGTTGCTTGAATGGCATGGAGTTGGGAAATGACACCAAAATGACCTTTTTTGAGCATCTTTTCCATGCGATGGGAACTAATGACCTCAGGTGAACCAGCAGTGATGCCTTGGAATTTATATTGGTGGCCTTCATGGTCGAATTGCATGGTTAATGCCTTAAAATCCATGAGAATGGGACCCAAAGTTCTTAGCCAGTCTTCACCCAACACAATGTCACAACCACCCATGTCGATAGCAAACATATGGGATTTTAGGTAGTAGTCATTGATTTGGAGACGCACATTTTCACAGTGCCCTCCACATTTCATGGAACCACCATTGGAAATCTTGATTTGGAAATTATTGACAGCATGGATGTAGCAATGAGTTTCTTGGGCAATGCAACGATGAATAAAATTATGGGTGCTTCCACTATCAACCACAATGATGACCTTCTGATGCTTGATGTAACTGATTAACTTGAGGGCTTGGGGAGCGGAAAAAACAGTGAGAGCATTGAGGTAAATGACGGGTTCGACTTTGGGAGGGTCTGAGGGAGGGGTTATGTCAATGATTTCAGGTAACTCAGACACAAGGGGAGTTTCAACATCCTCTTCTGAAATTTCCTCAGAGATGGCCATAAAAAGCTTTTGTTCCTTACACTTGTGGCCCGGGAAATATTTTTCATCACAATTATAACAAAGGCCTTTGAGTTGGCGTTCAGCCATTTCAGCCCTGGTCAATTTTTGGATTTTTAATGGGGCGAAGGGAGTAGTGGGAGTGACGGGTTTAGGGCGAGGGATAAAGGAGGGTTTTCGGTTTTGAGATGATACAACCATGTTGTGATTCTTTAGCTCTTTTAGTAGCCTCCACCCAAGTCGAGGGTTGATCCATGAGGACATGGGCCCGAATCTCCTCCTTGAGGCCACTAATAAAACACTCTCAAAAGAAAGCATCAGTCATGCCCTCTGTTCGAAAAGCCAGGCGTTCAAAGGCAACTATGAAGTCTTCTACTGTTCCAAATTGTTTCAACTTTGTCAAACGGACCAAATGGTTGGTGTCCATGTCAAAGAGTTCATAAAGCTTAGTCACAAATTGGGTTCAAGTAATATGCCCTTGACAGGAAGTTTTTCTCCATTGCCACCATTGCCAACGTTCTTGATCTAGATGGAGAACACCATACCAGAGTTTGGACAAATAATCTGTAATGCCATATAAAGAGAAATAATGTTCCATTTGGGTTACCCAACCAGTGGTGTCTGAGCCATCAAATTTGGTCACGTCCACCAGCGGAAGGTGTATGTCACGTTGAAAGTGATGGGACTAAAAGGTATGGGAATGGGAGGAAGTTTCGCCATCATTCTTTGGATGTGCTTTAGAGAAATGGTCATCTGTAGGGATCTTCAGTTTCGTGCAGAGTGATGCAAAGACAGATTCAATTTGGGTGGTCAGTTCTTGTTTGACTTCCTCCATTGAGGAATGCATGGTTGTATTTATGGTAGCATTGATGGACGAATCGATGGAGGCAACAGTAGCACTAAGTTGTTTCACTTCTTTTTGTGTTTCTAGGAAACCAGATTGCACGGTGTTGAAGCGAGCTTCCAAGTCTTGGCTATGGGTATGGGCCATGAGGATGGGTGAACTGAAAAGGGGTGGGCGGGGTCAAAAAAAATTTCGAAAAATGATATGGATGAAAGTGATAAGGGCAAAGAGATGAATCCAATGGAATAGGTCTCAAATAATGGTGAAAAAATTTCCAGACTTTTTTTTTTTTTTACACCTGTGGAGTTATACTCCGGTTTGAAGAATAC
>JZKD02S1672670.1:1726421-1759134 GCA_000966675.3 Picea glauca
CGTACACAGGTGTTGTCTGATGCGCTACCACTCGAAGGGGTACCAACAGGGGTTACAAGGGTGGCCAACAGATGGGCGCTTAAGAACCACTTGTGTTTCCTGCGTGTATGAATCCCTCAATCGTGGGTTTATGTGCATAATGACAGATCTCTGTGGTTTAAAGATGCCAGAATACGTCTCTACCCTGAAGAAAAAAAATCCCACAATTTATGCCAAGGAAAGTGCTCTGATACTACTTGCAACATACCAGATATAATAAATATGCAAAACAGAAATAAAATGCTAGAAATGGCAGAATAACAGTAATATATCTAGCATAATCTCCACAATAACACAAAAAATATATAAGAACAACAACAGAAATAGCACTTTGATTCAGAAATCAATGTTCATGGGCCTCTTCGAGGGGGCAACCTCCAATCGAGCAGTGCTCTGTTACAATAATCTCCAAGCTATGGTTTTCATACTCTCAACCCTTATTTATATTAAATATGTCTATCAAGAGAAGCATCTAGAGGAATATCCTTCTAGAAGCGGAAGCTTCTATTAGGTCTTCTTACATCCGCCTTATTCTATTTTATTGAAAGGCCTTATTAATATTGACCTTTATTACATCCGAATATATTAATCTACCTATGTGCGGGTTAGGACCCTAACATATATTCTCAATACCTCAACAAATAGACTTTATGATGCTTCTAACATGCCCAATACCCTCTATGCACTTTGAGGATATAGGGAACTCTTTTAACCACCCAAATTCACACTAATTTTTTCTCTAATACCATATATCATTGTTATGATATTAACTAATTATTGTATGCATGCATGAAAGTACAAAACTATGCAAAATAATGAAACCATTCAATTATCCATGAGTCTATAATTTATAAATGCAGGCTAATACAATCATAAAGAACTAAACAAAATGGAAAGTAATTCAATCCATGGCATAAACCATAATGATTCAGCATTAATTCAACAAAATTCATAAGTGCATTCATAAACACTTATCTATCTAGAAATTGTCCACCAACTAGCTACAGAAGAAGGACATTCCACCCAACCATAGGCTCCCTATTGCACCAATTATCTCTACAACAAAGGCCACCCCCGAGCTAAGGATATGAATCCACAAGGGAAAATTTATTTCTATGGTTGGCTCTAATTCTCCTCTCACGACCCAATTCTCAAGTTCATAGTTAATATTTACTCTTATAGTAGTCCCAATCGGCAAGCCTCTTTCTTCATCATCCTACACAACCCAAGGAATGGGATCCCCTTCTCAACTTAGTAGTCCCTTAGGCTATCACACTTCCCTCCATGACTCCAGCACAGGATATCCAAAAAATCCCACTACTCGGATTATTATTTGTAGAAAATTTCTCAATGCTCATGATTATCATCCATACAACCACAATTCTCTCATGATTCATGGTCATAGATTTCCATAATTCGATTGTGTTGAAATATTGTAACAAGGATAGGTGTCTTGGGTTAGGAAAGGTGTCAAGCAAGCCAAGGACACATGGACTAATGTATCTCTAAGTCATTTAAGTTTTCCTAAGTCTAACTTATGGAAATGGGTTTAATTAATTTAATTAGTGATTATTTCATGAGTCTAACTTCGAAAATGATGATTATTAAGTATTATTAGTTAACCACTTTCTATAAGATTCTTTGATCTTATCCAGAAAGTCAAATTTAGTTTCAGGTTAGATCATAGCCATTGATTTTCCATGCCGGGAATTTAAGCTCCATCATCCAATCACTTAGCTGGAGATTTATAAGCAAGTGGGGTGGCTTGAGGAGATCACTCAGTTGGTGAGTGAAACCAAGAGGGTTTTGTTGCAGATCGAAAGTGTTAAAGGGTTTCTTGTAGGGTTTGGAGTCCAATTTGGATATTGGAAGGTGACAGCCTTCATTTCCAGGCAGTCATGAGACTAGGCAAGTGAGATGGGTTGTGTCCCTTCATCTATGAGGGTTGAATTTTCTGCAGAGGGTCGAGTTATGTCTTGTAGAGGTCGTGAGGGTTGTATCAACTAGTAGGGGGTTGAGAGACAGGGGCATAGTGTTTAGTAGAAGTTGATATTGCATATGAAAGGGAGATGGGGTTAGGTCGAAGCCTACCCAACCTTTGTAGAGCCAAATCGTGGGGTTGTAAAGCACCTACATCCATTGTTATTTGAATCGTGGGGTAGGGAGACAAAGACTTGGACAGGGAGGTTGATAATTAAGCCCAGATCCACCCAGATTCAATCATATTTATTTGTTGGAGGATATTTCTAGGTTTGGCATCATTGTACTCATTTTCTCGATCTGCTGAAGCAAAATAATAAAACCCTCTTTGTTGGTTTTCCCCAGAGTTGAGTTTTCCAGGGTATCTTTGTTGTATATTTATAGTGTGTTTGGTTTCTATTAATTCCTTTGTGCTTAAAAATGTTATTATAACTCATTTATATTTATGTTATAGATCAGATTTAAAATTTGTTGTTGTTCTTCAAATCTGGGTATAAAAATCTATTGAAACAGAAATTAAGTTTATGAGTTTTAAAGAAAAATAACATGGTATCAGAGATTTCCCTCTAAGAAGGAAACCAAGGGTTTACATAGAAGTTTTCAGCCAGCAAATATTCTTCAGATCTAGGAGGTTGTGACAAAAGGGTTTTGCAGAAATTTCTATTTCAGGTATCAAATTTGAGGACAAGTTAGATGGGGCATCTAACTTTGGAATTTGGAAGGATCATATAATGTTGTAATTAGAGGACTATGGGCTCAAGGAAATTGCAGAGAAAACTCTTGGTGTTCCAGTTGATGCACAACAAGAAGAATCTCACAAAAAGAATGATGCCAAGGAAAGGTGTATCATTATGGATGGGGTCAAGCACCACATATCCCCTCACCTTTCAGGATTGGATACAACTAGGAAGATGTGGGAAGTCATCATTAAACTGTACCAGAATTCAAACCTAAATAGAAAGATGGTTTTGAAGGAAAAACTTAGAAATACCAAGATGGCTAAGGGGGGAAAGTATGTCCTCCTACCTCACCAAAATTAGACAAGTGAAAGATGAATTGGAAACTATAGGAGAAATTGTGGACAACATTGAACTTGTGAGGATATCCTTGAATGGCTTCTCCAAGCCTGGGATGTATTTGTGAGAGGCATTATTTCCAAGGAACACACTCTAGACTAGGATTGATTGTGGGATGACTTCATGCAAGAGGAATTGAGGATAGCATCTCTCAGTGGTAGCAGCAGTCATCAAAAGGGTGAGGAAGAAGAGAACATTTCTATTGCATGAAAGGGAAAAGAAAAATCCAAGAAAGGATCAAGTAGTGGGAAGACCTCCAAGGGTAAGAAGAAACATGACATGAGAAAATTCAAGTGGTTTTATTATCACAAAATAGGTCATTGTGTCAATCAATGTCCTAATGAGAAGAAGGATAAGAAGAAGAAGAAGAAGAAGAAGACAACAACAGCTTCATCACACATTAATGAATTTTCTTCCAGGTTTGATGAGGATTTCTCACTCATCACTGGCTTGTCTAGATCATGCACAAAGGACACAGGGGTGTGGTATATTGATAGTTGTGGGTCATATCATATGACAGGAGTTAGAAAATATTTCTCCTGTTTCAGAGAGGAGGACATGACCTTTGATGTATAGATGGGGAATAATTCCAAATGTAATCCAATGGGATGAGGGACTGCTACCTTTTAGAGGGAGTCGGGTAATACATTTAGCTTTACAAATGTGTTGTACGTACCATGGATGACCACAAACTTGATATCAGTTTCAAGGCTTTGGGACAAAGGGTATGATGTTTATTTTAGATGAAACGATGAAACAAAGTGTATATTCATCCCAGGGGGTCGAAGCAAGCCAAGATGATAGGGATCGGTTCATGCAAGTTATATAGGTTGCAGTTTGAGTCACCTCAGGCATTGATCAGCAACACTAAGGATATGGGAGAATTATGGCATAGAAGTATGCCTCACTTACACCATGGGGAACTTAACATCCTCAAGGAGATAGTGACTAGCCTTCCAAAGTTAAGTACCAAGCACAGTGACATGTGTAAAGGGTGTTCCTTGGGAAAGTATGCTAAAACAACTTTTCCAATTAGTGACAATAGATCGAAGGGCGTATTGGATTTAGTGCACTCATATGTATGCAAGCATATGTCTCCAGCATCCTTGACAGGGTGTGAGTATTTTGTCACATTCATAGATGATTTCCCCAGAAAAACTTGGATCTACTTCAAGAGGACCAAAGTTGAGGTCTTCAAACGCTTCCAAGAGTTTAAGGATCTTGTGGAGAATGCGACAGGAAGGAAGATAAAGGTTATCAAGTCAAACAATAGAGGTGACTACACAAGGGAAGCTTTCAAGGAGTTATGTGCTAAGGCAAGGATCAAGAAGGAATTGACAGTTCCATATAAACCTCAGCAGGATGGGGTAGCGGAACGAAAGAACATGGCCATTATTGGTGTTGCTAGGGCTATGTTATATTACCAGTATTTTCCCAAGTTTCTATGGGTAGAGGCATGTAGTACTATGGTATACATTCAGAACAGGAGTCCACACAAGGTGTTTGGGATATTGACTCCAGAGGAGGCCTTCACAGGGAATAAGTTGGAAGTTGTTCACTTCAGGATCTTCAGTTTTCTAGTCTATTGTCATGTGCCCTTTGGTAAGAGGATGAAACTTGATTCCATAGCTAAGAAGGGAATCTTCGTTGGCTACAGAAAAACTTTGAAATCATATTAGATCTATGTTCCATCATTAAAGAAGATGGTGGTTAAAAAGGATATCAGATTTTAGGAGAAGGATTTCAGGAAGTCTTATAATGTGTCAGCAGTAGTAGGGGATCAGGAGTTGGTAGCTCCAAAAGAGGAATAGGAGTCATAGGTACAGGTCACAGGTACAAGTCATAGGGACATGTATAGGTACAGGGACAGACACAAGTACAGGTACTATTACTCAAATACTAGAGCACAATGAGGAGCAGGAAGCTCCACGCACCGAGATTATACCTCCTACTACATGGAGGAAGAGGAGAAGAGAGATTGCTTAGACTTTAAGAGATGCTTGGGATTTCATTGGTGCTCATAGTACAAGCTTCAGATAGAGCAAGAAACCACAGCGTTATTCAGGGTATATGGTGTTGATGAGTGATCTCATTGACAGGGAGCCTTCCAGTTTTCAAGAGGCATCAGACCAGCAAGTTTGAAGGGATTCCATGGTGGAGGAGCATGCTTCCATCATGAAGAATGATTTTTGGGAGGTGGTGCCAAGACCTGAGGGAAATTTAGTGGTTGGGTCTCACTGGATCTATAAGATCAAGCATGCTACAAATGGCAGCATTGAGAAATTCAAAGTCAAGTTTGTGGCTAAGGGGTTCTCTCAGAAAGAGGGAGTTGACTATGATGAGGCATTTTCCCCAGTAGCCGAATATACTTCCATTAGGGTCATGATCTTATTAGCAGTAAAGATGGGTTGGAAGATTCATCAGATGGATGTTAAGATGGAATTCCTCAATGGATTTATTAAGGAGGAAGTATATATAGAAAAAATAGAGGGTTTTGAGGTATATGGGAGGGATTCCCATGCATGTAGACTGAACAGAGCATTATATGGGCTAAAGAAAGCACCTAGAGTGTGGTATGAGTGCATTGATGGTTACTTACAGAGAATGGGATTTGTGAAGAGTGACGCAGACTCAAACCTATACTATATCATCATAGGTGGAGAGTCACTCATTCTGCTGTTATATGTGGACAATCTATTTCTAACTGGTTCACGTAGGATTATTGCATATTGCAAGAGGGATCTTGCTTCAAAGTTCGATATGAAGGATTTGGGGTTAATGCACTATTTTCTTGGATTGTAGGTGTGGTAGCAAGATGGTGATATTTTTCTAGGATAGGGGAAATACACAATGGAGATCTTGAAGAGGTTCAGGATGCAAGACTGTTGGTCGATGTCTACATACATGGTTACAAATTGGAAGAAGATAGATGCTTCCAACCAAGAGGCAGTGGACCCTACCTTATACAGGCAGTTGATAGGATCTCTCATGTATATGGTCAACACCAAACTGGACATTTGTTTTTTTGTGAATACTCTTAGTTATTCATGGCCAAACCAAGGAGAGCACATTAGATAGCAATGAAACATACATTGAGGTACCTACGTGGCGCAATTGAGTATGGTTTGAGATATGCTCAGGGATATGGAGTGAAGTTGGTGGGATACACATATGCAGATTGGGAAGAAAATGCAATGGACAGGAAAAGAACTTCAGGGTGTTGCTTCAACTTGGGATCGGGGGTTGTCTCTTGGTTCAACAAGAAGCAGAATTCTGTTGCATTGAGTTATGCGGAGGCAGAATACATGGCAGTGAGCATGGAAGCATGTGAGGCCATATCGATTTGGAAGTTTCTATTGGATTAGTTCGGTCAGGAGATAGAGTCGACCATCATACACTGTGATAATCAGAGTGGCATAAAACTCTGAGAATCCATTATTTCATGATAGGTTGAAGCACATCAACATTAGGTATCACTTCATCAAATATTGTGTGCAGCAGGGTGCAGTCCACTTACAGTATGTACCTAAAGATGAACAAGTGGTGGATATTCTCACTAAGTCCTTTATGAAGGGAAACTTTTTCTACTCCGGGTATAAGATGGGAATAGTGGAGAACACCTTCCTCATTAAGAGGGAGCGTTGAAATATTGTAATGAGGACAGATGTATTGGATAAAGAAAGATCTCATTCAAGCTAAGGATACATGAACTAATGTATCTCCAAGTCATTTAATTTTTCCTAAGTCTAACTTAGGGAAATGGGTTTAATTAATTTAATTAGTGATCATTTAAATATTTCCTAAGTCTAACTTAGGAAATGTTGATTATTAATTATTATTAGTTAACCACTCATTAGAAGCTTCTTTGATCTTATACAGAAAGTCAAAGTTAGTTTTATATTAGATCATAGCCATTTATTTGTCATGTTAGGGATTTAATATCCACCATCCAATCACTGCGCAGGAGATTTATAAGCAAGTGGGGTGGCTTGAAGAGATCATTTAGTTGGTGAGTGACACCAAGAGGGATTTTGTTGGGTTGTTATATTCTTTGCAGTGAAATTTGAAGGTTGAGGTGGATCAACCATGAAAATTTGAAGTTGAAGTAATCGACAACAAGTCCAAGAGGTCGAAAGGCGATCATGTGGCAACCGATTGAATACTGAATGAATTTTGACTGGTAGTCAACTAGTAATTTGACTTGGTAATCGACTATAACAAAAACTTGAGATTCGCGGGATTTGTATCCAATGATCTGTGTGGATCTATAACCATTTTTTAGCGCCTTTCTTTAGGGTTTTTCCTACTATAATGCCTATAAATAAGGTGTGTTGTAAATGTTGTAAAATCTAATCTTTAGATATATCATTTTAGAGGTTGTTGGTCATGTAGATGTAAGTCGAATTGGATACATTATTGTTCTTGTGTAAATCAATAAGGTATGACCTCGATTGTGTCTTAGGTGTAGACCAAGGTTAGGTCTGTAACCTTTTATTATGAATCAATAAGACAACAAGAGAACAATATGTTCAAGGAATGTTGGTTTTTCCATTTGGGTTTCCAGGGTAAAATATATGTGTACTGTGTGTTTGCTTTGTCATATATTTTATAGCTCAAATATTTTTTCATCTCTTATATTAGGCTTAGTGTGGAAGTGTTCTATTTCCTTGCATGTGGTATCAAATCTTGGTTTAACAACCTTGGATATCAAGCTAAACCCAAAGTCCAGTAAGAGTCGTAAGTCAGAGATATTTAAAAGTTGTGCTTAAAGAATGGTAAGTAGCTCGAGAATTGAGACTGAAAAATTCAATGGCCAAAATTTTGAGTTGTGGAAGCTTAAAATTGAAGATATCCTTGTATATTGAGAACAATAGGAAGCAATCTGTCCAGACACCATTCCAGAAAGTATGTCGAGGGAATAATGGACAAAACTCAAGATAAAGGAAAGTAGTATGATTCGACTCTGTCTTCCAGATTTGATGCTACTAAATGTCTCAGGAGAAGATTCGGCCAAGAAATTGTGGGACAAGTTGGGAATATTATACCAGGTGAAATCCCTAGTAAATAAGTTATTCTTTAGAAATAAATTGTATCTTTTGAGGATGAGTGAAGACAGTTTAGTAATTGAGCATTTAAATTCTTCAAGAATGGAAAGTAGCTCGAGAATTGAGACTGAAAAATTCAATGGCCAGAATTTTGAGCTCTAGAAGCTTAAAATTGAAGATCTCCTTGTAGATAGAGAACAATGGGAGGCAATTTGTCCAGGCATGATTCTGGAAAGTATGTTGAGGGAAGAATGGGAGAAACTCGAGATAAAGGAAAGGAGTACGATTTGACTCTATCTTGCAAATTCGGTGCTACTAAATGTCTCAAGAGAAGGTTCGGTCAAGAAACTATGGGACAAGTTGGGAAGCTTATACCAGTCGAAATCCATGGTAAATAAGTTGTTCTTTAGAAATAAGTTGCATCTTATGAGGATGAGTGAAGACAGTTCATTAATTGAGAATTTAAATGCATATAATACCATAATAAGCCAATTATCCTCTGTGGATATTAAAATCATTGAAGAGGAGAAATGTATTAGCCTATTATGTTCATTTCCATACTCTTGGGATGGCTAAGTAGTGGATTTAGGGAGAAATTCAACCACATTAGTACTAGAAGACATGGTTGCATCTCTATTATCAGAAGAAATGAGAAGGAACAACATGGAAGGATCGATCAAAGATGCATTAGTGGTGAGAGGTCAATCGGTTGACAGAGATAAAGGCAAATTCTTCGGCAGGAATTTTAAGTCGAAGGGTAGATATAAATCCCTTGTTCAATCGACGAGAAGATGTTGGAAATGCGGTAAAGTTGGGAATTATAAAAAGGAATACAAGCCGAAGGAAATGGAATTCAGTACAAGATCCAATGAGAAGTAGTTGACTGAGAGAAAGATGACTCCATATAAAGAAGGCGATGTGTACCTGGCGTTAACCTGTACACAGTCGGATCAAGATGTTTGGTTAATCGACTCAAGAGCATCCTATCATATGACACCACATAAAGAATGGTCTGTCAATATGAACAATATGAAGGAAGCGATGTGTTCTTGGGGGATGAATCGACAACCAAAATTGTCGAACAGAGAAGATTCTGATTAATACTGCAGGATGGGAGGAGTAGAACCCTTCCAAGTGTGCTACATATTCCAAGTTTGGCTAGAAACCCAATCTTTGTCAGTAATATGAGTGATGCAAGAGTGAAGACTCTATTTTAGAAGGATACGTGCAAGATGGTCAAAGGTGTGATGGTATTAATGAAAGGATTTCAAATTGGAACCCTATACAAGCTGTTAGGGAATGTCAACTTGACTGGATGCAATAACATTGTTGTTCCTAAAGTTGACTTGACTTCAACTCGACTCGACTCAACTCAGGCTAATTCAATTCAAACCGAATCAAAAATTATTCGTCAAGTTGACCCAACCATGTTATGGACTGTGAGGATGGGATACATTGGAGAAAATGGACTTCGAACTATGCATAAAAAAGGTATGGTCAAATATTTCCCTGAATGTAATTTAGAAGTTGACTTTTGTGAACATTGTATATATGGAAAACAAATTCGGGTGAGGTTCTCATCTGGAGCGACAAGGGAAAAGGGGATTCTAGAATTGGTTCATAGTGATGTGTTTGGACCTATTTCAGTGCCTTCACTTGGTTGATCCTTGTATTATGTCTCCTTCATGGATGATTTTTCCAAGAAGACATGGATATATTTCCAAAGGAATAAATCCAAGGTTTTCGAGATATTCAAAGAGTTTAAGTCTCTTGTTGAAAACCAGACAGATAAGAAGATTAAGATGTTGAGAACTGACAACGGTGGTAAAATATGTGGAAAAGAATTTGAGCAATTCTGCAAGCAGTGTGCATAGCACACCAAAATACCACACTATATGCCCCACAAAAAAATGGAGTTGTCGAGAGAATGAACATAATGTTGATGGACAAGGAAAGGAGCATGTTGAGTGGTGTTGGGATCGCACAAGAATTTTGGGCAGAGTCAGTTGACATTGCAAAATATCTGGTGAAAATGTCTCCTTCGTCGGTGCCAGTTGACATGACTCTACATGAGGTATGGTCTGGTAAGAAGCCCTTGATTTCACATCTCAAATTATTTGGTTGTGATGCATTTGTTCATGTTCCTAAAGAAAAAGAAAAAATCAAGATGTACAAGAAGGCAGTCAAGTGTATTTTTATTGGATACAAAGAAGGAATGAAAGGAAATAAGCTATAGGATCCTCCATCAAGGAGAAGTGTGTACATTCAAGATGTGGTCTTCAGAGAAGTCAAAAGGAAGTTTGAGTTTGAAGAAATGGTTCAAATTGAGAATAATCTCGAGAAGGTATGGTTTGAACTGAGGAATAAAGAAGAATATGACTCGAATGAGACAACTAAATCAGATGAAGAGGTGAAACAATCGACCCTCATTGTAAAGAGGTTTGTATGAGTAATTAAACAAGTCAAAAGGTATATCCCACCTAACTTTCGTTCCACATTTTTGTTAACTACCAATGACAACGAGCCCAAGTCGATAAGGGAATCAATCAAATCGACAGAGGGGAGACTCTCAAAGGATTCCATGGTCGAAGAAATGGAATCCTTGCACAAAAATGAGACGTGGGACTTAGTCCAATTACCTAGTGGAAGGAAGCTTGTCGGTAGTAAGTGGGTATTCAATAAAAAGATGAACATGATAGGTCAAGTCGAGAAATTCAAATCTCGACTGGTAGAAAAAGGATATTACCAAGTCGAAGGAGTTGAATTCGGTGATATGTTTTCCCTTGTTACAAAGTTTACTTCCATTAGAATACTAATGTCTCTGGTAGCAACATTTAATCTGGAAATAGAACAAATGGATGTGAAGACAGCGTTCCTACACGGGAACCTAGAAGAATAAATATACATGAAACAACCTAAAATATTTGTAGTCAAGGGAAAGAAAGATTTGGTATGCAAGTTGAAAATATCCCTTTCTGGTCTAAAGAAATCACCAAGGATGTGGTTTCAAAAGTTCGACACATACATCCTTAGTTTGGGATTTGTGAGAAGCAAATATGATCACTGCATATATTCCAAAAAAGAAGGTGGGTGTTTCATATAAGTATCTTTGTATGTCGACAACATGTTGTTGATCGGAAACAACATGGACATAATAAAGGAGGTGAAGAAGTAGATATCCTCTAAGTTCGACATGACGGATCTCGGTGCAACGACCTTCATTCTTGGAATGGATATCATTAAAGATAAAGTAGCTAGGAAGCTCTAGTTTAAACAAAAGAAATATTTGAAATAGTTTTGAAACGTTTCAACATGTAGGATTGAAAACTTGTAAAGGTGCCAATTCCCATGGGAGCAAGACTAATAGTTGAACAATGTCCAAAGACACGGGAAGAAATAGAGGATATGGCATGTGTCCCCTATGAAATTGTTCTTGGTAGTCTAATGTATTTGATGGTGTGCACTTGACCAGACATATCTCATGCAGTGGGCGTGTTGAGGAGATGCATGTTGACACCTAGAAAGGAGAATTGGACAACTATCAAGAGAGTATTCAGGTATTTGTGTGGCACAAAATATTATGCTATGCTACCAAAGAAAACTTGGAGGTGACATTGAAATAGATGTACATAAATTTTTCGAAGTCGAATGGGTCGGAGATATGGATTGATGAAGGTTGATTAGTGGATATGTGTTCAAGATGTTCGATGGAGAAATTAGTTGGATGAGTAAGCAACAAGAGGTTGCATCCTTGTCAAAAACAGAAGTTGAATACATGGCAGCCACTCATGCAAGAAAAGAAGAAGTATGGTTGCAATGGTTGTATTCAGGAATTGAGTTTGAACAAAGAGCTATGAAGATAAGTTGTGACATTCAAAGCTCAATATTTATAGCAAAGAACCTAGCTTATCATTCCAAGACTAAGGATATTGATGTACAATATCATTTCATAAGAGACATGGTGGAAAGAAACAAGGTGTTATTGAAGAAAGTAGACACGTTGGAAAACATATCAGACTCTTTGACCAATATTGTAAGTGTTGTGAAGTTTTCTTGGTGCAGAGAGGCAATGGGAAATATTGCCCTGGGTCTATGAATAGAAGTTCAGAAATCTCTTGGTTTCAGTAAAGAAAACAACAAGTGGGAGAACATTGGGTTGTTATATTATTTGTAGTGAAAGGGAAGGTCGAGGTGGATCGACCGAGAAAATTCAAAGTCGAAGTGATAAATAGCAAGTCAAAGAGGTCAACCTACAAGAGGTCGAGAGGTAGTTGTGTGGCAACCGAATGAAGATCGACTACTAATCCGACTTGGTAGTCGACTATAACAGAACCCTAAGATTCGCGGGATTTGTACTCACATGATTTATTATTAGAGTGATGTGAAATATTGTAAGTTGTATATTGATGAGAAGGAGGATTTTGTGGCTATGCATTCATATCACAATTTTGAGGAGAGAATTGAGAAGTTGCATAGATTGGTGGATGAGGTCTTGAGGAATTTTCTAGATTTGTTGATATTATGGATTGATGATTTGCTTTCATAGAGAAGAATGTTATAGGATTAGTGATTACAAGCTTGATGGGCCTTCAACCTAAAGGTTGAGGCAATCAGATTAGGAGGAAAGATCTCATGTCCCCCATAGTTGGTTACACATTAGATTCTTGAATATTGTTGTCATTGGAGATACCACTACTGTAATTGGTGATGGTGGTGTTTTCTAGAGTTTTTGAGCTTATGGATCAATGAGATGATTTCAAAGAGAAGCTTGGTCTAGGATTAGTGATTTCAATCTCGATGGGCCTTCAATTCAAGGGTTGAGGGAATCAGATTAGGAGGAAAGAGCTCATGTTCCTCATAGTTGGTTACACATTAGATTCTTGAATATTGTTTTTATTGGAGCTACCACTACTATAATTGTTGATGGGGGTATTACTTTTCCAACTTTCCACTTCTTCTTTACAAGTGCCCTTCAAGCATCTTCTCCTTATTTTAATTGAAAAGTCAGATAGTTATTATCTTTATGTGTAAGTTGATTCCCTTTGAATAGTTGGTCCTTGAATATTTATTGGATTGAATTGTAAATACCTTACAAATTTAGCTTAGTAATTAAGGTTACATATCAGAAAACATACAGTTTAAATTCTTAATATTGGGGGCTATGAACATTTCTCGGCTTCATTTAATTTGATTATTATGCTAATCTTAGCAGTACTAATGATTCCAAGCAAGTAAATTTTATTAGTTTTGAAATTCCCATTAAGAAATCAATATTAGAGATTAATTTAGGGGTTCTTCATGTTAGAATATAATGGATGTGCTCATTTTACCATTGACAATATCGCTATTTTCACCCAACCATAGGTTGAAGCCACCCTCCGAGCACCTTAACCTTGACAGAGAATCACTCCAAAAGAAAACCCTAGGCTAGATATCCAAACAAAGGATAGTGTACCTTTCCCCAAGGATAGTGCACCAACAAGAGCTGATCAGATAGTCCAAACCCTAACCAAGAGATAGTCCAAGCCAAACATGATTTTCTAGCTGCAACAGCTGCAATGGCAGCTCTCCTCCAAACATGCGCACAAAATTGGGCACTGCAGTGCGCACAAGTGTTGCTCTGCAATTCTGAGACTACCTGCCAGAATGAAGACTAGCCTCATGTATTTATAGTAAATCTGGCTAACTGCCTGGGCCGACTTCTCATTCTGGGTATTTTTTTTTCAGTATATATTATTTCTTCTGGCCGACTTCTTCTCTTGGAGGCTAATAACCTAATACAAGTTATCCTCTTGAGTCGGCATGTCTTCTAGGGTTATTATCCAACTCATTAGGGTTTCTTCTTGCTTCCTGGAATATTCTATTCTCATCAGGTTTACACATGGAGGTAAATACCTCACGCAACTACCATAATATCAACACTCCGTCCTAGCTAAGGAGGTATTACAAGTAATGGTCTTGAGCACAAATATACCATTCACCCGGTAGTATCAACATAGTTGTATAGACTATCTCATGACTAGATCATGAGCACCATCATCACCATCAGTGTCATCATCTACATCATCTCTCAGAACCATACTCTATATGAGTAATGATACTCACTCCACAGAGTGACACAAGAGCCATTCTTCTTATCTAGAAGAGTAAATGTTCTTAACCATTTTCTGTCTGGAAAATATTTGATCATCTATCTAGCTGATAATCATTTTCAACACTGTTGTTAGTCTTCAAGTCAATTGGAACAATATTATTCAATAGAACACAATTGTGTCTATCCATAGTAGTACACAACTACAATCCAGTGGTACACTACCACACCAAGTACCACATAGATACTTGATCAAACAATGGAACACATCCACCACAGTAGTATACATCTATTGTCTAGAAACATACGGTCTTCATAACAATCATCTGATATCAACCTGCATAGAAACAATGTTATGATATAAAATGAATCATCTGGGACATTCTTCCACTCACATCTGTGATATTTGGAAAAGCATCTACCTTCAGAAGGTAAAACATCAATATTAAGCTATATGGATTATTCTTCTAAAGAAAGGAAGAATAATTGTCCTGATTTTTTGAGCCTGGACCATTCCCCACCCTCGGCCATTCCTCTGGCACTTACAAAGCGCAACCTGGAGAGAATGAATCTACCCTAAGGAATGACTATCCAGACCATTTCCAAAGGAAATGACTGTCCTGCACCAACCTCCAAAATGGACAATTCCCCATGTTAACCACAATGGGAAATTGTTGTCCAGCAAAGCAGGCCAGTCTTATTGAGTAACCCTCAAGAAGAGAGACTACCCTAGACCACTTCCCATGTTAACCATAATGGGAATTCATTTTCTATGGTACATAAGCAATCTGGACCATTTTCCAAACTAGAAAATGTATGTCCGTCAAAAATCTCAATCCACTTTCCGAACTGGAAAGAATCTGCTCATCCTGGACCATTTTTCGAACTGAAAAATGATTGTCCATCCATCAATAATACATCAGTGCTCCCTCCCAACCTGGGAGTCATCTCTTCCTTTTTCAATAAGGAAGTCATCTCCACGAGCTCCATCTTGAGTATTCAAACTCTTTCATCTTGGACAGAAGCTTTACAAAAATGTTTGCGTATCTACTCATCTGTGGAGATATGTATTGGAGAACCACTTTCTCCTTTCTGGACTTCATCATGGATAATTTAATGCTTGATTTCAAATGTACTTTGGTCTGGAACATTGGTTTTCTCTGAAGTCTTCATGTAGCTCTGATCAATAAAGTATATCATTGCTGGAAAACTGGAACATATCCATACGGCACTTCTTTTGTCATCATGAGATCTGATCTTCTGAGTTATCATCTTGATACAATATCTCTATTATAGAAAATCTTCACCACGCTTATGTTGTGCACTGGAGGATCTTCACCAAGTTATCTGCATACAAGGGTCTCTTTATGGTATGATTCAAAGTCTTGAGGTTTCTCTTCATACGCTTTTTTTTTTTTTAATTTCTCTGGAGAATAGTCTTTGCATTTATCTAATGTAGAATTCCAACCCATGGATATTGCGGATGATATAAAGACTCATGTAGAGGTATGTCTGGTTTATTGGAACAAGTAATCATCATATTCTTCTCCCTCCATCTGGCAGAACCTCTAGTTCTGGATCTTGCAATGCTTGCATATATACACTGCTCTTCATCACAACTTTCAGTTCCTCTATTTAATTTCTTTTATTGAGTTCATATTAGGTTGGTAATATTGTGATTCTTAATACAGGGACTGGTTGTTCTAGTTTCTCTTTCTTTCTTGGAATCTTTATGTTCTTCCTAATTTTTTTCTTTATCTCTTGGGTCCATGGAGTTTCTTATAGATTCCATGCCCTAAAGATTCCACTTCTTCCTTTCATTATAGAATCATGGATGTGGATGGAAAACCAAGGATACTTTAAGGCTTCTCTTTGAAGAAGACTTCTTTTGAGGTTGAACTGAACACGTACTGTCTTTCATGGTTGCTACCATGGATATATACTTCATCATCTTCAATGGATCATATGATTAGATCCATCCTAATCATTGCTTCATGTATGAGTGCATATAATCAGCTCCCTATGTCTAACAGATTCCATGCTTCCGTCTGAATCCTTATTGTCTTTTGCAATATATAATCGTCTCCCTCCATCTAACAGATTTCATGCTTTCATCTTATTGTCTTCTGCAAAACGTCATAAGTCTTTCTTCAATTTCCTCTTGATTGTTGACTTCTTTCTGTCTTTGCTTCTTCTAAGTCTCTTCATGATTCATTCTGATTTCGGCTTTCCTTGTATAATGATAGTAGTCCTTATCTTGTTGTTCTTCCATAGGTATAGTTCTTCTTGGAACATGTTATCTTTTGAGAGATATATATACAAAATATGTACAGAGGCAATGCAAACAAGATATGTACAAGAACTAAGAAGAGTATTGTTACCTTTAGAAGAAGAAGTCTCTTTCATCCTGCTTAGTCTTCTTTGTAGGTTCCTTTTCTTCAGCAACTGATGCTTTGTGTTTCTCCTTCCTTTTCTTTAGTTCGATACAATTATTCTTGTAGTGACCATACTTTCGACAGTTGAAGCATTGTATTTCTAAAACATCTTTCTCTTGATTTGGCTTCCTCCTTGAACCAATCTTCCTTTTGTTCCTGAAATTAATCTTGTTGTGAAGGCTTGATCATCGTATTTCTTTTGGGGTTTCTCTTTTGCACTGATCTTGGATTCTTCTTGAGCACAGCAAGTCCAAAGTTCTTCAAATGTAGGATACTCCTTCCTTGTGTTCATGCTTGCGGCAAATGCATCCCATGTCTTGGGAAGACCATTGAGTACTATGTTTACCAATTCATTCTCTGAAATGATCTCTTCAATAGCTTGTAGTTGATCTCTTAAGTGGGATATCCTCACAAAGTATGATGTTATGCTATCATCATCATTCATCTTCATGTCATAGAGCTCATTCTTTAGACTCATTATTTGACCAATGTTTATGAGTGAGAAGAGGTTTGTTAGGGCATCGTACATCTTCTTCAATGAGTCAAGATGGGAGATGTAGGGTATCAAGTGGTATTTTGTAGAGTCCACTAAGATACTCATGGCATTGATGTCACCATCTTTGAACTTCTCCATAACTGCACCATTATGTGGTTCCTTCTCTTTTCCTTCTTCAAACTTTGGTTCCATGATATTTCCTTTCACGATATCCAGCACTTTATTCTTGGCAAGGATGAGGTCAATCCTTGTCTTCCACGCTCTAACATTAGAAGATCCATCTAACTTTTTCTCTGAATTCATAGAGTAAGTTATGGCTGCTTTGACTTGGTCAACCCTAGTCTGACCAAAAACTCAAACTTGACGTCTTGGCTTGCTGAGAGGACCAGGAGATGCGCTGGGATAGGGTGCACTAATCTATCTGGTAATTAGGTCAATACCTTCACTTAAGGTTCCTCAACGAGAGAATTAGGGTTTCTGCAACTGCACTTACTAGTAACCCTAGTGGCAATGCTATGGTGATTGATCCTACTAGAAACCCTAGTAGCAGTTCTTCAACGAGCTTAATATCCTTACGGATATGTTTCCTTCCAGCGATTAGACAAAATTAAGGAGGAGTGGGCCCATAACCTGTTAGAATATAATGGATGTGCTCGTTTTACCATTGACAATATCACTATTGTCACCCAACCATAGGCTGAAGCCACCCTCCTAGCACCTTAACCTTAACAGAGAATCACTCCAAAAACAAACCTTAGGCTAGATAGCCAAACAAAGGGTAGTGTACCTTTCCCCAAGGATAGCGCACCAACAAGAGCTGATCAGATAGTCCAAACCCTAACCAAGAGATAGTCCAAGCCAAACATGATCTGCTAGCTGCAACAACTGCAATGGCAGCTCTCCTCCAAACATGTGCACAAAGCTGGGCACTGCAGTGCGCACAAGTGTTTCTCTGCAATTCTGAGACTGCCTGCTAGAATGAAGACTGGCCTCCTGTATTTATAGTAAATCTGAATAAATGCCTGGGCCAACTTCTCATTCTGGGTATTTTTTTGTTTAGTATATATTATTTCTTCTGGCCGACTTCTTCTCTTGGAGGCTAATAACCTAATACAAGTTATCCTCTTGAGCCGACATGTCTTCTAGGGTTATGAGCCAACTCATTAGGGTTTCTTCTTGCTTCCTGGAATATTCTATTCTCGTCAGGTTTACACATGGAGGTAAATACCTCCCACAACTACCATAATATCAACACTTCACACATTAGATGAGGGAATAATAAGATTGGAATTCAACTTGAACAAGACCATTGAATCTAGTCTAATCACCTACATGTAAAATGAAGCTATAAAACAAAAAAAGTAGTGTCATTGGTATCTCCTTTTGAATATTTTGAGCCTTTGAGCTTTGATAACAATGGTCAAGATCTAGGTAGTCAAAGACGTTGGACCTTATAAATTGTGTTGAAATTCATACTAAGGGATTATAGGATTGTAGGATAATTGGCACACTACTATAAGGTAGAAATATTGAATAGTGTAGTGTGGTTGCATATGAAGGTTCATGTAAGGAATGGTGTGTATAGTTATATAGCCAAATCATAAACATTGTAGAAATGATAAACATGAAAATAATATATAGATCAATTGATAGATGTTATAACTTATTTGTGTGATGATATCACTGATCAGCCATGAAATCCAATTGAAGAATGATACCAAGAATAAAAAAAATTAGAGGCATGAAATGATTGTTCAATTTATACAATATATTATTGATTGCAGTGTTCCTTGTTAGCTAAAATAGAATACTCAAAACAAAACAAATGGAATATACATGTGGAAATAAAATAAACAAATAAAGATATGGAAATATAGTTGTAGAAAGAAAATAAACATAATCAAAATTGGAAAATAACAGCAGTAAGCAAACCTTTATTAATATTCAAAATTTGATGCAATGTTCACTTGCCTCTTCAAAGGGAAAATCGCCAACATGAGCAAAGCTCCAAATAAAATAATATGCAGTTAATACAATAACATACAGTTAACAATTGACTACATACCTTCTACTACAATATATAGTTTATAATTAACAAAAACCATAACCACCTAGTGGACCTCCATTAATGAGTCCCCAACCACCAACTAGTGGACCCTCTTTAACAAGACCAATTACATTTATTGATTTCAAACTCTACTATCATGTTAGGTCTTATTTAATAGAGATGGCCCTCAATCCATTAAGTAACAATATATTCTACTAACTACAGAAGTTAGGGTGGGACCCTAACATGGCCTCCCCCTTACAAAGTAGCCTTGTCCTCAAGGCTAGAGATGAGGAAATTGGTGAAGAATATTTGTTGGTTCCCATGTAGCATCTTCATGCTATGTATACTAGCATTGGATCAAAACTTCGTGCATAGTGTGCTACCAAAGACGACACTATCATTTTTCCAAAACAGCCTCAGGCTACAACCAAATGGAGCACTCATTGTGCAATTCTAGAAGGGTGATTTGAACTCTAACATTAGACCTAAGCACTTTCTTCGAGCACGATGCATAAAAAACTGGGTGGAGCTTAGAATGGTTGGGTAGTTCCAATTTGTAAGCCACTAAACCTATATTTTTTAGTATAGTATAGCATCCAAAAACTTAGGATCTAACTTATAGTGTTTCTTCTCCTTTTGTGAGGTTTTCTTAAAGATTTGGAGATGTAAGAACACATGATACTCTTCTTCAAAATGGAATTTAGAATGATTTTTATCAACCTGTAGCTTCATGTGATTCTGAGCCAACACCAAATTATCTTTGGATGTACAAAGAATTTCAACATGGGTTGTTGGGGTGTTTTCCACCTCCTAAACCTTAGAGAGGCCTAGTAAGTATGATATCATTTATGGGGGCAGTTGTCAATAGAAAATATTGAAGAGGATCATTTTAGTAGCACCATAATAGATAGCATTGTACCAACATTTATCCAAGGGTAACCATTGGACCCATTGGGATTTTCATTCAAAAGAAAAATAGCGTAAATAAGCTTCCAAACATTTGTTGATTTTTTCCTTATGGCCATCAATTTGGGGTGATATGCTCTAATGAGATTCAATTGGGTACCTTGAAGCCAAAGCAACTCCTCCCAAAAATTGTTGGTGAAAGTGGGATCATGATCAATCACAATGGATTTAGGTATGCCATTTGAATATAAAAATATTGTCCTTGAAGACATGTGCTACTGTGGGGGCCTTGAATGGGTTTTGTAAGGCACAAAAGTGAGAATATTTGGAAATTTGATCAATAACTGCCATTATCATTGATTTTTTGACTAATTTTGGTAACCCCACAACAAAATCCATCGAAATAACAATCCATAGAGTTGCAGGAAAGGGTCAAGGTTGTAAGGTTCCCGAAGGATTTACTATTTTCCCTTTTTGTTGTTGGAAAGTATCGCATCCTACCACAAAGGTGTGGATGTCCTTCTTCATCCCTTCCCAAAAGAATGAACACTTAATCATGTCACATGTTTTTTGAAACCTACAATGACCTATTGTGGGAGAGGAGTGTAATTCAGATAACACTTTGGATTTAAATGAGGAGTCCAAAATCAAAAAAATACAACCTCTATAGCAGAGCTCACCATCCTACCAACTGTAACCTGGGTATGTGTGTGGTTGGAATGTAGTTAGTGGATCATGTGCATGATTTTGGCATCCTCTAACCATTCTTGGCATACCACCTACAACAAACCAAGAAATAGAAAAGATAAAGAAAATATGGACCCTTCTGATCATACTTCCTAGAGAGAGAATCAGCCACCACATTTTCCTTTCCCTTCTTGTAGATGATCTCATAGTCATAGCCTAACATTTGTTGAAATATTGTAACTACAAAGAGTATTCTATTTATTATTGATGTATCATTCATTAGATCAATCACCTTTTGTGGATTGATCATGTCGGGCATTGTAAATGACCAAATCCCCTTTTGCGGATTGGTAAAACCCTAATTGTAATATGAAAATTGAGAAGTCGGCCCCTAGGAAAATTAAAGTGGTTCTAACCACCTAAAAAGAGAATTCATCCCTTCCAGTGAAGAGACACCTCCTTTCAACACTTGCCAGTTTGTATAAATAAAGGTAGCTAGCGCCTCATTTGTTCACTCGCTCGTTTGATCATCCAGAGCTCAAGTTTGGAGCTGCAGTTAGAGAAGAAGGAAGAGAGAGAGGCGCATTACTTGGGAGAGGAATTTTTGTAGTGTTTGGTTTATTCTCTTGGCATTGTATTGGCTATCTATATTAAGGAATTTTTTGTTGGGTTTTCTCCCCTGTGAGGGTTTCCCAGGATAAATGATGTGTCTCTTGTGATTGTGTTTCTCTTAGTTATCCTATCTATGTTATGGTTATATAGTAAATTGAAAAGAAACCTAATAATAGCTTAAACCTTAACAACATTTTGGTGACCCGTTTTTTTTTCTCTAGGGAGGACAACCTTTGTTCCAGAAAATATTTCAAGCTATGATGATCTATTTTAATATAAAAATGATGCCCCATCAAGTAAGGATGCCACATATCAACTGCATGAAGAATAGATAACATTTCCTTCTTATAGGTAGATTTCCCAAGTTTCTATCACATAATTACATGTGGGTGAAGGTGAGTGGACATCCCTCTTGCATTAATACACAATCCCAATTCCTTTTCATGAGGCATCACATTTCAAAAGAAAAGTCTTATTGATGTCGGGTAGGGTGAGAACTAGTGTGGTACACATAACATCTTTTCAATCCTAAAAATACTTTTTGGCCTCCTCATTCCAATTTAAAGAATTCGATTTTAGTAGAGTGGTGAGAGGAGAAGCTATTTTACCATAGTTTTGGACAAACTTATGGCAGAAACTTGTGACGCCAATAAATCCACACGAACTTTTAAGGTTCTTGGGATGAGGCTAGTCTTTCATCACCTTAATTTTCTTAGGATAAACATGCATACACTCCCCACTAACAATGTGTTTCAAATATTCAACTTCTGAAGCACCAAAATCATATTTAGAACACTTGAGGAACAATTGATGATTACATAGGAGTTGTAAGACATGATACACATATGCCACCCAAGATTTTTTGTATATCAAAATGTCATTAAAGAATACTAAGACAATAAGACATAGAAGGGTTTTAAACATATGGTTCATGAGGCTCTAAAAGGTGGAAGGTGCACTACAAAGACCAAAGGGAATCACCAAAAACTCAATGATCGTCATTAGTGCAAAAAGAATTTATGGAAATATCAACTTCCTTCATGTGAATTTGGTGACAACCAAAGCAAAGTATCAAGTTTGGTAAAGAAATGTGCTCCATGTATATCATCTAGGAGATCATCAATGATGGAAATGGGGAATTTACCTTTAACTGTGACGTTGTTAAGGGCACAAAAATAGGGACACATATGCCAAGTGCCTTATTTTTAAAGGACCATCTAAACCTAAGAAGAGTAAGGGATAGTAATATGACAGATTATATTGGCAACTAATAGCTCTTGTACAATCTTTTCAATTTGATTGTTTTAAGGAAAAGCATGACGATATGGGTGCACATTGGGTGGTAGGATACTAGGAAGCAATGGGATGTTATTATCATGCTCTCCACATGAGGGTGGTATCCCTTGGGAATGTTCAAATACTTGGTGGTTTTTGTCCAATACTAACTACAAATACAAATGAACTAGATGAGAAGCATCCCCAAAGGCTTTAATAGCATGAAATTGTGCAATAATTCTAGAATGAACCTTTTTGAGAAGCTTTTCCATATGGTGGGAGTTGATGATTTTTGGATATCCTACTTTGAGACCTTTGAGAACACAGGAAGTGCCATCCTACTCAAAACTTGCGTATAATTCCAGGAAGTCCATGGTGATCGGGCCTAATTATTAGTCATTTATTACCCAAAACAATATCATATATTTCCATTTCAATGGACATGTGATTTTTTAGGGAATACTCACCTATTTGATGTTTCATATTTTCCCAATTGTGTCTCGTAAAGTGATCTGATACCAATTTTCGTATACCTTAGATATGAAAACTTAATCACACATACAATATCCAATAATTGGAAATAAATTCTTCAATTGTTTATTTATCAAAATACCCTTGAGGTAGGGAAACACTTTACAAGGATCCCTTTATGAAAGGATCAACTCTTGTTCACTTGCCTCTTCAAGGGAGTAACCTCCCAATGAAATAATTTCTCTAATACAAAAATATTCTCATGCATGATCAATAAGGAGGACTACATCCTTATATATGGATACCAAATGCTAACTACCTAGTGGGCCTTCTTTAATGAGGTCGCATTACATTTATCGATTGTTACTACCTAATGGGGCTTTATTTAACAATAATTAACATTGTGGACCTAGCCCACATAACATTAAATGGCCACCATACTCTTATATCTAATGGGCCTATAGGCCCCTATTACACCCCTACATAGAATCCCAACATTCCACCCCCCCTTTAAGAAGCATTGTCCTTAACACGTGTACATATGATATACATCCATAATCTAGGGTCCCATGTACGAGTTCTAACCGCAACACTGAAGTAGTCGTGGAAGATAGTCCATAAACCCAGGTCCCATGTATAAATGTTGAATATGATGTTGAAGTAGTATTGGAAGCTTGCCCATAACCCCAAGTCCCATGTCCTAGTGCTCATGCAGACTCCCAATTAATGACACCTAAGCTCAATGAATCTATTAGTTTTGTGTTACAAATTCCCACCACTTTCATGTGGATCTAAATAAATAGAACCATTCATAGCAAACAAATATTCAATATCATTGTAAAAGGATGGCTTTGAAAGGGACTCTACCACTATAGAAGAAGCATACATGGAACTTGTAGGCACCACCTGTTGTTGTCTTTCATTGATGACGTTCTATTCATATGGTGAAGAAGTGTCATCAAATAGAAGCTGGAAATAGTTGTATTTCCAAAAATGATAATAGTTAAGATAGAAAACAATATAAGAATCCTCTAAATCACACCAAGCATCTATTTCATCTTGGCATTCGTCAACCCGGCTAAATTGCATTCCATTTGCAACATAAAATATTTACCACATGAGGTGTATTCCCTTCCCACTACAATAGTGAATGTTCTCCATACTTATCGTGACATGTTCATCTATGGTGTGGGGGTGGAAGTGTGCAAGCATTGTAGCGTGCTAATATTGATTGAAAGTATATCATATAATATACCAAATCAAAGCCTCATAAATTGTATATCAAATTTTGTTGATACGGTTGTAATCTAAGTACTCTATCGAAAGTTATTTGCTTTGCAATACCCACGGCCATCATTAGAAATCCCTAAAAAAAGGAAGATTTCAAAGTGAAATATCTCCTTCGTTTGAACTCGTATTCGAGTGATTTTTTTAAATCATGTATTTTTGTGAGGAAAATACATTTATACAATTATTTTCTAGAAATTCTACAAAACGATACTAATATACTAATCTAAGTGTTGTAGCTCTAGGTCTGCAAGAAACAACAAGTAAAAAAAATTACCCAACTATGCCCTGGAAAGTGCTCTGATACCCATCATTCTATACCTTAGATCTAAAAAATTAGTCACACACAAGATATCCAATAATGGGAAATAAATGCATCGATTCTTTATTTATCAAAATACCCTTAAGTAGGGAAACACCTTACAAGGATCCTTTTACAGAAGGATCAACCCTTGTTCACTTAACTCTTTGAGGGGGAAACTCCAATGAGCTAAGTTCTCCAATACAACAATATTCACATACATGCTCAACAAGGAGGACTTCATCTGTATTTATAAGTAACAAATGCTAACTACCTAGTGGGCCTTCTTTAATGAAGCCACATTACGTTTATCAATTTCTAACTACCTAATGGGGCCTTATTTGATGATAACTAACATCGAAGACCTAATACACATTACATTAAATGACCATCATACTTATATACTCTTATCTCTAATGGGCCTATAGGCCCCCATTACATCCATATGGAGGATCTCAATATTGATACCAAAACAAGTACAAAACCAAAGTGAAGTCAATATCATTGTGTCCCCAATTCGTGTCGGGGATACATGTATAGAGTAGAACTTACAAAAGCAAAAAGAATAGAGAATTCACAGACTATGGTATGAAGATAATTTACAATAGAACATGATACATATATATACATGAATGGATGATCAAATTGCTAATGGAGGCAATCCTTATGGTCGACCTTGTGCATAGTGAACAAGCTTGATCAATGCCTTATTCCCTAAAATCAATTTATCTAGGGTGTGCATTGACTTTGTCAAATTTGATCAATGGGGTGTATCCTAGGTTGACCTAGTCAACTTTGATCACCCATGTTATTGGCCATGTCACTCCTCTAGGCTATGGTGTGGCACTGATGTGACCCACTTAATTGTTGTTATGGTAGCATGGTGAGTTAGTTGTCGAGTTAGCACCAAAATGATATGGTGTTAGAAAAAATATTGGCGCTCTCAAGGTATAATCTAATTCATGCATGATAAGTCTACCATGACAAGGAACTTTTGTTGGTCATGTAAAGTGACGCAACAAGTGTTGTATAAATCTTGGTGCAATGAGTGTTGTAGAATTCTTGGTAGAAATGTCTATTGTGCTAAGGTTTTGTGAAGATCTAGTGTGTCTCGGAACCACACAAATGCATTGATCACTTTAAATAAGTGGGTAGAGGACATTGCCTCCCACACCAATTCAACCAAGATAGTGGTCATTTTTTTCTAGATAACATAACTTGTTTTAATTGTCCCTTGTAAATTAGCAATAAGGGTGGAATTTACTTTATGAATGAAATGATTTGGTCACTTACCTAAGACTTTGATTTAGCATTGGTCTATTATGCCTCACTATCATAGAGCTAATGGCCAAGTGGGGTTCTTCAAATTATTTATATCACCCTTGAGAAGGTATGAGACTTCAATGAGCATATTAGGATAGACATCTTCTCTAGTGCCTTGAGAATTTCAAATCACTAATAAAAATAACCAAATATTTCCAATGTCCTCAAGGAATTCCAATATATCTTCACCTTCGCTTGGGAAGTGTACTCAATTAGGTGATATTTGATCCTTGAAAAAAATCTAGAATTTGTACTATTTTGTTCAGTTTGGACAATTAGTAGACTAGTAACAATGTCTATAAATAACAATTGAGAATGAAGGATTCCCATAATAAATAGGTGTGTCTTCACCTTTCTAGAAAGATGGCATCCTCTTTGATACTAAATATAGAGACAAACCTCCCAAAAAAAAAACGACGCTTCTATGGTAAACTTGTATACTCACACAAAAATCCATAATCACAATTGTTAATAAATCACTTTCATGTCATTATGTTACTTACTAGTAAGCATTATAACAATTATTAAGGTAGGTAAAGTACTTGCATGTGTTGGGAATTGTTGCATTGCCAACCTTACATGCATCATTATCATTACACATTTGAATCTTCAAGTGGTAAGTCATCTAAGAAAAGTAGAAAAGGTTCTGCAAGTTGTACAACAATATAAGTTCATTTTTTTAATGCATATTTTCTTGCAACCATTTCAATCAATGATGGAATTTAACAACCAAAATGCCCCAAAAAGTAGAAAAGGCTTCGTGGGTTATGTGAGAATACAAGTTAATTTTTTAATGCATTTTTGTTTTCAACCATTCCAACCAGTGATGAAATTTGATGGTCGATGTTGTTCCAGAGTCTGTACTTAAGGCTTAGAAGTACAGTGTCTAGGCATCCAAAAGTGGGTAAAGGGTGGAGAAGAGAGAAACGTCAACCTTTGGCAAAGGAAACTAGGGAAGATTTCTACGTTGGCGTTGTCTAGATTCCAATTGTTCCTAGATGGTTATATCATGTTCAATCGTTTCCCATGAACGTTTGAGTTCAACCTGGATAGTAATTGTTTTAAGAATAATATCGAAAAGGTTTAAGGCAATGTGCGTTTGATTTGATAATCTGGGTTTGATATTGGGTTGTGTTGGTACAGGGACAGTCATGGAGGAACAGTCAAATAAGAAAAACTTCAAAGGGAAATTAATTGTTGTCTCAATTCGGTCGTATAAAAGAGAATTTACGGTTTCAGAAATAAAACGAGGTGCAAATCAAAGGCTCTTTCCCGTAACTGAGTTATATCTTAATAAAATGTATGAGGTGGGAGAAAAACATTTAGTTGTCTATCGAATAAAGCTCCTATCAAGGGAGAATCTCACGTATAAACAGAAGAGGAAAATTGTAAGGAAATAACCTGATGAAGCATAAAATATATATAGAATTCTGAAAGTGTTGATTGGTCTTACACCTGCTGATAGATGGTACATAGGAAAAACAGTAAACAATTACAAAAACCAAAATCCATTCGCTATAGTAGTGGTCGTACTAAATTATAACGAAGCATTCATTAGTTATGAATATGAAATGAAATGAAATATGAGATACAAGAAAACGAACTCATAACACAGTCGTGACGAAATTGAGAATCTTCAGATTTTCTTTGTATTAACTCTCAAAATGTAAAAACTCTGTTACAATCGACACAAAAAGGTCCAGCCCCCCTTCTCTTTCTTTCTATGGTATATTTATACAGTTTTACAATAAGACGGAATCTCAATCGTTACAAAAATTTCAGTTATGATAGGGAGGAGAGCAATCGCTACATTTCTTCTTCTTTGTCTTCACTTGGTGCCAGAAGTTTGTCCTCACGCGTGTTCGGTATAGGTGACACATCTTTCAACCAGCCGAGATATAAGCCTTGACAGTTCTGCTTGACAGTTGGCCTCAAAAGAGTAACAATATCGGGCTAATTGCGGCAGCCTGTCTTCCATCTGTCTATCTATGATGTCGATAGCGCACAATTGTGCGCTTGGTTTAATCATATATTTGTTTATTTGGACTATGTCCACCATAGTCACTTGGGAGATCTCGGTCGAATCTCTTTCCTCTTTGTCCTTTAAATCAAGTGCGATTTCTGCCATATTCATTTGAATCAATGTCTCAGCATTACCTCCGTTATCAATGCCTAGCAGATAGCCATCTATAGAACTAAAGGCCTCTTCTAAGGAATTTGTTACCATTTTGGCTTGCAGCTTGCCTTCCGCGATGTTGTGCTCCCATTCTTTTAATAGAATGTTTCCTCTGGTCTGCTTCGAAATGGTGAACCTAGAAGTAATTCCCGAATCCCTGTTGTTTGTGGATATCACAACCTCTTGGAAAGAGACCTGTGCTGCTCCAAATTCCCTTTCTCTAGCAGTTAAATTCTCCAAAAATTGATTAACCAGCAAGCAATTGTCCTGAATCTCCTCTACCTTGCTGAGTAAATTTCATTGGGCCACAGAGACTCTGCTCCGAATCTCCATCGCCTGGGACTAAAACATCCCGATATCTATCACTTTGTTTTCGGCGATTTCCACCCTAGCCTGCAGTTGTTGGATCAGATCTTTTTGTTGGGTCGCTTGTATCTGACCATCTCGAACCACCAGTTGTGCTTGTTCGAGCTTAGTCTTGAGCATCTCTAACTAATTTTTATCAGCCAACCTTGCTTTCTCTATACCTACACTTGCCTGGTCTTTGGTAGTCTCCGTTGTTGTGGCTAGTCTAGCTTACAGGGTCTTGATGAGGTGATTCTTTCGTTTCAGCTAGTTTTTCAAGATCCCGACTGAAAAATGATTCGTCGTGGCGTGTGCTCCTAATGTCCCTGCTATTTCAGTCACGAATTGTTCATTCCTCTTGTCTTTTCCATCAGTTATAACTTTGTATTTCTTGGTCGTTGACTCTCATTCCTGATAGAATTCCCTCTTTACCATTGCCTTTCTCTTCTTATCGAAGAAAAACTCATTCGGAGGGACTTCTTCTACCCTTATAGGCCTCAACTCTTCATTGAAGATCCATCCTGCATCAATATTTCCCTGAGTCGACTGCAAGGGGGTAACTGATGTGATAGGTTCTCCGATCTGCTTCGTTGATTTTCCCGGAGTAGTAACCGGACTCTACTTCTTTGGTGGGTCGAGAGTCTTTATCTCTGTTTTCAGACTCTTAGTTTGCTCTCCCTCATCCTGGTGTTTTTATTGATCGGGAGTCGCATCCTTCGAGCCTTCGGCATCTTTTTGTTTCACCTCGGTCGTACTCGGACTCTCACCCCGCAACACTGTGGGAAGACAATTGCGTCGATGTTCTTGGAACTTCAGAACATCGGCTCTTTCCTCAGGTGCCAAGGTTTGTATCCAAGCTAGAATCTCAGCATAGGACCCTGCGCCTCGAAAAATGTCATCCGAGGGTGAATTCTCGTGCTCAAATCTCTTGAGCCCGCAACTGGCCAAATGATTTCTCATGACCCTTTGCGGATCGTGCTTCTTGTATTCAATGAGGACCAAATTTAGCTCTTCCAGGGTTGTTGCCTCAGCTTTGGCATGCCCGAAATCTAATAAAGAATATGAATTTAAATGAACAGGAAAAGGTGGCCATACCTTCTTTGAGTATCCCTTAAGCTCCTTGCTTACACCACCGATTACTGTTTTTCTAGAAACCACACGACAAGCCAGCTTGTTGGGAATGAACAATGGCAATGCATGCGGGGGAACAGAATCCCCGAAAACTTTGAGATATGAAAATTCATCTTCTACATACCAATCAGCTATGCTGCTCAGATTTTTCACTATACTTTCCGAGATCCTGGGTGGAGGGTGACCGAAAATAGTGACATGCAAAGGAACCATCACCCAGTTGAAGATTTCGTATACGAAATTTGCCGCTTTGTTTTCCCATAATTTTGAATGATAGACGTGTATGGGCTCGTCCTCTACTAGAGTCCAACTCCAGCTCATTAAGGGAAATGGTGTTAAAAAACAAATGGCGTCCATAATGTATGCAAACATAAAAAATGAAGCAATTTTTCCACTTTCTTTTTGCACCCGATACTCTGTGACCCGATTGGTTAGGCTGTCGGACAGCATCTTCACCCAGTCGAAGGAACAACCTTCGACGACTCGAAACATTAGAGGTACCCATGGAAGAAAGAAATGTGAGGTGTCCTCTCTCCTGTATAATCTACATTTCATCATGGCTACATACCTGTACTGCAGTTCTAAAGAATCTATTGAATATATACCATGATTGTCTTCCCTGAACTTCGCAGCACACGAAACCCAATCTTTTATTAAGCTAGACATGGTTTTATCATACTTCACACATTCCTTCTGTTTGAATTCATCTAAGAATTCGGCACCATATGTAAAGTCGAACGTTGTGGGCAACTTATACATGGCTTGCAGATGTTCAGACCTGAAAGTCCCGATGGTGACCTTCTGCTCATTCATGATGGTTCTGGTTGGTATGTCCACATGGTCTAATGCCCATCGGACCATATCATAATATGGCAGTAGTTGTGGCATGGCTGCTACTTTGTGAATTCTGGATTGGATGGAGATCTTATACTTGGTGGTTATATCATCTTTTTCATTGTCACTGGAATCATTGGAATAATCCACCAATTCAGCCTGCAGAACATCGGAAACGAAAGACTAGTTCGGGACAGAGTCGACACTTCAAGGTGAAGTATCAGCAACGTTGTCTGAGCCTTGTCTCGAAACATCAACACTGGCTTTGGATGCTTTTCATGGGGCCATGACTGGAGATTGTGCTTTATCTCTTCTGTGATAGAAATATGTATATATACAGAAGTTAGCTCGCTCAAAGATCATGCTCGGCGTGGTATAGAAATGCATTTGTCATAATGAACAACATTTCTATATATATTTGAAAACGTTGTACTCTTTTAGATGAAATCTGTCAAATCATGCTCAGAAATAAATTTAACCATAAAAACCTGAGCTTTATTCATCAATTTGCCCTATTTCCTAATTAATGCCATAAATTTTGGTGGTTTGAAGTGTCAGTTACCGTATGGAAGAAATAAGGCTACCTCGTAAATCACGCAAGCATGAAAAAGTGGGATGTATTGATTTAGCTTAATTAATCCGGTTTTACCAACGTTAATTAATCTTTCACCACTCGTTGTATCGAGAATTTTTCTTTAACCTTTTGAACCTCTAACCCCCGAAATTGCGATGATTAATTTTGATTAATAAAAACGTAATTATGATTAGGAGCTTAATTAATTTCGTAATTATTTATATTCGTCGTATCGTGACTCGGAGTTTCGAAGGTAAGTTTCTCGGAAGTTTGCAAGCCGAGCTACGAAACCGCAAGATCGCGATAATACAACTTAATTAAAAGGGAAGGTAAACTCGGATTATGTGATTAATTAATTATTATCATACCCTTATCGTGATTTCGCGAGTTGGGACTTAGACAGCATAACTTTTAAAAAAGAAAACGTCGAGTGACACGGGTTATTAAAATAAGGACTTCATGTTCCCGGCTATCGGGGCTACGAAAATACACTTTTGGATTTGTTGAATGCCGAGGTGCGAAAACTCGATGACGTTTAATCATGGTTTAGGAAAAATTTACTCCCATTACTGCCCTGGGTAAAAACTAAAACGATTTCATCGTTCCATTGCTCGGGACGTGTGAACTACATGATTTATAGTATCCAACCTATGAGAACCCGAGATAGAACAAAAAGAAGAAACACTTTTACGAAAGGTAGGACTCACCTCGAGAGTACAATAATCATCACTGTTTGCGTGATAAAGCTTCGGAGATTTTGAAACCACAGACGGAAAAAACGAAAACCATCTTTCGATTTCGAGCATTAAAAATGAAATTTGTGACATGCTAGAAAAAAACAAAGGCGGCTCCAACATAGGCTCCAACTAGGGATCCCGCTTTCTTGTAAGGTCGGAAGAACAGTAGACCACGTTCCAATATTGGGTAAATGGAGTCAATAGCTTCAATCAAGCGAAAAGGTTCCTGAGAACAGTGTATCGAAAGGGGAAAGAGACTTCGTTCTTTACCTTGAAAAGCTTTTTCAAACTCAGATACTCTTTTTAAACTTAGTTGTAGTCCCTTTCACAACTTTCCCTTTCCCGCTACTAAATTCAGGTCTGCTTTAAGACAATCAAAACAGTTCTAGGAGACCCAACAGATCTTGCGGCTATCAACTTGCATCAAAATAAGAAGATTATATGTTTTTAATTAGGAAGTCTCGTCTGAACTCGGGATGTAGATCAGGCTTTTAAAAAGAATTGGTTACCGGAGTAGAGTGATATTCATGTATAACGGCCTTACAAATATCTCAGATATTGCTTCACTGCCAGCGAGCCTGTTCAGTACCCAGGTGAAGTTATCTGGCCCCTTTTACTGAATTTCCTTTCACCTCTTCAGAATATATGCATGCATTTAAATGTGAGACGAGGGAAATCATTTCCGAATTTCCTTTCATCGTCTCTTGGACTAGGTGGGGGAAATCATTTCTGAATTTCCTATCACCACCTATCTTATAATTTTCTTTTTAGAGCGCGAAGATGGGGGCAATCAGTTTGTATCAGGGCTGATATCTGTGTAATATTTTGCATTATAGGTCTGT
>JZKD02S1672670.1:1763408-1794732 GCA_000966675.3 Picea glauca
ATGGCCCATACCAGAGGTGGTCAAATTTACCATGTTTTGTTGCTTCTTCCTTTCTTGCATCCCACCTTAACACTAAATCACCTGGGAGGAAATCTTTTTCCTTTGCTTTGTGGTCGAATAATGCCTTCATGTCATCTTGGTACTTCTGCATATTTTCATCTACTTCGACTCTATGATGTTGAACCTCGATCAGTTGATTTATCCTTCTGGTGACATGATTGGGTTCTTCATTTTGATCTTTCCATAACTTCATCCCAAGGAGCACTAGGTTTATAGGCAGCACAGAATTGATCCCATATACCATCTGAAAAGGTGAAATGTCGATTGACCTTTTTGTGCTTATTTGATTCGCCCACAATGCGTATTTTAAGTGCACATGCCAAGACCTTTTATTTTCATCCAATACTTTCTTGATTATATTTACCAGGCTCTTGTTAGATGATTCGGCCAATCCGCTTCCTTGGGGGTAATATGTTGTGGAATGACCAAGAACGATATTATACTTTTGACAGAAACCGATCATAGCCATAGATTTAAAATCTTGGGCATTGTTGGTAACTATCTTTCGGGGGCAACCAAATCTTGACAAAATATTGTCTTCTAAAAAATCAATTACCACCAAGTATGTTTCCCTTTTGGTTGGAATGGATTCCACCCATTTAGTAAAATAATCTGTTGTGGTTAAGATCCACTTGTGTTGAGCACTGGAATGGGGATTAATCTCGCCTATGAATTCTAGACCCCATTACTAAAATGGGGCTTTGGATTTTACTGGAACTAAAGGCAGTGCCGAGAGATTTTGTTTACCTGCAAATAGTTGACAAGGGTTGCAGGCCCGCACTTTGGCATTAACATCCGAGAAAATTTTTGGCCAGTAGTACCCAGCCCTCAGAATCTTGTAAGTTTTAGCTCTCCAAGCGTGATTCCCCCCATAGATTCCCTCATGAAATTCATATATAACCCGCTGAGTTTTCAATTCGACTAAACAGACTAGCAGAAAACTGAGTGAATCTTTGCAATATAGCTAACTTTCGGCGATACAATATTTAACTGCATGTAGTTTTAAAGTCCTGGCTTTAGATGGTGATAGCTCATTTGGGAATTTTAGAGTTAGCAGGTATGACACTATGTCTCTGTACCAGCCTGACGATATGAACTTCTCTTCGATCTTGTTTGGACCTGTTTCCTCATTCAACTCGTTTAGGTTCGTGTCTTCGTCACCTTCCTGCAGGCAATTGATATCTAGGGCTCTGAAATTTGACTCAGCTAAGAGTTTGGACAGGCCTTGCCCTTTTATCAATTTGGTTGATTTGACTTCTAGATCAAATTCTTGGATTTTGGGGAGCCATCACCCTCTTTTCCATCGTTGTCTGGCTATACCAATATATATTTCACAGAACTGGTAGGAACGTACGCAATTATCTTTGAGTGTAGTACATACGTTCTGAATGCCTTTAATGTTTTTACCATGGTGTACGCCTGTTTTTCCATTATATCATACTTCAGTTCTGCGTCTCTAAGGCTCTTGCTGAAAAAGGCGATCGGTTGTTCGAATCCTTCTTCGTTCTTTTGTAGGAGCACCGCGGTGATAGTGTGTTCGGAGGCAAATGAGAAAATAAGAAAATCTTTCAGATAGTCTGGGCTCGCTAACACAGGTGCCTCGCTTATGACTTTCTTAATATGAGTGAATGATGCTTTGGCCTCGGTTTTCCATTTTACTTCGTTGTCCTTTTTCAACATACCTATGATCAGTTTTACAATTTCAGCAAAATTCGGGATAAATATTCGTAAAAAAATTATTTTACCTAAGAAAGATTGAATTTATTTTACATTTATGGGAATATTTATAGTATCTATTGCTTCAATCCTCTTAGGATCAATCATGATTCCATCCCTAGATACGATATGATCCAACAGCTTACCTTCTCGCATGGCGAAATGTGATTTCTTTGGGTTTAAAGATAGACCAAACCTGTGGCATTTTTCGAAAGTCTGTTTGAGATGTATCAAGTGTTCTTCGTCGGTTTTAGAGAAAATCGTCAAATCGTCGAGGTAAATGACTACGAACTTATCCCTTTCTCTTATGAAAGCGATGTCCATAGCACGCTGGAATGTGGCCCCTGCATTCATCAAACCAAAAGGCATTTTTTCATACATGAACGTACCCCATGGTGTGGTGAAAGCAGTTTTTTCTCTGTCTTGTTCATTCATGGCGATTTGATTATAACCAGAGAACCCGTCGATCATAGATATTTGGTTGGCTCCAACTACCTTTTCTAACATGTGGTCCATTTTGGGCAGCGGATAGTTTTCATTGAGAGATGACTTATTTAAGTTTCAGAAATCCACACATAGTCTGATTTCCCCACTCTTTTTCCTGACCGGGACCAGGTTTGCTACCCAGTCTGAATATCTCAAAGGTACTATTATTTTCACGTCTAAAATCTTCTTAACTTCTTTTTCGATCACAAGTAACAAAATGGGGTTGATCTGTCTAAGATTTTGCTTTAATGATTTGACCCCAGACTTTAAAGGTATCTTGTGATCAATTACGGAAGTGTCATATGTTCTTAACTCATCATAAGACCAGGCGAAAACATCCTTATACTGTCTGAGTAGGTCTTTATACTTAATTTTTATTTCGGAAGGGAGGAACTTGGATATTTTTACCACCTTGGATTCTTCTTTGGTTCCTATATAACAATCCTCCACTTCTTCTGGTTGGGGTTGTAAGGTGGACTTCAGAGGTATGTCGTTTTGATCAAAAATTCTTTCCAGAGGAATCAATCCTTTCAGGATCTGGTTGTTTTTAAGGACCAGCATACAATGATCCGTGATTTTTTATCGGAAAACTTCAGGATCCTCCCCTTCTTGCATGATCCATATCGGGTCATTTTGATTTTCTTGGTCTGCATGCGTTTCGGAGAATTCACCCACTGCTTCAAGAAATTTCTTAATTTGTTCGTCATCCTCAAAGACCTGCCAGTGCTGGATATTGTTTGGTATAGATGGTCTGTGCTTCATTTCTATGTGATACTTCAATTTGAAAGTCGTAGAAGGGGAGAAGGTTGAAGTTGCTTTAGCCAATGCATCAGCATGTAAATTCTCTGCGCGCGGGATGAAGTGGACATTTACGGACGAGAAAAATTTTTCCATGAGATCCCAGGCACAATTCCTATAAGATCTTAATCTGGGATGCTTGGCTTGGTACTGTCGATTTATCTGTTTGACTATTAACTCTGCATCTCCATATACCTCTAAGTTATTTATTTTTATCTTTTTGGCAGCCTCTAATCTTAAGACCAACGCTTCATATTCACATATGTTGTTAGTGTAATCTATATCCCACTGTAGTCGGTAGGAAAAAGGAACAACGAACTTACCTTCGGGAGCCACTAAAAGCACTCCTGCACCGGCCCCTTCAGAAGATGAGGCACCGTCAAAATACATTTGCCAGACACCGGTTCTACATAGATCCTCTATCAAGTAACTTGACTCTTCCTGCTCTATATCGTTTTCCTCCAGACAACCATCTAAACCATCATCAAAAGACAAGATACAATTTCCCAAATCTTGGTCCGCAATGTAAATAGGGAAATTGTTTGGGTTTTGAGGGTCGCTCACTGTATATGCTAATCTCATTTCTCTGTAAAACTGAGTAAATTGACCGCCAAACACGGGAATTGTGGCGAACGTCATATCCAATTGAAGGGAACCCCCCAGCTTGGCTCCCCATGACCAGTAAGCCATACTTAGGGGGAATATTTGCAATAACCACATCCATCAGGATACTCTTAACCGGGACCTGTGCCAGGGTAACTACTAATTCCTTTATCATTCCCATACACTTAACCCTTCTCAAGTCAAAAGAGTAAAGGTCTCCATAAGGTCTGGTGATTTGAAGACCCAATTTGTCCATGATAATCTTAGGCATAACGTTATGGGAGGCTCTGGAGTCTAACATGCAATTATGTAGAAATTGGTAATATACATTTAAAGTGATATAAAAGGGAGCAATAGTATCTTTGGCCCCTTCAAAATGTGGACCAAAAGTGATGTTAGGTTTGTCATCTTCCAGGTTTAAAACATCAGACTGGCTTTCTAGTTTTGAGACACCCATCACTTTGGTAATCTGCTTCTGAAAAACGGAGTTTTTTGCTAGTTCTACCAGAGGGATTGGTATCTTAATTTTACTTATCTCGTTTCAAAACTGAAAGTTCCGCTCACCTTGTCTGTTTCTTTGGTTGATACTTTTGAATCCTTCCTTTCTGACTTATTCGTCTGGACCGCTTTATTACTCATGGTCCTGGTTGAAGGCGTAATTTTATTAACCGTTTCGGTTCCTTGTGCTTGGGGCTCGACTTTTCCCATTTTGGACCCTTGTGTGCTTAACACTTTCTCTTTGTTTTTGGGTAATAAGGTCTCTTCTAGAGTAGGCTCATAATCTTGACCTCTTTGGAGGATTTTTTTGGGTTGAGTAGTTGAGGTGGGCTTACTCTTAGATCTTACGTTATACTTGGGTTGGATCTCAGCCATTATCATCTCAGTTTCTTGTTGAGATTCACAAAGGTCAATATGATCACTTTCTTTACCCTTATTCGACGGTTGTTGCGTGTTTAGAGATTTTTCATAATCTTCTTGAGTTAGGTATGGTTGTGTGCAGTCATCACCGAAGTTCATGACGTCATTATCCGAATCTCCTAAGTCTTGAAAATCGTTCGCTCCTATAAAAAATTTGTTCTTTAAGGGAGCTTGGATTTTTTTATCTTTGTTTTTTATTTGTCTTTGTTGGTTCGGGGGGTTGGGGTTCCTCTTGAAATCCTTTTTGGAGAAAGAATCATCTTTGGCCTGATCGAGCTCCATTCTGGATATTTTATTAGACAGTTCTTTAATTACTCTGGCCATATTGTCTACCCTATCATCTGTGGATCTAACAGACCCCGATAGACCTGCTTGTTCTCTAAAGAATTTAGTCTCCCAATTTGTCGTTTCTACTTTAGCTTTAAGCTTACCAGAAGCCATCATATTAGACTCAATTTCCACAGCATCGTCTTGCATTCAGTTTAGGGTGGCTCCCCTTCTTTCTCGTAAAAGGAGTGTGAAATCCGGCTCGAAAGCCCCTGTGAAAGTTACCTTGGTCGTGGGTTGGGACGGTTTAACCTCGGCTGGGATTTTGTTATACAGTTTGTTAAATCTTTGAATAAATTCCATGACTGTTTCAGAATTCTTTTTTCTTAAAGACCCAAATTTGGTTAAATAATATAAGTGGTCCTTTCTTTCGCCCCATTGTCTGAGGAAAACATCTTCTAAGGTGTCGTAAGATAGGATAGATGCTGCAGGTAGACTCTAAAACCAAGTTCGGACCTGGCCTTCGAAGGTTTGAACAAGAAGCCTCGAATATACGTCTTCATGTTCAATACCTAGGATATATGTGAATTGATCAAAGAAATTAATGTGTTCTGTCGCGGTTAGATCCCCTTCCCCAGTGAATTTTGGAAAAAAAATTATGTAATTTTTGGGAAGGTCATGTAGAGGAACGGGCAATACCAAGGGGGCATATCTGGTTGCAACTTTCACAAACACTCTGGGAGGGGGGGCATGCCCTTGCCCTCCAGCTCCTCCTAGAGGATCTCCTCCCCCTCCTCCTCCGATGAACCCTCCACCTACTCCTATAAACCCTCCACCTCCTCCTCCGGCAGCTGCCATCGTTATTTGTGGAAAGTCATAAAGGGGGTTTCGGAAAATTAAAATTGAATCTTTATTTTCTTTGTGAGGAGGAAAATCCGGTGATGAAAGATAAGGAAAGCGAGGACTTAGTTCCTCGAATTTGCACGAGACAAAATCGGGAGAACCGACGGGTGTGGGAACCGAATGTGTAACACACTCTTTAGAATTAGGCGATATCGGGAAATTTACCTAAAGGAAATATGGTATGTCCACTGCCAACGAACTTTCAAGAGGGAGCTTTCCTTTGTGTACTAAGAGGATTGTTGGATGAATCTCACTCCTAACTTTGAAGCAATTTGACGTTAAAACTTTAGTATCAAAGAGAGGACTGAGTGAAGTTGAGGGTTCAGAAGGACTCTTAGTCTTCAGTTGTGGGGTTTTAAGTTTGTAGACTGTAGCGGTTGGCTTAAGAGAGCCTCTCGCCTTTAGAATCTTCTCGGGATCGGTAATGGGCGTAATCTTCTTACCATCCGGGTTTTTTCTGGTATTCCTTCAACCGGATGCTAGTTTATTACCTGTGGATTCGCCAAGTGAAATATTGAAAAGCATTAAAAGGTGTGTACTCTTTGTTCACTATCAAAGGGTAACACTTTAAACGAAAAACAAATGTCGTTTTCCCAGGGAAAAAGGTTTTGTAACTTCGGTCCCCGACAACAGCGCCAGAAAGATGTTGTTCGAGAGTTTGTACTTAAGGCTTAGAAGTACAGTGTCTAGGCATCCAAAAGTGGGTAAAGGGTGGAGAAGAGAGAAACGTCAACCTTTGACAAAGGAAACTAGGGAAGATTTCTACATTGGCGTTGTCTAGCTTCCAACTGTTCCTGGATGGTTATATCATGTTCAATCGCTGCCCATGAACGTTCGAGTTCAACCCGGGTAGTAGCAGTTTTAAGAATAGTATCGAAAAGGTTTAAGGCAATGTGCGTTTGATTTGATAATCCGGGTTCGATATTGTGTTATGTTGGTACAGGGACAATCATGGAGGAATAGTGAAATAAGAAAAACTTCAGAGGGAAATTAAGTGTTGTCTCAATTTGGTCGTATAAAAGAGAATTTACGGTTTCGGAAATAAAACGAGGTGCAAATCAAAGGCTCTTTCCCGTAACTTAGTTATATATTAATAAAATGTACGAGGTGGGAGAAAAACATTTAGCTGTCTATCGAATAAGGCTCCTATCAAGGGAGAATATCACATATAAACAGAAGAGGAAAATTGTAAGGAAATAACCCAATGAAGCATAAAATATATATAGAATTATGGAACTGTTGACTGATCTTACACCTGTTGATAGCTGGTACAGAGGAAAAATAGTAAACAATTACAGAAACCAAAATCCATTCGCTATAGTAGTGGTCGTACTAAATTATAACGAAGAATTCATCAGTTATGAATATGAAATGAAATGAAATATGAGATAAAAGAAAACGAACTCATAACACAGTCGTGACGAAATTGAGAATCTTCAGATTTTCTTTGTATTAACTTTCAAAATGTAAAAACTCGGTTACAATCGACACAAAAAGGTCCACCCCCCCTTCTCTTTCTTTCTATGGTATATTTATACAGTTTTACAATAAGATGGAATCTCAATCATTACAAAAAATTCAGTTATGATAGGGAGGAGAGAAATCGCTACATTTCTTCTTCTCTATCTTCACTTGGTGCTAGAAGTTTATCCTCGCGTGTGTTCGGTACAGGTGACACATCTTTCAACCAGCCGAGATATCAGCCTTGACGGTTTTTCTTGACAGTTGGCCTCAAAAGAGTAACAATCTTGGGCTAATTGTGGCAGCATGTCTTCCATATGTCTGTCTATGATGTCGATAGCACATAATTGCGCGCTTGGTTTAATCATACATTTGTCTATTTGGACTATGTCCGCCATAGTCACTTGGGAGATCTCGACCGAATCTCTTTCCTCTTTGTCCTTTAAATCAAGAGAGATTTTTTCCATATTCATTTGAATCAATGTCTCGGCATTACCTCCGTTATCAATGCCTAGAATATTGCCATCTATAGAACTAAAGGCCTCTTCTAAGGAATTTGTTACCCTTTTGGCTTACAGCTTGTCTTCCGCGATGTTGTGCTCCCATTCTTTTAATAGAATGTTTCCTCTAGTCTTCTCCGAAACGGTGAACCTGGAAGTACTTCCCGAATCCCTGTTGTTTGTGGCTATCACAGCCTCTTGGAAAGCGACCCGTGTTGCTCCATCTTCCCTTTCTCTAGCAGTTAAATTCTCCAAAACTTGATTAACCAGCAAGCAGTTGTCCCGAATCTCCTCTACCTTGCCGAGTAAATTTCGTTGGGTCGCAAAGACTTTGCTCCGAATCTCCATTACCTGGGTCTGAAACATCCCGATATCTATCACTTTGCTTTCAGCGATTTCCACCCGAGCCTGTAGCTGTTGGATCAGATCTTTTTGTTGGGTCGCTTGTATCTGACCATCCAGAACCACCAGTTGTGCTTGTTCGAGCTTAGTCTTGAGTAGCTCTATCTCATTTTTATCATCCAACCTTGATTGCTCTATACCTACACTCCCCTGTTCTTTGGCAGTCTCCATTGTTGTGTCCAGTCTAGCTTCCAGGGTCTTGATGAGGCGATTCTTTCGTTTCAGCTGGTTTTTCAAGACCCCGATTGAAAATTGATTCGTCGTGGCGTATGCTCCTAATGTCCCTACTATTTCAGTCACAAATTGTTCATTCCTCTTGTCTTTTCCATCAGTTATAACTTTGTATTTCTTGGTCGTTGACTCTCCTTCCCGATAGAATTCCCTCTTTACCACTTCCTTTCTCTTCTTATCGAAGAAAAACTGATTCGGAGGGAGTTCTTCTACCCTTATAGGCCTCAACTCTTCATTGAAGATCCATCCTGCATCAATATTTCCCTGAGTCGACTGCAAGTGGGTAACTGATGTGATAGGTTCTCCGATCTGCTTCGTTGATTTTCCCGGAGTAGTAACCGGAATCTTCTTTTTCGGCGGGTCGGGAGTCTTTATCTCTGTTTTCGGACTCTTAGTTTGCTCTCCCTCATCCTGGTGTTTTTATTGATCGGGTTTCGCATCCTTAGAGCCTTCGGCATATTTTTGTTTCACCTCCGTCGTACTCGGACTCTCACCTCGCAACACTGCAGGAAGACAACTGTGTTGATGTTCTTGGAACTTCAGAACATCGGCTCTTTCCTCGGGTGCCAAGGTTTGTATCCGAGCTAGAATCTCAGCATAGGACCTTGCGCCTTGGAAAATGTCATCTGAGGGTGAATTATCGTGCTCAAATCTCTTGAGCCCGCAACTGGCCAAATGATTGCTCACAACCCTTTGCGGATCATGCTTCTTGTATTCAATGAGGACCAAATTTAGCTCTTCCAGGGTTGTTGCCTTAGCTTTGGCATGTCTGAAATCTAATAAAGAATATGAATTTAAATGAATAGGAAAAGGTGGCCATACCTTCTTTGAGTATCCCTTAAGCTCCTTGCTTATACCACCGATTATTGTTTGTCTAGCAACCTCATGACAAGCCAACTTGTCGGGAATGAACAATGGCAATGCATGCGGGGGAACAGAAGCCCCGAAAACTCTGAGATATGAAAATTCGGCTTCTACATACCAGTCAGCTATGCTTCTCAGATTTGTCACTATACTGTCCGAGATCCTAGGTGGCGGGTGACCGAAAATAGTGACATGCAGAGGCACCATCACCCAATTGAAGATTTCGTATACGAAATTTGCTGCTTTGTTTTCCCATAATTTTGAATGATAGACGTGTATGGGCTCATCCTCTGCTGGAGTCGAACTCTAGCTCATTAATGGAAATGGTGTTAAAAAACAAACGGCATCCATAATGTATACAGACATAAAAAATGAAGCAATTTTTCCGCTTTCTTTCTGCGCCCGATACTCTGTGACCCGACTGGTCAGGTTGTCGGACAGCATCTTCGCCCAGTCGAAGGAACAACCTTCGGCGACTCGAAACATTAGAGGTACCCATGGAAGAAAGAAATGTAAGGTGTCCTCTCTCCCATATAATCTGCATGTCATCATGGCTACATACTTGTATTGCGGTTCTAAAGAAGCTATTGAATATATACCATGATTGTCTGCCCTGAACTTCGCAGCGCGCGAAACCCAATCTTTTATTAAGCTAGATATGGTTTTATCATACTGCACACATTCCTTCTGTTTGAATTCGTCTAAGAATTCGACACCATATGTAAAGTCGGACGTTGTGGGCAACTTATACATCGCTTGTAGATGTTCAGGCCTGAAAGTCCCGATGGTGACCTTCTGCTCATTCATGATGGTTCTGGTTGGTATGTCCACATGGTCTAATTCCCATCGGACCATATCATAATATGATAGTAGTCGTGGTCTGGTTGCTACTTTGTGCATTCTGGATTGGATGACGATCTTATACTTGGTGGTTATATCATCTTTTTCATTATCGCTAGAATCATCGGAATAATCCACCAATTCAGCCTGCAGAACATCGGAAACGAAAGACCAATTCTGGACAGAGTCGACACTTCGAGGTGAAGTATCAGCAACGTTGTCTGAGCCTTGTCCTGAAACCTCAACACTGGCTTTGGATGCTTTTCACGGGGCCATGACTGGAGATTGTGCTTTAGCTCTTCTGCGGTAGAAATACGTATACATACAGAAGTTAGCTCGCTTAGAGATTGTGCTCGGCATGGTATAGAAATGCATTTGTCATAATGAACAACAGTTCTATATATATTCGAAAACGTTGAACTCTTTTAGATGAAATTTGTCAAATCATGCTCAGAAATAAATTTAACCATAAAAACCTGAGCTTTATTCATCGATTCGCCCTATTTCCTAATTAATGCCATAAATTTTGGCGGTTTGAAGTGTCAGTTGGCGTATGGAAGAAATAAGGCTACCTCGTAAATCGTGTAAGCATGAAAAAGTGGGATGTATTGATTTAGCTTAATTAATCTGGTTTTACCAACGTTAATTAATCTTTCGCCACTCATTGTATCGGGAATTTGGCTTTAACCTTTTGAACCTCTAACGCCCGAAATTGCAATGATTGATTTTGATTAATAAAAACATAATTATGATTAGGAGCTTAATTAATTTCGTAATTATTTATATTCATCGTATCGTGACTTGGAGTTTCGAAGGTAAGTTTCCGGGAAGTTTGCATGCCGAGCTGCAAAACCACGAGATTGCGATAATACGACTTAATTAAAAGGGAAGTTAAACTCGGATTATGTGATTAATTAATTATGATCATACCCTTATCGTGATTTCGCGAGTCGGGACTTAGACAGCATAACTTTTAAAAAAGAAAACGTCGAGTGGCGAATTGTCGACAGAACGTTACCATGGTTTAGCTTTCACTTTTAACCTTGACACGGGTTATTAAAATAAGGACTTCGTGTTCCCGGCTATCGGGGCTACGACAATACACTTTTGGATTTGGTGAATGCCGAGGTGCGAAAACCCGATGACGTTTAATCATGGTTTAGGAAAACTTTACTCCCATTACTACCATGGGTAAAAACTAAAACGATTTCGTCGTTTCGTTTCTCGGGACGTTTGAACTATGTGATTTATAGCATCCGACCTACGAGATCTCGAGGTAGAACAAAAAGAAGAAACACTTTTACGAAAGGTAGGACTCACCTCGAGAGTACAATAATCATCGTTGTTTGCGTGATAAAGCTTCGGAGATTTTGAAACCACAGACGGAAAAAACGAAAACCATCTTTCGATTTCGAGCATTAAAAATGAAATTTGTGACGGTCTAGAAAAAAACAAAGACGACTCCAACAGTCGGATTACCCAATATAGGGCATTTTCATTTTGTAAACACATTGTGAATTTAACTACCCAAAAATAACAAACAATAAAAAAAATATCTTATTATATTGTCAAAACTTGCAAATTGATAGGTAAAAGAATTTCAAATTCCAATAGGGATCCCAACATTAATATTCTAACTCAACCTAGTTCATGCATTGAAATGAGGCTTTCTTAACATAACGCACTATTAGATAAAAGGATTCCAAATTCCAACAGGGATCCCAACATTAATATTCTAACTCAACCTAGTTCATGCATTAAAATGAGGCTTCTTAACATAACGCACTAATGTAAATAGTTGTGTGACATTTTTGAAAATTACCCTTTAAAAATTAAAAGTCATCTTAAAATAATTTTGTAAAATATATAATTTAAATTAGACTCATATGGAAAAGTCATTTCCAAATGATTTACTACTCTTCTTTATCTCCATGTGTCTATGTCCATGGGTCGACTTCTCAAGGAATATGCAATAGTGAGAACCCAAGTCCCAAGGGTTCCTATGTAAGGTGTCAAAATTATTTTCCTAATGCTAGACAGCTATTCTTACCTCTTATGATGACTATTATAATGCATGCGCAAATAATTTTTTTCTTAGAAATGGATATTTATTTGTTTTAAAGAAGTTTCATTTTCTTCGAAGAGGGCCACAAGATGTGGAGGGTATTATAATCATCCAAGAATAACAAAGATGGAATTATTTGTCTCTAAACATTAATCTAAAAGTTACATCATGGGAGAGTCTTTATACAATTCAACGGCTAAAAGATTTATTGGTTTCACTGTAGAACCTATTATTTTGGAGTATCTTTGAAACTTTTTACCAATCATTCTATGACTTAGTTCAACTCGGTTTTTATGGACTTTTGTTGGGAAAAAAAGGGCAATGTTGTTTATGTTTTTTATGAGCTCGTGAAGCTGAATTTGTAATTTTTTTTAATCTTTTGAGGGAGTTACCTGATTGTTTTGACATTGTAAGTGAAATAGCACATAAATAATGTAATAAAAATGATTTAAATATATAGATTTTAGTAATAAAATCATAATAATGTTTTTAAATTTTGTATTTTAACATCACCATTTTCTCATAAATGACACAAGGACGAATAAGAAATGTTCTCCCAATTTTTCAAGACACAAGAGTATTGGAGCATGGAAACAAATATCAGGGATGTATAGAGACACCCCTCAAACTTTAAGGAAATTTATAGGGGATCGAGGTCATCGTTGTCCCTTAAAAAAGGCCTTTTGTGACACCCATTGAGCGCACATGCTCCTTAGGCTGATTCGAAGACGAGTCGAGCAAAAAGCAGAAGGAGGATGCGATGGGTTGAGCAAGTACTTGTCTTATAGGCGCAAGCAGGAGCATGATGGTGAAGTGCAGGCCCAAGGGGGAACATGTCTTACTTGTCTTGTGACAAAGGATTTAGACTTGCGTTGTGTTTGGGCAAGGACAAGGCGACTTGGGTGCACACCCAAGGAGTAGACTCACTTGCCCTCGGCAACATGGGCACGTTAGAGAGGTTGGATGACCACATCAGCACATCCACGGAGAGTCACGTCGGTGAGCACAAGGAAGAACACAAGGTGAGGGGTGCATGTCAAAGGATGGGGTGTGTCAGTCCAAAAAAATGCTAAGGTTCACAAGCACACAGGTCCATGGGTGTGCCAATCCACGAAGGGGCACGTTTGTTCAATGGGTATGTCAGTGCACAAAGTGGTGTGACACCCCAAAGGACACGACGGTTTGTGAATGGAAATGGTTGGAGTCCATATAAGAGCGTGAGGTGGATGAACCAAGAAGATTAACAAGAAAGACGCAAGGCATGAGACATAGAGTGGTTCGGTCTGAAGTGGGCGCACAGTTGGGGAGCATCGCATGTTAAGGCAAGAAGGTGCGACGGATGAGTCTTGGTGTAATGAATCTACGAAGTCTGGAAAGTTATGTTGAATGGGACAAGTCATGAGACTCTACCCATCTTTGTAATTGGGACAGTAGTTCCCTCTTTGCATTGTATTGTATTGTATTGTATTTGTTTCACAATATAATAAACCAAGCAGAGTGTTAGGCACCGTTGGTGCCACCCACACTATATCTGTGTCTCTTGTATTTCACATGTTTTTCCATTGTATGCAAGAATGACTAATTGTTAATAATGTTAACAAACTATCTAAGTATACAAGTGAGTTGCGCAAAGTAACAGTGTGACTTTCCCATAACCTAGAACAAAGTATGGGTATTCTCTAGGTGAAGAGGTGTATTCTGGGTGAAGTGTCATTGGTTGAGCCAAGCTACCAAGTGAGAACCGTCACGGTGTCGCACGTCCACAAGATGTCGAGGTTGGACTCGGGAAGGACCCTAGGGAGTGTGAAATATGGTATTAGATCATATGCTCAAGTCTTGTGACAATGAAGAATATTGTGAAGACGAAGCACACAGTATGACTAGATTTGCACAGTTCTGGAGTGGGTCGACTCAGAGTGGTGTGACCCCTTGGACAGAGGTGGATGAAGTCGTATGATAGAGGCAAGCCACGAATGACTCAAGGGAGGATGATTCAAGTGTCCCATCGTGACATGAGGCAAAGGAGACTTGGTTGGAGTAGTGAACCAAGCTCTACAGGGACTTGCGGCAACGCACCTTGGAACCAAGGAAAGTTGGACCAAGGGGCACTCCCACAATCTGCGGAAGATTGGTATAATGAAGGTATGGTGTATTTTGATTTTGTTTGTCTTTTCCACTTAATGCAGATTTAGCGGCAAGGATTAGTTTGCATCAAGTTGCAAAGGATTGGTGTGATGGGTGCCTTGGGTGGAAAACCAGGCAGTCAAGACCATCAGTTGTGTTTTGTTGATATGGTTATCAATGAAAGAATAGTTCAAGCTTTGACTGACTCAGGGGACTCGCACAATTTTCTAAAGATGGAAGTTGTGAAGGATCTAGGACTTAGAGTTTTTTCGTGTTGAGCTACGGTGAAGAAATTAAACTCTAAGGAAAGGGAAGCAGCTAGAGTTTCATCCTTAGTTCACATTAAGCTTGACAAATGGAAAGGTTGGTATGATTTCATATTGATTCCTATGGATGACTTTGAGGTGATCCTTGGGAAAGAGTTCCTTAGTAGGATGATTCAATCCTCACGTCGTGGATGGAAAATATGGTTATACTTGGTGAACAGAAGGCTTGGGTTTTGCGCACAACTGCAAGAAATTTTGGTGGAAAGGTGCAGCTTATGTTTCTATTGAGTATGAAGAAAGCAACAAGGCGGACAAGATCACAGATTTACGCAGCAGTTGTTGAAGAAGTTCAAGAGGATGGAGTGGGGACACCTATTCCACCTGAGCTCACTGACTTGTTGGGTGACTTTGCAGACAGAATTCCAGATGAGTTGAAAAAAGTGCTCCCACCGAGACGCATTGTTAATCATCATATAGATCTAGAGCCTAGACTGCAGCCACCAGCAAGAGCTCCTTACTGGTTGTCTGGACCTGATTGGAAGAGTTGAAGAGAGAGTTAACAAAATTGATCGACGCGGGTTTCATTCATCCGTCGAGGTCACCATATGGCGCCTCGGTTATCTTTCAAAAGAAGGACACTTCGACGTTGAGGATGTGTTTGGATTACAAGGCGTTGAACAAACAGATTGTGAAGAACCAATACATGTTGCCTCTAGCCGCAGATTGCTTTGACAAGTTGGATAAGACCAAATTCTTTTCAAAGCTTGACTTGCAACATGGGTATTATCAGGTGCGGATTTCAAATGGAGATGAGTTGAAGACAGTCATGGTGACGATCTATGGGAGATATGATTTCCTAGTGATTCCTTTTGGGTTGTGCAACACCCATGCAACCTTTTGCACATCGATGAATGACGCATTGCAGTCGTTTTTGGATAATTTTGTTATGGTGTATTTGGATTACAGCGTGGTGTACAACGAGAGTATGGAAGAGCACAAGAAGCATTTGGCACAGGTCTTTGAGGTACTCTGACAAAACCAGTTTTATTGGAGAAGTCTAAGTGTGTTTTTGGGAAGACAAAGATACCATTCTTGGGGCATTGGATTGGCCAAGGATGCATTCGCATGCACCCTATGAAGGTCAAGGCAATCAAATATTGGGGAGAGCCACAGACAGTTCATGACGTGAGATTCTTCCTTGAGCTAGCCCACTACTATCGCAAGTTCATAAAGGGATACTCCAAGATTTTTGCACTGCTAACTGACTTGTTGAAAAAGGAAAAAACTTGGAACTGGACAGAAAGGTGCATGTTTGTGTTTGGGGAGTTAAAACGTATAATTGTCACCGCTCACATGTTGAAGCTATCAGACTTTGAGAAATCATTTGAAGCGCAAACAAACGCATCAGACTTTGACATTGGAGGAGTTTTGACACAGGAGGAACATATGGTTTCCTTTGAGAGAAAAAATATCCAAGATCGTGAATGGAGGTACCATATTCATGAGAAGGAGATAATTATTGTGATACATTGTTTGCAGAATTGTAGACACTACTTGTTGGGCAGGTTGTTTTTCATGAAGACAGATAGTGTTGCGACGCGTTACTTCGCAACGCAATCGAAATTATCACCCAAGCAGGCAAGATGGTAGAACTTCCTCGCGGAGTTTGACATGACCATTAAGTATAGGCCGGGCAGACTCAACATTTTTGTAGATGTCGTGAGCAGAAAGGTACAACTCACAGTCCTAGAGGAGGAAGTTAAGTTTCCTACATCAGGGGGCAGTTAGATTCATGTCTTGAAATAATTGCACAAAAATATCAAGGAAGGGTTAGAGCATGATTGCACAGTGAAGAACATCATGAAGTATGTGAAGGATGGAAAAATGTGGAATTTTTGGCTACACAATGGACTATTGTATTTTGGGGAATGAATCTTTGTCCCTAAGTTGTCTAACCTTAGGAGGGAACTCATGAAGGACTGTCACAACTCGCCTTGGGTTGGCCACCCAAGACAGCATAGGAAGTTGGTGTTGTTGGAGTGAGGATACTTTTTTTTGATATTATGGTAGTTGCAGGAGGTATTAAACTCCACGTGTAATCCTAACAAGAATAGAATATTCCAAGAAGCAAGAAGAACCCTAAAAGACTTGGACATAACCCTAGAAGTAAAGTCAGCTAAAGAGAATATTTTATATTGAGTCTTTAGCCTTCAGAAAGAGAAGTCGGCCCAGACAGCCTGGAGAAAGCAGTTTAAATATAAGGCGCTAGAGCTCATTTGGTACACCCATCTCACAACTGCAGAAATGCAAGAGTGCGCACAGCAGAAACTGGGTAAGTGCGCAAGTCTGGAGAGTAGTTGCAGTTGCAACTACTGCAACCTATATTCTCGGTTTAGGCTTGGACTTTCTATTGGTTATGGTTTGGACTTTCTGCCTTGTGTGCTAGCTCTGGAGAGAGGTATGCTACATTGATTGGATATTAGGCCTAGGGTTTTCTTCTGGAATCATTCTCTGTCAAGGTTAAGGTGCTCCGGGGTGGCTTCGACCTATGGTTGGGTGACAATATTGCTATATTTTCTTTGGTTAAACGAGCACATCTATTATTTCTAACGGGTTATGGGCCCACGCTATCTTCGGAAAGTCTAACCGTTGGAAGATAGATTGGGAGGATTTGCTCAGTTACAGTTGCAGTTGTAGTCAATTTTTGTTGCAACAACAAAACCCTACCCTCTTGTTGAGGCACCTTAAGTGAAGAGATTGACATAATTGATGGGTATCCTAGTGCACCCTAACCCAGCGCACCTCCTGGTACTCTCAGCAAGCTAAGACGCCAAGTTTGAGTTTTTGGTAAAATTCAAAGGTTGACCAATTCAAAGTCAAAGGTTGACCAAGTCAAAGTCAAAGTAGTCATGACTTACACTATGAAGTCAGAAAACAAGTTAGAAGGGGATTCTAACTTCATAGCATGGAAGACAAGGATTGATCTCATCCTTGACAAGAATAAAGTGTTGGATATCGTGAAAGGAAAGATCGTGGAACCACAGTTTGAAGAAGGAAAAGAGAAGGAACCTCAGAACGTTGCAATTATGGAGAATTTCAAGGACAGTGACACCAATGCCATAAGTGTCATAGTGGAATCTATAAAATACCACTTGATACCCTACATCTCTCATCTTGACTCATCTAAGAAGATGTATGATGCCCTAACTAACCTCTTCTCAATCAGAAACATTTGACAAGTAATGAGTCTAAAGAATGAGCTATGTGACATGAAAATAGATGATGATGACAGCATAACATCATACTTTGTGAGAATCTCTCGGTTAAGAGATCAACTACAATCTATTGAAGAAATCATTTCAAAGAAGGAACTGATAAATATAGTATTCAAGGGTCTTCCCAAGACATGGGATGCATTTTCCGCAAGCATAAACACAAGGAAGGAGTATCTCACATTTGAAGAACTTTGGACTTGTTGTGCACAAGAAGAATCAAGAATTAGCGCAAAAGAGAAATTCCAAAGGAAAGATGATCAATCCTACACAACAAAGTTCAGGAAATTCAGGAATAAGAAAAAGTTTGACTCAAGGAAGAAACCAAATCAAGAGAAAGATATGTCAAAAATACAATGCTTCAACTGTCGAAAATATGGTCACTACAAGAATCATTGTCCCGAGTTAAAGAAAAGGAAGGAAACACACGAAGCATCAATTGTCGAATAAAGTGAACCCTCAAAGAAGGCCAAGCAGGATAAAACAGACTTCTTCTTCTAAAAACAAGGTAACAGTATTCTTCATAGTTCTTGTACATAGTTTTTGTACATTTCTTGCATATTTATTTCTTAGGAGATAAGATGTTCAAGTGAAACAATACCTATGGAAGAATAACAAGATAAGAATTGCTATCATTATGACTACAATTCAAGCAATACACATGAAAATATGAAGTACATTGACAATCATTGGTAAACAATTCATGTGGAAGCTATTACATAAGTAGCAGCTGCCAGATAAGCCGAAATCATAATCACACTTGAAGAAACATAGAAAAAGTAAAAACAGAAAGAAGTCAGCAATGAAGAGGAAATTAGAAAAAGACTTGTGACACTTTGCAGAAGGCAATAAAGATGCAGACATAAGTGCGGACTCTCTTAGATGGATGGAGTTGATTATATAATTCCAAAAGAAGAGCATGCATTCATGCATGAAGCAAGGATTAGGAGGGAGCTAATCCTAAATGATATGATCCATCAAGGATTACGAAATATATGCCCATGTTCCAATTGAAAGTAGCAGCCATGATAAACAGTATGTGTTCAGTTTGACTCTAGAAGAAGTCTTCTTTGAAAACAAGCCTTAAAGTATCCTTGGTTGTCCATCTACATCCATGATCCTATGATGAAAGGACGAATTTGGAATCTTCAGGGCATGGAATCTATAGAATACTCCATGGACCCAAGAGATAAAGTGAAACATGAGGAAGAACATGAAGATTCCAAGAAAGAAAGAATATCCAGAACAACCAGTTATTATACTAAGAATCACAAGACTACCAGCTTGGTTTGAACCCACTAGAAGAAATCAAGCAGAAGTAATGGAAGATATGATGAAGAACAGCATATGTAAGAAATTGTGAAAAAGAATTATGAATGGAAGCATTGCGAGATTCAGAACTAGAGATTCTTCCAGAAGGAGGAGAAGACTATGATAACAGCTTGTTCTCGTAAACCAGATATACCTCTATTTGAGCTATTATATCTCTTGCAGTATCCATGGATTGAAGTTTACATCAGTTGGTTGTAAAAGATTGTTCTTCCCAATAAAAGCATTTGAGGAAGAAGCTTATGTAAAGAAATCTAAATTTTTTGAGGTATACCAGAAAAAGACCCATGTATGCAGATATAAGAATACCTTGTATGGATTCAAACAACTTGATGCAGAGTATCTCATATACAACAGAAGCGTGGTGAAATATTTCTATGACTGAGATATCAGAATAGTTACTCAGAAGTCTGGGATGATGGATTGCTAATCCATGGAAAACTCTCATGATGACAGAAGAAGTGCTACTTGGATATGTTTCAGTTTGAGCCTTGCCACGATGTCATGAGCTAGCAGGAAACAGAAGTGTTGACTTCGACCATGATATATATTGTAATGATCAGAGCTACATGAAGCCTTCAGAGAAAACCAATGTTCCATAACATACCAAAGTACATTGAGATCAAGCATTACATTATTCATGATGAAGTCCAAAAAAGAGAAGTGGTTCTCCAATATATCTCCACAGATGAGTAGATAGCAGATATTCTGATAAAACCTTTGTCCAAGATGAAAAGATTGCAAGTTGGGGCTCGTGGAGACGACTTCTTTATTGAAAAAGGAAGAGATCACTCCCAGGTTGGGAAGGAGCACTAATGTGTTATTGATTTATGGACAGTCATTTTTCGGTTCGAAAAATGGTCCAGGATGAGCAGTTCCTTTCCAGTTCGGAAAGTGGTTTGATATTTCTGACGGACATGCATTTTCCATTTCGGAAAATGGTCTAGATCGAACAGTCATTTTCATAATGAAAATGGTTTGATAGATTGTTGATGTGCCATAGACAGTGATTCCCCTTATGGCCAGTGTGGGGGAATCGTCTAGGACAATCATTCTTCTTGGCAGTCACTCTCAGTAGTGGTCAAGTAGAATGGTCTGCCTCGTCGGGCAATCATTCTTTCAAAGTTCACATCTGTGAGAAGTTTCGAAGAATGGTTCATTTTGGAGGTTGGTGCAGGATAGTCATTTCCATTAGGAAATGGTTCGGACAGTCATTCCCTAGGGAAAACTTGTTCTATCTAAGTTGCACTATGTTTAGTGCCGGAAGAATGGTCCAGGTTCAGCAATCAGGGAGAGGCGTTCCCTAGGGAAAACTCATTCTCTCCAGGTTGCACTATGATTAGTTCCAGAGGAATGGCCCAGTTAGGTGAATGGTCTAGGCTCAGAAATCAGGGACAGTTATTCTTCTGTGCTTGAGAAGAATAGTCCAGATAGCTCATGGATGGTGTTTTAATTTATGAGGGAAGATGCTCTTCCATATCTCACAGACGTGACTAGAAGAGTGGCCCAGATAACTCAGTTTATATCATGATATTGTTTCTATGTAGGTTGATATCAGATGATATGATTTCTTTGGAGACTATATGTCTTTGGACAGTATATCTATGCTACTGTGGTGGATGTGTTCCACTGGTTGTGACTATGTGTCATTGATTAAGTAGTTGTGTGCTACTTGGTGTGGTTGTGTACCACTTGATAGCAGTTGTGTACTACTATGGATAGACACAATTGTGTTATATTGGATGGCATTGTTCTGATTGCCATGGAGACTATCACTAGTGTTGGAGATGATTGCTAACTATATGGATAGTCAGTGTGTTGATGGACAGACATTCTCCAGGTGGAGAATTGTCCAGGTAGGACAAATTGTTGGTGGACAAACATCCTTCCTGTGGAGAATGGTCCAGGTTGATAGATTGTTGATGTACCATGGACAATCATTATTCTAGAGTGTGTGTCTGGATTAGAAGAATAGTCCTTGTAGCCCATGGTGTGGCTTCCGGCATCTATTGGAATAGTTATTCTTCTAGGAAATATTTCTGGATTAGAAGAATGGTTCTTGTATCACTTTGTGGAGTGAATGACTTATTCAGCATCATGCCTGATTACTCAGATGGAGTATGGCTTCGAGAGATGATGCATTTGATGCTATCAGATGATGTAGGTGATGTTATCAGATGGTATTAAGAGTGATGATGGTGCTCATGATCTAATCATGAGATAGTATGTATGGTTATGATGATGTTATCGATTGAATGGTATGTTTGTGCTCAAGAACCCTAAAAGACTTGGACATAACCCTAGAAGTAAAGTCGGCTAAAGAGAATATTTGATATTGAGACTTTAGCCTCCAGAAAGAAAAGTCGGCCTAGACAGCCTGGAGAAAGCAGTATAAATATAAGGTGCCAAAGCTCATTTGGTACATACATATCGCAACTGCAGAAATGCAAGAGTGCACACTGCAGAAACTGGGTAAGTGTGCAAATCTTGAGAGTAGTTGCAGCTACAGCTACTGTAACCTGTATTCTCGGTTTAGGCTTGGAATTTATATTGGTTATGGTTTGGACTTTCTGACTTGTGTGCTAGCTCTGGAGAGAGGTATGCTACATTGATTGGCTATTAGGCCTAGGGTTTGCTTCCAGAATCATTCTTTATCAAGGTTAAGGTGCTCGGGGGTGGCTTCAGCCTATGGTTGGGTGACAATATTGCTATATTGTCTATGGTTAAACGAGAACATCTATTATTTCTAACACGTTTGGGAGCAGATGAAGTAGGATGTGGAAGAGTACGTTTTCACTTGCCTTGTATGTCAGTAGAATAAGATGGACACCAGAATGAGAGTGGGACAGTTGCAGCCTTTATCGATTCCAAAGAGACCATGGATGAATGTCTCGATGGACTTCATTACACAGGCTTTGATGGTGCAGGGATACAATAGGATTTTTTCCATGGTGGATCAATTCTCCAATTATGTTGTCTTCATTGCGATAAAGATGCCTTCCAACACAGAAGAAGTTGTGAAGTTGTTTTTCAAGCACGTAGTGAAGTATTGGGGTCTTCCTTTGGACATTGTATCATACAAGGATGTAAGGTTCACGAGTAGGTTTTGGCTAGCATTGTTCAAGCTTGTGGGGACAAAGTTGTTGAAGAGTTCGGCCTATCATCCATAGATAGATGGACATATTGAACGAATCAATGCACTTTTGGAGGACTACTTATGGCACTATGTATAGGAAGATCAGATGAATTGGACGAACTTCTTGGACGTCACCCGATTCAGCTACAACATGTATAAGAGTTCAGTGATGGGCTATATTCCATTCAATTTGAAGAATGGACAACAACCCATGACTCCTCATTTTGTAACATATGGCTACTATGGAACGAATCCATCAATCGTGGCTTTTGTGAAGAGTTGGCAAGATTGGTTGGAGATAGCTCACACACTTGACTAATGCAGCAAACAGAATGAAGCAATGGGAAGATCATAGTAGGCGTGATGTAGAATTCCAAGTAGGAGAGTTGGTCTTACTCAAGCTAAGCAGAGATCAATTCCCACCGCCTAAAGGGATGGCTCCATCTCTTGTGGGGATGTATGAGGGACCGTTCAATGTTCTCGAGAAGATTGGCAACGTCACCTACAGATTGGAGTTGTCATTCCACATGCAACATACTCATCCTGTCTTCCACATTAACCAGTTGAAGTCGTGCCAAAGGGACCTAAATGACCCAAGTCGATTTGAGCCATTCGAGGCATCATCCATGGTTACGAACAAGCCAAAGTTTGAGATAGAGAAGATTTTGGCACATCGCATCTTGGGACGTGGTAGAGATCAAGTGCACGAGTACTTTTTCCATTGGAAGGACAAATTTGACGAAGAGGACAGTTGGGAGAGATATGAGTCCTTTATGAGGACATGACTTGGGAGTTTCACATAGGTCGTTAAGGATTGCAAGTACAAAGGAATTTTTCGGGACGGAAACAACTCTAATGGGGGAGAATGTAAGGCCTCCTGCGACACCCACCGAGCACACGCACTCCCTGGGTGGATTCGAAAACGAGTCGAGCAAAAATTACAAGGAGGAAGTGATTGGTTGGGCAAGTACTTGTCTTATAAGCACATGCAGGAGCACCTTGGGAACATGATGGTGACATGAGGACACGCGCCTTGTCTTGCGACAGAGGATGTATACTTGGGTTGTGTTTGGGTAAGAACGAGGTGACTTGGGTGCACACCCAAGGAGTGGACTCGCCTTCCCTTGGCAGCATGGGTGTGTTGAAGATGTTGGATGACCCCATCAGCACACCCATGGAGAGTCATGTCAGTTGGAATAAGGAACAGAAGGCAAGGGGTGTGCGCCCAAGGATGTGGCACGCTAGTCCGAAAATATGCAAAGGTTCACAAGCGCATAGGTTCATGGGCACGTTGGTTTGCAAAGGGGCGTGTCAGTTCAATGGGTGCACCAGTCTATGAACGAACGTGACACCCAAAGGATGCGATTGTTCGCAAATGGAGATGGTTGGATTCCATATAAGAGCACGAGGCGAATGAACCAAGAAGATGAACAAGAAGGACGCAAGGCATGAGACATAGAGTAGTCCAGTCTAAGGAGGGTGCACATTTGGGGCACGTCGCATGCTAAGGCGAGAAGGTGAAATGAACAAGTCTTGGTGTGACGAATCTACAAAGTCTGAACAGTTCTATTGTATGGGCCGAGTCATGAGACTTTACCCATGTTTGTAACTAAGATAGTAGCAACCTCTCTGCATTGCATTATATTGTATTGATTATGTTTCGCAATATAATAAACCAACCCAGGTGTTAGGGACCATTGGTGTCGCCTGCACTATATATGTGTTTTTTATGTTTCGTGTGTTTTTCCATTGTACGTCAAAATGACAAAGTGTTAAGATTGTTAACAAACTATCTAAGTATACAAGTGAGTTGCGCAGAGTAAGAGAGTGACTCGCCTGTATCCTAGAACAGAGTATGGGTATGCTCTGGGTGAAGAGGCATAGTCTAGGCGAAGTATCCTTGGTTGATCCAAGCTTCCAAGTGAGAACCGTCGCGGTGCCACGCATCCACGAGATGTCGAGGTTGGACTTGGGCAAGACTCTTGGGGGTGTGACACCTAACATAATGGGGCCCATCTCTAAAATTATTAAAAAATAGATAATAAAAAAAACCCAAGAATGACAATTCATCCCATGTAAATTCATCATTGTGCAATGTAAATACTAAATTCAAATTTGTAAATGATATGAACATGATTCATGATCGCCATTGTTATTATTGTATTTCACATTGGATCAATGATATATGAACATCAAATTTTCAAATTTACAACTTGTAACAAAAGGAAATACATTGATTCAAATTCTAAATAGTACTAAGTGAATACTAAATGGTAGATACTAAAGTCTAAAATAGTAAATTTAAAATTACTGAAAAATAGTGAAAAGTGGTGAGTCGGAGACTAGATCATCAGTTTCTAGAGTCAAAAGTTAAAACTAGAAATTACCAATGGACAGTGAAAACTAAAATTAGCTAAAAGAAATAAACATCAAATAAGGAGTCAATGCCATTCATTGGTCCTCTACATCCATCCATTGTACAAAGACATTAAGACTATCAATGGGAGTGTCATTATATGAGCTAGAGTCACTCTCATGAGTAACCAATGGCACAAAAATCAAATCATGTTGCAGCTCATCTGATCTATCCTCCTCATCTATCTATGAATCCTCCTCTAAATCCACATCCCATCATGTTGTTGGTCGCCTCAAACACTCTAGTGTCTTCCTATGCACAAGACAAGAGCATTGTACACTGCAACTAGCTTATATGTTCTTCTAGATAAAGTCTATTCCTCTTGAAATAGTGGATGAAGCTATATGTGGACCAATTCCTCTATGTTGCACAAGTACTATCAATCTAAGGAAATAAGAGAATAGCAAGATGATAAATCTCTGGAGCATTTCCACCAACCAATGAGGTCATCCTGGCCTCAGTGTCCATGATCTTCATTTGCATCAGGCTTATCAAAAGGACCATTGAGACCTACAAACTGAATCCATTGTCTATGAAGTTCTCACCCCTCATCCGCATCATACATCTTTGTAATGGTAGCTTGAAATTCCTTTTCGATCTTTGGATCATCAATGGGAGGATTTCTACCAAACCTTTCCATATACCATTTTGGATTAAGTGCATATGTTGTCATGTGAAAAATTTTGTTCATTCAATCCCACCTACAATGAATAATGGGTTGATTTCAATTCGTATAAACTCTACGGAGAGTTTTTTTTTATGAATGGTTGTCTTTACCTGACTCAACATGATATCAAAAGTCTCATATATTTTTCCAAGACTAGGAGAATATGTGTCAATGTAGTGAATGACCTCAACTATAGGACGTAAGAATGACACCAAATCACCGCAATCTATCCACCAACCATTATCCTATATCTGAAGCCTAATTTTTTCCCTTCATTTGCCTTGGATTCTATGCACGTATTCCAATCCAGAGTCACAACCATGAGCTACAAATTGATTACACATCCAACATCCTCTCCAATAAGAGATAATAGCTAGCATATCTAATCTTTATGAGCTTGACAAATTCCTTCCTCGAATGAGCCATGTACATGGATAAAGAGGTGTGGTGGTTGCAAATAAGCATTTGCACATCTTTTGCAACAGTCACCAAGGTGGATCCTTGTTGAATTTTGCTAATGTATTTTAGTGCATACACACAAGGCATCCAAAAAATATGCTTGTATTTACTGTGAACTAGTAACCCAATTAATCTAAAAACTGTTGCTACATCTATAGCATCCTAAAGAAGCTCAAATTGGAAGGTTGCATATTTGCGCTTTCCAAAACAATCAATAGCTCTAAGAAAGAAAGGCCCTTCTAAGCATGTAACTATTTTGTTGATAAGTCTGTGTTTGGACGTTTGGAAATGTCTCTCCACCAATCCATAACAATAGAGAAACTTACCCTCACCCATTTATATCTCATCTAATCTTTCTACACATTAATATTGAACACTTGCATTTCTAAAATCATTGTCTTCAACTTATGTTCCCCTGGGAGCATCTATGAGGGTCACGTTGTTGCAATTACATTGACCATCTCCTTATAATATGGAGAGAAAGTAACATGGAAAGGAAATTTTCATTGGCATCATTTGTATCATCAGCCATCCTTGTAATAGTTGGTCCTATTGCACAAGAATAAGAACCCTTTTGTTTGGATGAAGATGTCCCAACGAGAGATGGTGGAGACATATGGGTGGATGGTTTAGCTTTCCTTTTGGAACTTTCTTCCGCATTTTGATAAGCTTGGGCCATGATATTTTGGCTAATGAAGGTGCCATGTGTGATCCAGAATTGGATCCAGGAGCCAGATGGGGCTCAGAAAGGGATAAAAATCAAAGTTCTTGTAATCTCTTCAAAATGGACGTGTGCGTAGGCCTCGTCGATACGAACCCAATACAACTTGAACGGGCTCAAACGAACATCGTATGCTCCAGATATCGTGATCTGTTCATTTGGCCAAACAGACAAAAAAAATGTTGATTGTACAGTCTGTATAGTGCCACGTGGCAGCTGACTTTACAGGTCGTACAGTTGATGTGACAGGGTGCGTCGCGCTGACATGGACAGAGGCTGACTGGGCAGTTGATGTGAGAGGTGGACCAATCAGGGAGTGACAAGTGTCACCACAAGGGTGACACATGGCACATATGTACTGATGACGTGGCAAGTGACAGGGCATACACGTGGGCATTGCGTGGACCAGTCAGCGATTGACGCGTGGCATGTTTTCGGAAAATGGCATGGTGCCATGTGGCCCAGTCATGGGCTACCACGTGGCACCCATCTATTGGCTCATTTGGTTTTTGGCAAAATGTTGGACTTTATGAGGTTTGAACCCGCAACCTCGGTGTGGATGAATGACTTGGCAAGGTCGGGCTAGCCAGCACGCCCTCACAATGATTCTTAACAGTATATGTGGTCATATATATTCAAGTTTACATGGGGCTTCGGGCAAAGGCGGAAAGGGTTTGGGTCTAGCCCTAGCCCGCGGTCTTACCACACACCATACGACCATTGTTTTTACCATACCATTGTTGCATATGCGCGCGCCCTATACCCGCGAGCCCCCGGTCGCAAGCACTCACCTTTGTACTTAGCATGTGACCCGGAGTGTTGTTATAATTGTTAGAACGGGAGATACGGGTTAGCCCCGGTCGGTCAGGCTAGCCCACCGACTAGGGGCGTAACCACAGGCTTATAGGACGGGGGCTTATCACACGTTTGAGCACGCGTGGATGCAAAGACTAAGGCCACATGGCCATAGAGCGACAGAGAGCTAAGGGATAAGAGGTCAGTGCATGGCACCTGGCCACATGGATGTGCATAATATGACCAGGGGCCAGCTAATAAGGGGTTGTGCCCTAATATTTCTCAAAAGTGGGTTTTATTACTATGTAATATGATTTTTCAATGATTTTTGCAGCAATTTTAGAGATTTTTGGCCAATATTGGGGGATCTTGGAAAGAAGTTGGGAGGTTGTTACCAACTTCATATCTATATAAATCATGGCTTCTTGAAGCCATAGGAGAGGTTCAGAACAGTTTTATGTTGAAGAATTGTCAAGCCAAAGCCATTTTTTATGCAGGGAAACCATTGAGGACATCACCTTTGCGGGCCATTTCTGGGAGCTTCAGTCATCCGTTTTTAGTGTCGTCAATTTTGATGGGTTCTTGAGATCTGGTAGAACAAGACCAACTCATTTTTTTAATCCATTGGCACTTTGATGATGTACATTTAAAGCTTTGAAAAGAAATAAGAAAGCCTCACCCACTAAGACAAAGGCCAGGAGATGTAGGCGAGATTGTCGAACTCTGTTATCACATTGGTGTTTATGGTTTGTTGTCTTCATGCTTATCTTCATATCTGTATAATGCTTAATGGTTGATATGTTTCCTCTGTCATTCTTCCTCTTTCATTAATTTTCCTAAATGGTAAAATAACACATGCAAGATAACTCAACCATTGTCGTTTAAAAGATCTTTTGGATCAAGTGGTATCAGAGCTAGTTGACGTTTGGATTTGAGTTTGCATGATTACCAGGGAAAAGCTACATCGTGGTGAAGGCGAACTTGTTGAAGAGAAACCATTGATTGGATTGAGAAAGAGAACTTCTCAAAGCGAGAATATGGCATCGGAAGAGGGACTTTCTTAGGATGAGAAGAGTTTCGAAAAACTTTAATCTTGATGAGGTTTATGTTCAAGCTACATACATTGAAGTAGGGAAAACAGGGGTTGGTGTAACAGGGGAATCGTCTTCAAGGAAAGAGGACAAAATGAAGTGTAATGGAAAATAGAAAAATTGTGTGGCAAGAAAGGAAGAGAAGCCCTCTTGCAAGCATTACAAGAAAGGGGGGCATGATGAGGACCGTTGTTGGCAATTGCATCCCAAGAAGAGACCGAAGTGGTTCAAGGAAAAGAGAGAGAGGAAAACAGTTGCAGCAACAACACAACCAACGGACTTGGGATCAGATTCAAGTAATGAATCTAAAGTCTCATTGGTTGGTATGACAGGTAAAATTGGTGATAGATTTGATGCTAGAAGTAAATTGTTTCACATAAGGGTCATCATGAGGAACACTAAGGTTGACACGTTGATAGATAGTGGATCTCAATCTAACTTAATTTCAGAGGAATTGGTTAAACAGTTGGTATTAAACACTCAGATGCGTCATAATCCTTACACACTTAAATGGATAAGCAATAATCATCAATTACACATAACAAAGCAGTGCACATTAAAATTTGCAATTTCATCTAAGTTTGTGGACGGGGTAACATGTGATGTAGTGCCACTAAGTGAATGTGGAATGGTCTTAGGCATTCCTTACTTGTATGATCGCAAAGAATTCTTCTACCGGGAAAAAAATCAATATCACTTAACCAAAGCAGGTCAATAATATGTGGTTCATGCTCATCATTTAAAGGCAAATAAATCTCTTCAAACTATGGAACAATTAAGAAAGGCAGCTCAAGCAAGCAACACTCCTATAATTGTTTCAAATCAAGTAATCGATCTTAAACAAGAACAGGAAATTATTGTAAAATGAAAAATCAATCACACTTTGCTTCAAGATAAGCTAATGTCGTGCAAATATTACAAACATATCAGCTCATTTGTAGTCGTATTTTTTATGCTATCATAAGTAATGTTGTCTACATGGATGATAGTGGCTTTAGTAAGATGTGATAGGGTACAAATGGATAACAATATGATGTCAGTTATCATGATTGTTTTACAGTTGATCTTAATGAGACAGGTGCACAAGACAGAGTTTAAAGATAGAGAACAAGTCGGTGGCCTATCCCGAACTTGATGACTAGTCAGTAACTTTTTGGGGACCAAAAGGTTTTTAGTGGAGAGGTGTGATCCAGAATTGGATCCAGGAGCCAGATGGGGCTTAGAAATACCTAAAAATCAAAGTTCTCATAATATCTTCAAAACGGACCTGTGCGTAGGCCTCCTCGATACGAACCCAACGCAACTTGAACAGGCTCAAACGAACATCATATGCTCCAAATATCGCAATCTGTTCATTTGGCCAAACATGCAAAAAAATGTTGATTGTACAGTGCCACGTGGCAGCTAACTGTACAGGTCGTACGACCGTACAGCTGACGTGGCAGGGTACGTGGTGCTGACGTGGACAGAGGCTAACAGGGCAATTAATGTGACAAGTGGACCAATCAGGGAGTGACACGTGTCAACACTGCAAGGGTGACACGTGGCACATCCATACTGATGACGTGGAAGGTACGACACGTGGCAAGTGACAGGGCAAACACGTGGGCATTGTGTGGACCAATCAGCGATTGAAGCGTGGCATGTTTTCGACAAATGGCGTGGTGACATGTGGCCCAATCATGGGATGCCACGTGGCACCCATCTATTGCCTTATTTGGTTTTTGGCAAAATGTTGGACTCTATGAGGTTTGAACCCGCGACCTCAGCGTGGACGAATGACTTGGCAGGGTCGGGCTAGCCAGCCTGCCCTCACAATGATTCTTAACAGTATATGTGGTCATATATATTTAAGTTTACATGGAGCTCTGGGCGGAGGTGGAAAGGGTTGGGGTCTAGCACCAGCCCACGGTCTTACCACACACCATACAACCATTGTTTTTACCATACCATTGTTGCATATGTGCACTCCCTATTCCCGCGAGCCCTCGGTCGCAAGCACTCACCTTTGTACTCAGCATGTGACCCAGAGTGTTGTTATAATTGTTAGCGTCGGATATGAGGGTTAGCCCTGGTCAGTCAGACTAGCTCGCCGACCAATGGCATAAACACAGGCTTATACGACGGGGGCTTATCACACGCTTGAGCGCGCGCAGATGCAAAGCCCGAGGCCACATGGCCATAGAGCGACCGAGAGCTAAGGGATAAGGGCCCAACGCATGGCGCCTGGCCACATGGATGCACCTAATATGACCAGGTGCCAGCTAATAAGGGGTTGCGCCCTAATATTTCTCAAAAGTGGGTTTTATTACTATGAAATATGATTTTTCAATGATTTTTGTAGTGGTTTTAGAGATTTTTGGCCAATATTGGGGGATATTGGGCCCTTTTTTTGGCCAGATCTTGGGGAGAAGTTGGGAGGTTGTTACCAACTTAAGATCTATATAAACCAAGGGTTCTTGAAACCATAGGAGAGGTTCGGAATTTTATGCTAAAGAATTTCCAAGCCAAAGTCATTTTTATGCAGTGAAACCATTGAGAAGAAGAAGAGCACCTTTGTGGGCCATTTATGGGAGCTTCGTTCATCCATTTTCAGTGCCGTCAGTTTTGACGGGTTCTTGAGATCTGCTAGAACAAGACCAGCTCATTGTTGTAATCCATTGGCACTTTCATGATGTACATATAAAGCTTCGAACAGAAATAAGAAAGCCTCACCCACTGAGACAAAGGCCCGAAGACGTAGGTCAGATTGTCGAACTCCGTTATCACATTGGTGTTTATGGTTTGTTGTCTTCATGCTTATCTTCATATCTGTATAATGCTTAATGGCTGATATGTTTCCTCTTTCATTCTTCCTCTTTCATTAATTTTTCTAAATGGTAAAATAACACATGCAAGATTGTTAATGTTTTATGCTGATATTATAGTTCTTTG
>JZKD02S1672670.1:1800594-1816087 GCA_000966675.3 Picea glauca
AATGCTCTTCGCAGTTACATTATTTCAACAAAGATAACTCAACCATTGTCGTTTAAAATATCTTTTTGGATCAATGTGCAACATAGTTAAATTCACACATACATTAACCCATTTGTCGCTTATTCCCAAAGGCATTGCCTAACCCAACTATAACAACAAATCCAAAGATGGCCACAAATATTGCATGTCCAACAATGTGACCCACCACTTCGCTTTCTAGGTTTTTTATTGTTTGGGGGGCAGGGGCTTTGGTTGCATATAACAAAAGTGGTTTTTCTAATCAAATGTTCCCTTTGCATATTCAGCCAATGCCTTTGATGGGCAGAGATTGGTATTGCCTTGGTTTCATTTAATATTGGTGACGTGGGAGCTCCACTCCCACTTCAATCTCTATCCCACTCCCAACGCGACCCTTTTCTTGAGCATCATGATCAATATCACTATCAATGTTGTTTCTACTGCTCACATGACTCATGTTGTTGGTTTTATGCGCAAATTTTTAATTTTTAGCAACATGTAGCAATGGTTTCTAATTAAAATTGACCCACTTAAATTGTTTTTAATTTTTCATGGTTGATGACATGCCCAAAGGCTAAGTTTGGAGGTTGGAAATGATAAACATGAGTTAAAAAAAAAATCTCAAAAATTAAAAAACAACAATGTTTTTTAGTCTTTGACCCTTACCTCCACACTACGAGATGAAATAAATAGTTGATATCTTTGAACCTACCTCCACATTCCTCTTCCCTGGCAGCGCAAACAAAGACTCAAATAATTGGTGAAGGAGAAAATGGCTCAACCAAAAATTGGCTCAAGGAGAAGCAGCCCAAACAAAACGACATTTCTCTTCTAATTTGGCAAATCAAACAACAATGATTTCCTCTTATGATTGGGCAACCCAAAAACAAATCATGGACTTAAGCAATTCACCAAAAAAGTCCAAGGCAAATCAATCAAAGGAAAATCACTCAATGACTCCATGGAAAATCACAGCTCATTCTCATCTCAAAATCGAATGCTAAATGACTTGTAAATGTCAAATAAAAGAGATATACATGTAAAGGTAGATTAGGTTTTGTAGTTTACTAGGTTTTTTTTTGTTTTTTGAAAATGTTTGTTATGTTTTTTATGCTTTTAGGATTTTTGCAAAAAAATATCAAAGGAGTGCATCAAGTTGTGCCCAAGGATCCTACATTTAGGGAAGGGGTGCCCACGCACCCCCCTTTACACACATCCCGCAACTCGACAAAACTTTTCAGAGTGTGTTTTGTCAAGTTTTGCAAAAAAAGGGGGCATGGCAAAACATTTCACCTAGCGCCCACCCATCCCAAGGGCACAGGAGCAAGGGGGATGCACCCCAACCCTACATGACACATCCCCATGTAACACTATGAATAAGTCAATGCATTTCTAGAATTTGTGCTTCTTGTTGACACCATCCAAATCAAAGCTTTCACTTAAAGCTAGTTATGTATTAAACCAAATTTAACAAAAAACTCTATAACACTTAATTAACCCAATACAAAACAAGTCTTCAAGTTGCACCTTGACATTCTACATATAACTACTAAACATATAGTAAGTTAAAGTAGTTAAGTTCTACCTATATTGAATGTTAATCATCTAAAACCATCGGAATCTTAACTCCAACATGAATTTCATGCAGAAATAATTTAATTTCAAAAATTTAATCTTGCAAAATCTACTTATTTTTGGAAAAAGACCTAATCTTAACCTTCTATTTCACACAAAATTGTAGGTAATATATGCAAGATGTTACAATCTTTTTTCCTCACAATCAAACTATCTCGAATTCCATTATTTTTTCCCCGAGCAAAAATCTTGCATGTTTCCCTAAAATCCACCTTGCCTTCTTTGACTCGTGTGCACCTCAAATACCTTGGCAAATCAATAGATATACAAACCTTGCAGTTTTCTAACAAGCCATTGGAAAGAAATGACAATATTGCATCTTTTATCCACAAAATGATTGTTGTTATTGCCTGCGTTTATCTTAGTAAAGTGTTTTAATAGATATTTATGGGGAGAACAAAGGAACTAAATTGTATAGATACGACTCAACTTGAAAGCCACCTTCCATCAACACCTTCACAAAAAAAGGTTGTAATAGTGAGGACTATAGTCACTGCCAGAAGTTATGTTGTGCTCTCAAAAAGGAAATAGTACTTCCTCCCTCCAATCCAAAAGTTGTCTTTGGAGTGCAAGCCTCGATGTGGCTCTTTGGGGTCCATTTGGCTTGTGGTTGTTATCTATGTGATGTCCATAATAATTACAAATCTTACTACTACTATGGTATATCCTATGATGGTGATTTTGTTCCAAATTAATACTATTGTTGTAAATGTGTGTTGAGTAGTGGTGTGCTGTAAATAATCCTAAACACAGTATTTGTGAGACAAATGTGATTTAAAAGCCATTACTCACACCACAAGCGTTGCCAATCCAGACACCGGCTTTCAGGTGCAAATCCTTTGATTGATCTAATAGCATTCTTCCTATCCGTCCTTGGCCTGTGATGGGTGTCATGCCTTGTGAAGCCCTCTCTGTGACTTAGCTTGTGTTTGTGATCTATGTAGTGCTCCATCATAATTGCAAAATACAAAATGACAATATCATTTTAAAGCTTTTGTAGAGAAGCATTTATTATGAATATTATCCAATCTGTTATCTATGCAATGCCCATCATTATTGCAAAATACAAAACGATGATATCATTTTAAAACTTTTATGAATTAGCGTATCATTTATTGTGAATATCATTCGATCAGTTTTCAGAGAGGGCACAAACACCTACCAGCCCCGCCCCCTTGTTGAATGATTGGCTATTACATAACTGTATATGGTGTCCAAGATTGATTTTGAAATACCTTTTACACAAAATAATGGATGAATGGGAGCAAGGAAAGGGCAGGAGACTTATAAGTATCTTCACTAAAGTGCTTCTAGTAATTGTAACCCGTTGCCACCATATTGTGGGCCGGGGCATTCCAGTAATTGATATATGCAAATGCATTGAATTTCTAAGTATTCACAAATTCAAAACCCTGTTTTCTTAGAAAGTCAAGTAAAGCCAAATTCAAAAGATACTCTAACTTCCAAAGAAGAGATCAACAGATACTGTCCTTTCTAAGGAGATTGAATGTATATCCTATTACCATAAATTATGTTACAGAATTCTTTCAAGTCCGCTTCTTTGTTGACAACTTTATACATAAAAGAATTGTACATCAATTTAATCATCCTTCAGAACTACTGATTTCCAAAGAACGACCCCTTACATCGGTATCAAAAATTGAGGTCAATCATAAAATCCCTTGTGGAATGTGATACGTCGTTCATTTATTTAGAAATTCTCCAGCTAAATAAAAACAAACTTCCAATGAATAAAAGACTATTATAAAACCATTCTAAGACAGTTATGCTTAACACGTTTATCATAACTTGTTGAACTGGCAATTAAAATAATAAATTAGTCTAGGGGCACTTTTCTGTGGATATCCTGGCATGTTTTCACTTACCTTCGTAAGAACTTCTTGTTATCAACTTTATGATCGTTCATTGTTTTGAATGACATCATTATACATTAATTCTGCCTCAAACAACTGTGCTTTCACTTTGAATGCAATGCTTACCTCGAATGTATTTTTAATTTGATCCTACAGCATAACACTTTTTTCAACTGCAAGTGTTCTATGATCTATTCAAAACTAAAACTAATCATCCCTCCAAAAAAATTGAAAGACGGGATTGTGCTCATTGTATTATCTACATTTGTTCCAATCGAATCTTTTAGAATATACAGAATCAACAAGCAAATACTAGTTGAAAACAATATATAAGCACTACACCATGGTACAAACAAATGACCTTCAATTTCCACTCAAGTAATGAACCACGATCTCCTAAAGGACCTTTCAACCAAGGCCCAAAGATACCACAGATTCCAAACCAAATCATTTTCCCTAGTAATACTACAACTGAAGTAAAATTTAGAAACTAGGAACAAACGCATTCTCTAAATTAAAATCCAATCTTGAGGCATGCGATTTGGATGTGGTCAGATGAGTCTGCCTTAACTACACAGTGAATTTGCACTCATGATGATTTGAATGGTATCAAGAAAAAACTATCCAGTTACACACTGAAAACCCCCAAAAAGAAACATACTTGAGAGCAGCAGCAATAGACCATTGTTTTCTCCAACCGACAGCTAGAAAGTAGAAGAGTGTCTCCAAAAGAACGCGGTATGATTTGTTCAAAAACAACAAACCAGTGTGTGCTTCTTGCTTTACTTCCAAGAATCAATGTGAAGCAGAACTTAATGGTTTTCGAAAAACTAGAAGTACTTGCCATACTGACTTGTAAGTGAATTTTTCAGATTTGAATACAAACCAAATAACGAATATTGCCTCAGATTGCTGATCTCATACCAGGAGTTAAACACAGAATCATGCTTATCTGTGCCTGAAAAAGCTAGCTGTATACCCAAGCTGCAATCAACTGAACCTCCCTTGTTTTTGCAATCAGAAAGTTTAATTGCACAAGACTGCCCTCGATAACAGACAAATGATGACTTTCCTTGGCAAGAATTACACCCATCTGTTTTCCAAAATAAGTTTTGCAGCCTTCCTTTATTGAAGTCAAGAACCTGTAATCAAATTAAGTTGTCAAGATATGATGCTTCCCCCTGATAATAGAATAAAAAATCATCACCCAACTCTTAGAAACAATTCACTCACCAATGTAAAGCTTGTGATAATGAGTGTTTGGTTAGCCACAAAAGTTGGGGTAGATCTTGCTGCATGGTTGTGCCCTGCAAATGCTACCATATAGCCTCCATCCTGTTCCTGTTACACCAGATAAATCAAATGAACAAACTTGAGAATGATCTCATAAACATGCATGTGGCATGTGCACATGCTTTGAATATGATATTCATGTGGAAAAACATCCACAAGTGGAGAAGGAACTCCCAACAAGTTCCATGGACATTCAGATGCACCTTTTAGTGCATTTAGTGTATGACAATGAATTTGTTGGTGTTCTAATTAATAAATGGTTGTTTCTCTTCGGAAAGTACATGAAGGAACTAAAAGCATTTGTAAGGCAACAAGCGCAACCCAAAGGTTCCACAGCCGAAGGATATGTTGTTCTAGAGTCATAATTTGCAAGTGAGAACATTAATGGACTTCATGTTAATGTGCCACTCATATGGAACGTCGAAGAGACAGATGAAACAAGAGAAGTTTTAGAGATAAATGGAGAGTGTTAAGAGATTAACAGGTAATGATAAGATAATTTCCTAATAAACACATTATAAATTATTCATGTATTTGATCAATAGACACATAGTTCACATCTTTTTTTTTAGATATGATGCATATGTTACTTCTTACAACATATAAATACATCATGGAACAAAGAGAATTACAACACACTAACATGGGTACTAGGAAAATCCCACACCAAGAAGAAAAAAAATGCAAGCATAAGAGCCTATGCACCAAGAGTAAGGGACTGAACATCTCGACGGAAGACACTATGTTTGACTTTCACAAGCAATCACACTCCTGCTTAAAGCTCCACAATTCCCCTAGGGTAAAGGGGGAAGGGTCCTCATGAAAACTAACTTTACACCGATGCTTCCACCAAAAAACAATCACAGTGAGGAAAACTATGTATGGTAAAGGGGGAAGGGTCCTCATGAAAAGTAACTTTACACCAATGTTTCCACAAAAAAACAATCACAATGAGCCGAACTATGTACCACAGTGTTTGCAAAGTTTCTTAATCATCCATGGATCCTCTAGAAGATGACCTTTCCACGAGAGTGAAGCAACAAAAAGAAAGTGCAATTTGGTCTGAAACCATGCCCAAAAAAATTGGCAAGCCGACAATGCCAAAAAACATGCTCAACCATTTCATCCTTACCACAGAAGGGACAAGCAACGTTTGTCACACCAACTTTATGAAGGTTTCTTTTGACAACCAACCCTTGATGAAGCAGAAGCCACCCCCATACTTTGTATTTAAAAGAAGAATGTAGATTTCAAATGCACTAACACCTCCTCAACCAACACACCACAGGTTCCCTCAACCTGTACCTCTTGTTCAAGAGGGGGGCAATGTTGAATGAGTGCCTTACCAAATCATAAAGGTCCTTTGCCACATAGATGTAAAAGGGATTCACACTCATCCATCTCCAATCCCTTCAAAACGGACCCGACCCATCTAGTTGCATTTTAAAAAGACAATCTTCCAAAAGCATACAGGATAGGCACTCAAAAACCATTTTGTCCAACCAATTGAGCTTTTGAGCTCGATTAAGAGCATAGTAAGTGTGTCGTTGTTGGCTATCATGATTCCAAAATCCTTTGAAAAGAAGATACCTTTCCTAGCCAATCTTTTGCTACCAAACCTAGATGAAGGTCCACTCTAACCACTAGGGGATAGAAATGTTCAAATCAGTCATGACGTCAAATACCAGGCATCCTGAGGTGCCTCAAAGTGCGAAGAAAGAAAAATAGAAAATATCTACCAAGCAAACCACACCAACTTCACTGGGATTGAACTTGAAATCACAAAACCATAAGAATTACTAATTATGTCACAATCAAAAGGGACCCTCAATACCCCTATTGAATTCAATGTCAAACTAAACATTGCCAAAGGGCATCCCTATCCACTACGTGAGCTACCCATTTGCCAACAAGAACTATCCATTGAGCTCTTATGTTAGGGAGGTCCAATCCCCTCTCAATCTCTTGGTAAAGTGCAGATATCCCTATCCACCACAGGAATCCCTTTCACCCCATCCTACTTGCCCCAAATAAGACTTCTTTCATGTTATATAAATCAAACAAAATTATTTCGTAGAGTTTCTTCTATTGGAGCCGAGTGATGCTTCTACATGTATCTTGAATCAACAAAAATTCAATCCAAGTTGCTTCTACATGTATGCCGATCCAAAGTACATGTAGATAGTGTCAAATCCAATAAAAAAGGTGATGGGAGGAAATAAGATGGTGTCAAATCCAATGAGGGCAATGGAGTCAAGGGGAATCTAAGGGGGCTTATGGGGTCAGAAGAAACCTCTTCAAAATGGCCAATTTTCTTTATGGATTAGAATGAGGAGAATAGGGCCTGTTACCGCAAAATCTGTCATCATGAACATGCAAAAGTCCCAAGCACCTGGATGATAGATTTGGGTAACTAGGGGGTTAGCCACTGTCACCTCACCAACTCCCCTCTGCTCTTCAGGCCAGCTCTCCTCCGGCTCAAGGGAGGCTTCCCTAAATAAGACTGCTGGAAACTAAGGCTATGAAGTGCAAGGTGATGTGAAAAGCTATTTCCAGCAAAATAGGGTTATAGAAACTACAGAAATAAAGTGGATGGTAGGGTTGAAGATTAGTGCCTTGTCCATTGGGTGAATGGGGTCACAACAAGGTTCAAATGGGAGGTTGTTCTAAAGATGGAAAGATGATCACATAGCTGAAAAGTACAAGCTGCATGAACTCCTTCGTTGCTGTCTTAAATTGCAGAAATATATTCAGGTATAGTACTAGAGTAGATACCATCCAACACTCAAGAAAATTACAGCTATGAAGTACAATGTCAGGGTGCATTCATTCAAAAGTAGAGAAAGAGATGCAAGCATGAGCACTACCCCAATGACAACTTAATATGAAAATGGAAGGAGTATACCAGATTCTTACTCCTTGAGCATATGTCTAAGTATTTCAGCAAATAAGATAAATATCTAGAAGAAATACAAACAATCTCACCCAAAATGTAGTTGCAGAACCTCCAAAACACGTCCAACAGATTTGTCATTTAGCTCCAAGGGAGAGAAGTCTCCCAAATCCAACCCCAAATGTTACCACAAAATCTGTCATCATGAACATGCAAAAGTCCCAAGCACCTGGATGATAGATTTGGGTAACTAGGGGGTTAGCCACTGTCACCTCACCAACTCCCCTCTGCTCTTCAGGCCGGCTCAAGGGAGGCTTCCCTAAATAAGACTGCTGGAAACTAAGGCTATGAAGTGCAAGGTGATGCGAAAAGTTATTTCCAGAAAAATAGGGTTATAGAAACTACAGAAATAAAGTGGAAGGTAGGGTTGGAGATTAGTGCCTTTTCCATTGGGCAAATTGGGTTACAACAAGGTTCAAATGGGAGGTGGTTCTAAAGATGGAAAGACGATCACATAGCTGAAAATTACAAGCTGCGTGAACTCCTTCATTGTTGTCTTAAATTGCAGAAATATATTCAGGGATAGTACTAGAGTAGATACCATCCAACAGTCAAGGAAATTACAGCTATCAGGAACAATGTCAAGGTGCATTCATCCAAAACTAGAGAAAGAGATGCAAGGATGAGCACTACCCCAATGACAACTTAATATTAAAATGGAAGAAGTATACCAGATTCTTACTCCTTGAGCAAATGTCTAAGATGGCTCATCCTTGCCCCAAGCACGGTCTTCATGCTGCATTCCGTTCATTTGAAAATGCTGATCCATATACTCCAATGCATGGCTTCTTGGACCTCCATGTACACTATCTTGCCCTATGACTTGAGAGGTTTGCTCTAAAAATCCGCAAAATGTGTCTTCATAACCTTTCAACAAATATGAAGAAGATACATGAGAGATTTCTGATTTTGAAAAAATAAATTGGGTCAAGTTTATGACTTGTTGCCCTTTCACAGGTGGCTGGAAATTGCTACAGCAAACCAAAACTTGAATGGCCTCTAGCCCTGTACATATTACAGCATCAAAAGTACATTTTCCAGCCAGATTTTCAACAACACATTGAGGAAATGTTGAAGAAAGACATGGCTGGAAAATTCTGCAATAAAAATCAGCAAACCTCATGCATGTTACAGCCATAAAAGGGTCTTCAAATTCTGATTTTTTACACATGTAAGATGGCTGTAAATTTTCTACATTTCTTCCTCCAATTGCTCTCTAATCAAACGCTTGTCTTCATGGCATGGTGGGATAGAGGCTTGGTCACCTTCTTCATGACCCTGTCCTTGATGCACTTGGTCTTCAACAGATTCTTGAAGCACTTCATCTTCAATGGAGTCTTCTTCAAGCTTGTCTTCAAAATCTGCATTGCTTTCATCCATTTTTCTTTGATCTTCTTTTTGTGTGGGGTCCCAATACTTGAGAAAAGCTTGGATCAAACCTGCAAGAGATGATATTTTCTTTCGCCTACTACAAGTTTTGATCCAAGTTCTAGGATCTCCTTCTAGAGAGTACACAAAGAGTCTCATCAAGACAGCTTCATGTGTTACATTAATACTTGAAATAAATACCAAAAATGATGCTATATGAGAAGTGGCAGAGTTACAATCACCATCATATGTTGGAATGTTATCCTTCCAATTAGGAGGAAGCTCGCTAGGATACCCTGGAAAACCCTCTACATCAAAGGATGGATACAAAACATGGAAGGACCATGGTGCCGTTTTACAAATAAAAAGTGGTATGAAATCTGAAAATTTCACTGTTATACCTCATACCAAGATTGAGTGGAGTCGCCCAAGGTGAGTTCTTCAAATCTTTGCTCTCTGTCCTTACCTCCAAAATTAGCAAGCCTTCATAAGTGGAGTTGCCAAGATGAGAAGAAAGTCTTCAAAATAAAACCCTCGCCTTCAATATTTTCGGGAAATGGACTTTATCCCCAGCAACGACGCCAAAATGTTAATGCAAAATATGTCATCATTAATGTGTAAAAGTCCCAATGCACCTGGATGATAGATTTGGGTAACTAGGGGGTTGGCCACTGTCACCTCACCAACTCCTCTCTTCCCTTCAGGCGGGCTCTCCTCCGGCTCAAGGGAGGCTTCCCTAAATTGCACTGTTGGAAACTAAGGCTGTGAAGCACAAGGTGATGTGAAGAGTTATTTCCAGTAAAACAGGGTTATAGAAACTGCAAAATAAAGTGGATGGTTGGATTTGAGGGATTTCTCTCCCTTGGAGCTTAATGACAAATCTGTCGGATGTGTTTTGGAGGTTCTACAACTACAATGTGGGTGAGATTATCTGTATTTCTTCTGGCTATTTCTCTTATTTGCTGAAATATTTAGACATATGCTCAAGGAGTAAGAATCTGGTATATTCCTTCCATTTTCATATTAAGTTGTCATTGGGGTAGTGCACATGCTTGCATCTCTTTCTCTACTTTTGGATAAATGCACCTTCACATTGTTCCTGATAGTTGTAATTTCCTTGAGTGTTGGATGGTATCTACTCTAGTGCTATTCCTGAATATATTTCTGCAATTTAAGACAGCAACGAATGAGTTCATGCATCTTGTACTTTTCAGCTATATGATCATCTGTCTATCTTTATAACAACCTCGCATTTGAACCTTGTTGTTACCCCATTCGCACAATGGACTAGGCACTAATCTCTAGCACTACCATCCACTTGATTTCTGCAGTTTCTATAACCCTGTTTTGCTGGAAATAACTCTTCACATCACCTTGCACTTCATAGCCTTAGTTTCCAGCAGCCCTATTTAGGGAAGCCTCCCTTGAGCCGGAGGAGAGTTGGCCTGAAGAGCAAAAAGGAGTTGGTGAGGTGACAGTGGCTAACCCCCTAGTTACCCAAATCTATCATCCAAGTGCTTGGAACTTTTACACATTGACAATGACAATTTTTGCGGTAACAGGGCCAATGACTCAATAGTCTCCTATTTAATCAAGATGAAAACAAAGACCAAGACCCTGCAAAGAAGGGTTCCTAAAAGGAACACCTTCACTAGCAAACTCAAATATAGCTTAGTAATAGTAATTAATACCCTTGCTAGGGTTCCTAAAGGATAGACAAAGCAAGGAATTAAATACTTACCAAACTAACAAAGGAAATAGGAGAGGAGTTACCCCAAAATGATTTCCTTCCAGCTGGTAGACTTTACCCTTCAATGGATCTATTTTTCTAACTTTGTAGAAGACTTGAAAATCCAAAATCAATCTTTATGCATCAAATAGCAACCAAGGGAGAAGAGCTTCAAGATTGACAGCAAATAGTCACGCATCCCACAAAGAAAGAGCCCTTATATATCACATATGCTCCAAGAAAGATGGCAATAAAGCTCCAAGGAGGGGAAGCTCCAAATATCCAACCATGAGTACAAATGAGGAAGGGCTACTCTATATAGAGAGTCAAATTGAACTTCCTTTACAATAAGATAATAATTTCTCATGTGAAAACCCTGGATCTAGCCTAGGGAGGAGAAAAGAATTATTTTCTCCAACTAATTATTCGACAATACATAAAATAACGAAGTGGTCAAGGCCACATGTAAAAGTCTCCAACAAACACATGCCCAAGAGAGTGAGACGTCAACATCAAAGAAGGAAGAAGAAGAGTCAAAGGTGCAACGTCTAGACTTCAATGGCCTCCAAGTCGATAGATCCACAACCAACTCCTCAAAGTAGGCAATGAAAACCTCCTAGATCTCCTCCAAGGTGGATGTGTAGCTCTCCAAGGTGAAACATCCCAACAAGCAATGAATAGAAGCCCCCAAGAGTGGACGGCCTCCAATAGGTGCATAAAACATGGGCATTTTTTTGTGGTCCTCTTGGTTGCAATCTTAAGTTCAATTGAGAATATGTTATGGTGAATGGTGCTCCAATTTTTTTCTTAAAACACATCATTGCAATACACAATTCAAATTGCACTCATAAGGCCACATCAATTCCTAAACACTCAACCTTTCACACAAGATAAATAAACCATTTGGAACTCGATGGCCTTGAACCCCCACAACTAGCTCCTATTCCTACTCTAATGTGTCCAAAATTGGGCATCTTGGACTAGTACTGTGAATTCTTTGTGAGCTTCGTTTTAGGAGTCTCTTGAGGTTTCCTAGATTTGTAATTTCCCTACGTGAGTTAAGTTAGTAATCAGCCTAAGTATCACCCCTGGGCCCTCACCCTTGATATAATGATTTTAACTTAGGTCGATTTAGGGATTCCCCCCTAGGATAGGTTCACCTTGGCCTAAAGAGTGGAACAAGTAATTTAAGTGACACCAAGTTACTTGTTTGATAGTACTCTTAAGCTCTCCCCGAAAAGGTTAGGACTTTTCCTTCTAGGGAGAGATCAAGAGATAACAGTCCACATAGCCAATTTTCACTTATAGAAACAAAGCGCTCTACACACCTTAGCCCCTTTTACTACATCAAACATATAAAAACCATTAAAGAGCTGGTGCATCCTTGGTATGTGTTCTTATGGTCTTTATTAGATCCTTGAAACTAGGATTCCCTTATTAATTAGGCCTTTTCTCAATAACTATAGCAATAAAATGCAATAAACCTTCCTTGGGTGATGAGCATTCCTCCTAAAATGCACCTTTGAAGGAGGGGTTCTAAACACCATGTGGCATCATCTCATGAAGTGTGTCCTCCTAGAACCCTCATTTATGGTTTGTAAAGTATGCCAATGGTCTTCATTATGCAACTCATGCCTCAATAACTATGAAGATACTCCAAATGCACTCTCCAATGGAAGAACATGCATCAAAATGTGTAGAAAGATCCTTCGAAGCAAAATTAGCAACCCAAAGTATCATATCATCCCCCTCTAATCCAAGCACTCAAGAGTTCACGCATCTTTGGGTGGTAACAGGACCTTCAAGACCTAGTAGTTTGTACTTGTTAAGCAAATCTTTGAAGAGTTAATAGCCATTTTGCAAATAAGAAATAATAAAGCAAAATCAATTGAAACAAATCATACCACTAAGTAGAGCTAGAAAAATTATAGAACTTCAAAAAAACACTCAAAACAAAGTCCAAATGAGAAATAAGTTATGCCCCCAGGAAGTCTCCAAAATGGGGCATGCTCTTGGTCCTATTTGAAAAACACTAAAAATTGCATAACAAATGGAAAAATTTGCATAAAAGAACAAGACCAACACACAGATCTCGAAAAGCTATCTTAAATCAAAAAACAAATCTCCAAAAATGCCTCTAGATGGTTGAGATATGATCTTCGAAAGTTGAAAAGTAAATTTCAAATGTGGAATGGAGAGGGATCCCAAAGCTAATGCAATGGCAATAATGGGTCAATAACTATGCAACTCAGAGGGAATGTCGATTGGGCGTTCACCACACCATACCATTTGTTGACTATGTTGTGTGGGTTAGAGAGCCCACTGACGTGGCAACTCAAACTTAGACCTCGTGGCAGTCTACGTCCTTAATGGCAAGTCTTCGAGGTCAATTCCTTGGCAAGATAAGCGTGTTGTATACAGGCCAACGGTGGCAGCAGCCAATGGCAAAGTTGTCATCCAATGGGTAAGGTGAGGTCGTCAAAGATGTGGAGAGAAGCATCAACGATTAAGGCGAGGTCACCATCGAAGTGGGGAGGAGCATCCATGGAAAAGGCGACGTCAACCGAAGGGCTACCAGAGAAGCCATAGAGGGGGTTGAACCGGTTGGGAAGAAAAGGGAGCCAACGGGAGAGGAACATCGACTTAGAAGGAGGTGATGGTATCTAGGAAGAGGCTAGCGAAAAGGGAGGCCAATTGGGGAGACGACCAGCAAAGGTAGGGGAGTTTAGTGTCGGGAAAAGGGAGCTCAATGAGGAGGAGAGTAGGTCGAGGGAAATGGGGAAGGTAGACAAAGGAGAGGTCAACCTGAGGAGAAGGACAACCGGCAGGGAAAAAGGGAGGGTACGATTGAGGTGGGGGTCAAAGTAGATATAGCCAGGGGCCAATGGGAGTTGGAAACTTAGCAGCATGAGCTGGAAAAAGAAAACTAGCGGGCCCAAACTAATTTTTTTAATTCAAAAAATTTCAAAATTTCAAAAAAAATTCAAAACCAAACTTATAGACACACAGTAGAGGTGAGTCATTTCTTTTTTGCAAATCTAGAGCAATCAGTGCCTGATTTCAGCAAAACAAAAGGTGTTACTAACTACTTTGACCGCTCTAAACACATTCATATGGTTGGATCGGCTCCAAAAGGCACCAAAATATGTGAATCTAAACAACACCCATGTATTTTCAAGATTAGTTTCAGAGGGCACCGTAAATCAATTTTTGAATCTATTTGGACATATCTATAAGTATTTGGTATGCAAAAGTCAAATATCAATCCTAATAATTCTCAAAGTTCACTCTAAAACTGCTTTGATACCATGTTTGAATTTTAACATGGTCAAAGGATCACAACAAATTTCTCACAAAGGACCACGTGATTTACATAGTAAAACACTCAAGAGGGAAACATCCACAAATGCAAAGGAAACTATATTCTCTACTCTCGCCTCAATCAGCAAGGTACAATGAGGACCTAAGACCAATTTTTAGAGCAATCAACTAAATGCTAATTGCTCACATATTTGTAGTTCCTTGAGCCACTTCTCAAATAGCTAAGCCTAAAATAGTTGGATGCTCCAATTTAAACTTATTTCAAAGTTGGGATCCATCTGTTGATATTATGGTAGTTGCGGGAGGTATTTACCTCCACGTGTAAACCTGACGAGAATAGAATATTTCAAGAAGCAAGAAGAAACCCTAATTAGTTGGCTAATAACCCTAGAAGACAAGTTGGCTCAAGAGCATAATTTGTATTAGGTTATTAGCCTCCAAGAGAAGAAATCGACTAAAGGAAATATTATATACTAAGTAAATAGGCACCCAGAATGAGAAGTCGGCCCAGGCAGTTTGCCAGTTTTAGTATAAATACAGGAGGCCAGTCTTCATTCTGGCAGGCATTCTCAAAACTACAGAAGCAGCACTTGTGCGCACTGCAGTTGGCCAATTTGTGCGCAAGTTTGGAGGAGAGTTGTCGTTGCAGTTGTTGCAGCCAGCAGATTTCGATTTTGGCTTGGACTATCTCTTGGTTATGGTTTGGACTCTCTGATCAGCTCTTGCTTGGTGTGCTATCCTTGGAGAAAGGTGTGCCACCCTTTGTTTAGCTATCTAGCCTAGGGTTTGCTTCCGAAATGATTCTCTATCAAGGTTAAGGTGCTCAGAGGGTGGCTTCAGCCTATGGTTGGGTGACAATAGTGATATTGTCTATGGTAAAATGAGCACAATCCATCATATTCTAACAAGTTATGGGCCCACACCTCCTTCATTCAGTCTAACCACTGGAAGGGAGCATAGCCATAAGGATACTAAGCTCGTTGAAGAACTGTCGCTAGGGTTTCTAGCAGGAGCAGTTACTAAATCACTGCCGCTAGGGTTACTAGTAGGTGCAGTTGCAGAAACCCTAACCCTCTCGTTGAGGCACCTTAAGTGAAGGGATTGACCTAATTTCCAGATAGACCAATGCGCCCTAGCCTAGCACATCTCTTGGTACTCTCAGCAAGCCAAGACGTCAAGTTTGAGTTTTTTTGGTCAAATCTAGGGTTGACCAAGTCAAAGCAACCATGACTTACTCTATGAAGTCAGAAAACAAGTTAGATGGAGCTTCTAACTTCAGAGCGTGGAAGACAAGGATTGACC
>JZKD02S1672670.1:1816878-1842738 GCA_000966675.3 Picea glauca
GGTAACAATCCAATAGCCAAGAGAGGCTAATGCACCAAGCAAGAATAGAAACCAAGCTGATCAGATAATCCCACCCAGAAGCTAGCGCACACCTTCCCAGAAACTTGCGCACAAGCTGCAACTGCACCTGCGTAGATCCAGTTCTCTTTGCAACTGCTGAGATGAGAATAATGAGAACTAACGCCCTGTATTTATAGTAGTCTGGGCAGTTTCACTGGGGCCAACTTCTCCTCCTAGGTACTAATAAATTCATATTAAATATATTTCTGCAACCGACAACTTGTCTAGGGTTTCCTTTACTTCTTTGCTTCCTTCCGGAGTATTCTAATCTCGTCATAGGCCACAATAGAGGTTCATACCTCCCGAAGCTACCATAACATTAACAAGGAAGAAGTTGGAATCTTCAGGGCATGGAATCTATAGAAAACTCCATGGACCCAAGAGCTAAAGAGAAACATAAGGAAGAACATGAAGATTCCAAGAAAGAAAGAAGAGCCAGAACAACCAGTCATTGTATCGAGAATCACAAGATCACCAACCCGATATGAACTCACTAAAAGCAATCAAGCAAAGGAACTGAAAGTTGTGTTGAAGAACAGTGTATGAAAGACTTATGAATGTAAGCATTGTGAGATCCAAAACTAGAGGTTCTCCCAGATGGAGGGAGAAGGCTATGATGATTGTTTGTTCCAGTAAACCAGACATACCTCTACATGAGCCATTATATCGTATGCAATATCCATGGGTTGGAGTTTACATCAAATGAATGCAAAGACTATTCTCCAGAATAATTGAACAAAAAGCATATGAAGAGCAACCTCAAGGCTTTGAGGTATACCAGGAAGAGACCTTTGTGTGCAAATGGAAGAAGACAACTTGGTGGAGAACCTCCAATGCACAGCAGAAGCGTGGTGAAAAACTTTCTATAACAGAGATATTGTATCAGAATGGTTACTCAAAAGTTCAGTATGATGGATTGCTAAACCCTCATGATGGCAAAAGAAGTACCATTTGGATATGTTCCAGTTTGACCCTTGCCACGATGTTATGAGCTAGCAGGAAACAAAAGATGAATCCAACAATAATATAATATATTGATCAGAGCTATATGAAGCCTTCAGAGAATACCAGTGTTCCAGAAAGACCGAAGTACATTGAGATCAAGCATTACACTCTCCGTGATGAAGTCCAGAAAAGAGAAAGTGGTTCTCCAATATATATCTCCACAGATGAGCAAATAAGCAGACATTTTGATAAAGCCTCTGTCCAAGATAAAAGAGTTTGTGTACTCAAGATGGAGCTTGTGGAGACGACTTCCTTATTGAAAAAGGAAGAGATGACTCCCAGGTTAGGAGGGAGCACTGATGTGTTATTGATTTATGGACAGTCATTTTTTCAAGTTCGAAAAATTGTCCATGATAAGCAGTTCCTTTCCAGTTCAGAAAGTGGTTTGAGATTTATATACGGACAGGCATTTTCCAGTTTGGAAAATGGTCCAGATCAAACGGTCATTTTCGTAATGAAAATGGTTTGATGGATTGTTGATGTACCATAGATAGCAATTCCCCTTGTGGTTAACATAGGGAATGGTCTAGGACAGTCTCTCTTCTTGACGGTCACTCTTAGTAGTGGTCAAGAAGACTGGTCCGCCTCGTCGGACAGTGATTCTTTCGAAGCTCACAGTTGTGAGCAGTTTCGAAGAATGGTTCGTTTTGGAGGTTGGTGCAGGACAGTCATTTCCTTAGAAAATGGTCCGGACAGTCATTCCCTAGGGCAGATTCATTCTCTCCAGGTTGCACTTTGTTTAGTGCCAGAGGAATGGCCCAGATAGGTGAATGTTCCACGTTCAGCAATCAGGGACAGGCATTCCCTAGGACAGATTCATTCTCTCCAGGTTGCACTTTGTTTAGTGCCGAAGGAATGGCCCGGATAGGTGAATGGTCCAAGCTCAAAAATCGGGACAGTTATTCTTCCTTGCTTGAGAAGAATAGTCCAGATAGCTCATCATTGATGTTTTACTTTCTGAGGGTCGATGCTCTTCCAGATCTCACAGATGTGAGTGGAAGAATGGCCCAGATGATTCAGTTTATATCATAACAATGTTTTTCTGTGCAGGTTGATGATATGACTATTATGGAGACTGTATGTCTTCGGACAGTAGATGCATACTACTGTGGTGGATGTGTTCCACTGATTGTGACTATATGTCCCTGATCAAGTATCTGTGATTCTGTGTGCTAGTTGGTGTGGTAGTGTACCACTGGATTGTAGTTGTGTACTACTATGGATAGACACAGTTGTGTTCTATTGAATGGCATTGTTCTGATTGCCTTGAAGACTATTAATAGTGTTGGAAAATGATTATCAACTAGATGGATAATCAATGGACAGAGATTTCCCAGACGGAAAATGGTTCAGAACATTTATTTGTTAAAATATAACAAGGGATGTCATTCATGTTTTTGTGTTTTGTCATGCGAGGGACATAAAGTCATATTTCCTAGACATGTTTTATTTGTAAAGTGACTTTTTAAATAAAGTGCTTTTATAAAGTGAATGTACTTTATAACTTAAAGTGATTTTAAGTTGTGGGACCCAAAAAGTATTTAATGAGCATTTATTACTTATTTTGTAATTAATGAGGAGCATTTATTACTTATTTTGTAATTAATGAGGAGCATTAAATATGAGCCCTCAAATTAGACTTATGATAGCCATTAGATTGAGTTGGTTATGTAAGTTAGGGTTTCTTGGGAAAAGAGAAGAGTATATATACATGCTTAGGGATGTGAGAAGAACACATCGAGAAGACCAGGAGTTGAGTTAGAGAGATTGCTTGAGATAGGAAAGTGAGCTTAAAGAAGGGCACGATTCCCAAGAGAGCTAGGGCACAAATCCCAAGGAGGCATTTTCTGTTTTGATTTGCTGCAGTGCTATTTGTTGGGATAGGCCGTACTGTACGGATCCGTACAGGTCGTACAGCAACATTCTTGAGGCACAGAAACCAAGGCAAGCTTGGGCACGTTTTTCAAGGCAGTCCTTGAAGAATTTTCTGAAGGAGGATGGCCATACAAAAGGCAAGGCATAGCTGCCTATTGTGGCATGAATTTCAAGGTGCCAACTTTCAGCAAATCCGTACAGCTGTACAAACTATGGCACAGTTTTCAAGACAGATTTGTAGGGGACTGTTTTTGTGCTGTAAAAGGTATTTCTCTTGGCTGAAAAGTGTTATTGATGCTGTTCTGAACTTTCCTGAAGCTGAATAATAGATCTCTCTCTCTCTCTCGTTAGGTTTCCCCACATTGGGGTTTTCCCTGGCATTTGCCTAAATTTCTGTGTTATGGGTTGTTGTCCACTGTGTATTTCCGCTGCATATTTTGCTTAGCAATGTGTATTTCTGCTTATGGTAATTTCTAAATGTGGGTTTTATGCATTTATGAAATTTATGAAGACAATTATCTCTAGATTGCTAAGTGTTTGACAGAATATTAGCTTGTTGTTTTTTGTCATTAAAAATCTACATTATTCTTCTAGGACATATGTCTGGAATAGAAGAATGGCTCTTGTGTCACTCTATGGAGTGAGTGACTTATCCAGCATCATGTTTGATTACTTAGATGGAGTATGATTTCGAGAGATGTTGCCGCTGATGACACTGATAGTGATGATGGTGCTCATGATCTAGTCATGAGATAGTCTATACGACTATGTTGATGCTACCGGGTAAATGGTATGTTTGTGCTCAAGACCATTACCTTCAAATACCTCCCTAGCTAGGAGTGAGTGTTGATATTATGGTAGTTGCAAGAGGTATTTACTTCCACGTGTAAACCTGACGAAAATAGAATATTCCGGGAAGCAAGAAGAAACCCTAATTAGTTGGCTAATAACCCTAGAAGACAAGTTGGCTCAAGAGGATAAATTGTATTAGGTTCTTAGCCTCCAAGAGAAGAAATCGACTAAAAGAAATATTATATACTAAGTAAATAGGCACCCAGAATGAGAAGTTGACCCAGGCAGTTTGCCAGTTTTAGTATAAATACAGGAGGCCAATCTTCATTCTGGCAGGCATTCTCAAAACTGCAGAAGCAGCACTTGTGCGCACTGCAGTTGGCCAGTTTGTGCGCAAGTTTGGAGGAGAGTTGTCGTTGCAGCTACTGCAGCTAGCAAATTTCGGTTTTGGCTTGGACTATCTCTTGGTTATGGTTTGGACTCTCTGATCAGCTCTTGCTTGGTGCGCTATCCTTGGAGAAAGGTGCGCCACCCTTTGTTTAGCTATCTAGCCTAGGGTTTGCTTCCGGAATGATTCTCTGTCAAGGTTAAGGTGCTCGGAGGGTGGCTTCGGCCTATGGTTGGGTGACAATAGTGATATTGTCTATGGTAATACGAGCACAATCCATCATATTCTAACACCATCATTGCGTGATAAGATCAAGATAGGTTACCTAAAATGAGTCAACCTTATCTTGATAATTCCAGTGCTTATTTTGATGATTAAAATGCTTATTTTTTATGCTTCCAAAGCTTATTTTTTATATTTACAAAGCTAATTTATGCATAATTAATTATTATATTACACAAACAATTAATACGTGCTTATTTCAATGATTACAAAGCTCTTTTTATGCTTCCAAATCCTATTTTTATATTTACAAAGCTAATTTATGCATAATTAAATATTATATGTGCAGAAACAATTAATTTATGTGCACAAATAATTATGCACTCACAATTCCCTTGTTAGTTTTGTTTATGCATGATTTGTCATGGCACTGTTGTGGATGATGGAACTCATACAAAGCCTAATTCTTCAAAAGATGGATATTGGGATTAACAATGGCGTTGGTATACCATATTATAATATCCACACATAATTTAACACTTGATTGCCTTGTTTCAACAATGATATAACTTCATAGCACTTCTTACCTTCTTGTTGCCCTTGAAGCTTCCATGAATAATGTATACAAAATACACATAAGATATTAGTGCTAATAAATCGTGGTTGAAGATGTTAGAATATGCAGCCTACTTTCACATGTCATGTCATTGGTAGGTTATTTATTAATAGAAGCGGTTGGATGATGGTTGAGATAATCTCTCAACCTCTTCCTCTCTAATAGGAATTAGTTAGATCATAGAACAAATTACAAACTTTATAAAAGAGATCAACACGATTGTATGAGAGCACTCTGCATTTAATTAATTATTGTGTTATCAATTGTGTGCTTCATAGTTCATATTTCTTATATGGTATCCGAGTCGTCCAACCACTGGTCAAGAGGGTTGAACTTGAGGGCATGAGACAAAGGCAAATAGTTTGCAGCCAAAAAATATGTGGTAGTCTTAAAGGGAGCTGCCATCACTGTCAAGAAATCTATGATCTACAGCCATCGTTCCACTTGAAGGAAGTACCCATGAGCCTGAGTGTGACCCTAGCTCCACATTGTTGAGGGATTTATGCTCTATCAGCAGTCGTTGTGTAGAAGAGCCACCAAATTGAAGTCATTGTCTTATGGAGAACAGAAATCATGACTTGTTTATCGTAGAATCACATTTCTATTAAGCTTCCGGGGTCCTGCTACAAATCTAGGTGAAAAAAAATATATGTCAACAGAATAATGATTAATTTCAACAAGAATAATATTTTTTTTTATGGAATACACATCCGGGAAACCCTCCAGGTACTTCCCCTCATTTCAAATGGTACGGGAGGTAAACCAACCAGTTGCAGTTTTTGACAACCTAACATGATGGGGACATCGAGTGAGGCCCAACAATATCTTCTTCAATATATATGCCCGGAGACTTGACCCCGTGACCTCTTGCTTGTAATCCCAGCACTCTACCACTCAAGCTAACCCATTGGGCTATCAATGAGAAGAATATTAAAAGAAACACGGAGGAAATATCAGATTAGTAAGTCTGCACAATCACTATTGTAATTTGTTTGTTAATTAATTTCGTTGGCAAGAAGTTGCCTTAGTCATAAAGGGTGCTACCATATCAAGGAAGAGCCAAGTCAAAAGAGATGATATCTTCAGATAGAATGCTCAATGGGATCAATTGGAGTACTAAGATATCTTTGTGTCAATTCGTGGCAAGACTTGAAGCAGATTGCTTCTAATAATATTTGCCAGCATATCACTTCACATCGATGGTACAGTTGACAAATTGAATTTGGGGGCAATAGTAAGAGCAGTAGTGAACATCAGCCAAGCACCTACTTAAAAGTCTTACAAAGGTATTTTTATCAGTCCAGCATTAAGCAGGAATTTTATTCCCAGAAGACAGTATTATTGTTTGTTTCCCAAAAAATTTAGGCACAAATTTTTGGAAAATCAAGACTCCTCTAGAAAAATTTAATGGCCTCAATTTTCACACATGGAAGGTGGAAAATTCAAAGGCAATTGATGAACAAAAATTTATGGGGTATAGTGAAAGGCACAGAAGCTAAACAATTGATTGAGTGGCAGAACAGCAATGACAGAGCCAAGTCCATTATGGGTCTTGCTCTTTCAAATTAGGAATTACATCATGTCGATATGGAAAAATCATCTAAATAAATCTAGGGTGAGCCAAACAAGTTGTTTGGAACAAAAGCAATGAATGCAAAGTTTTCTTTGAAGCTACAGTTATTCAGATTCAAGATGTCTACCAAAGTCACTATGTCTAGCCACACAAACAATTTGAGATCTCTCATTAGACAACTAGCAAAAGTCAATACTACTATAGATGAAGAGGATGCCAAGGCCATTTTATTAAATAGTCTACCATATAAATACAACGTCATTTCAACTCTTAGTCAAGTGTCTCCACAAACTCTAGAAGACATGATTTCAGCTCTTTTAGCTGAAGAAAAGAGAGCAACTACAGGAGATTCAGAAAGAGATTCTCAACAAGAGTTTGCACTATACTCGAAGAAAAGGATGGGAAAGAGAATGACAGGTAAGAGTGAGATTGAGTATTACTACTATGGAAAAATAGGCCATACAGAAATTAATTGCAAAATCTGTGCCAGTGACCTTCTAAAAGGGAAGCTTAAAGAATCAGCAAATATAGCCAATGTTCAAGATCCACCGGATACTGACAGTGGTGATGGCCTCACTGAAGAACAAGCATCTTTACCATTTTAAAATCCCACACTTTGAAGACAAGGAGGGATGAAATGGAAGATAAACATGTTAACATTTACCAAGAATCTCAGACACACAATTTTATTAATCAGAAAAAGAAAATTTACAAATAGGTGAGAGGCATAGTATATATACAACCTCTGTAGTCTTACCACAAAATGCCATGTGTCCTTGACCAACAATGCAAGGATAATCACAATGACAAAGATAATCTATCTTCTAGGAAATACCTAACTTCTAGAAATACTTTATTCTAGGAAAATATACTTTAGGATTATGAGGCTAACATTCACCCCTTTAATCCTTAAGTTTATTTTACAAATACCAAGTTCATCTCTGAACGTAGTAAATTTTATTTTCCCAAGTGGTTTAGTGAAAATATCTAAAGTTTGATCTTCAGATGGACAACATTGTGGCTTGATGATGTACCTGAAGACCCTTTTCGTTGCATTCCAAAGACTTTCCCTAGGTTCCTGCTTGAATCTAGAAAGAATTTTGACAAATCTAGACGAGTATTTGTCAAATAAATAAGCCCTCCAATCGACTACCTATGGCTAGTACTGCTCACCAATTCTCCCCTTCAAATTTTGAAAGTTTTAAGTTTTGCTCCATCGGGATAAGAGAGGATTTGCAATTCTCCATGCCAAACTTCTTTAACAATTCTTTGGCATACTCAGTTTGACTAAGGAAGATTTGATGAGGTTGTTGAGTAAATTCCACTCAAAGATAATATTGAAGTGGCCCCAAGTCCGTCATTTTGAATCCTTTTTGAAGTTCCTTGTTTCACCCATTTGATGTGAATTTCATGATTCCCTATAATGATTAAGTCATCAACATAGAGAACAATGATCACCAAGTCTTGACTTTGCATCTGGAAATATAAAGTATCATCAAACTCACTACGATGAAAACCAACATGTCTAAGGTATTCATCCATTTTGGCATACCATGCTCTAGGTGACAAATCTAGATGAGTATATGTCAAATAAATAAGCCTTCCAATCAACTACCTATAGATAGTAGTTCACCAATTCCCTCCCTTTAAACTTTGAAAGCTTTAAGTTTTGCTCCATAGGGGTAAAAGAGAATTTGCAATTCTCCATGCCAAACTTCTTTAACAATTTTGTGGCATACTTGATTTGACTAAGGAAGATTTGATGAGGTTGTTGAGTAACTTCCACTCTAAGATAATATTGAAGTGGCCCCATGTTTGATGTGAACATCATGATTCCCTATAATGATTAAGTCATCAACATAGAGAACAATGATCACCAAGTCTTGACCTTGCATTTGGAAATATAAAGTATCATCAAACTCACTACGATGAAAACCAACATGTCTAAGGTATTCATCCATTTTGGCATACCATGCTCTAGGTGACAAATCTAGATGAGTATATGTCAAATAAATAAGCCTTCCAATCAACTACCTATAGATAGTACTATTCACCAATTCCCTCCCTTTAAACTTTGAAAGCTTTAAGTTTTGCTCCAGAGGGGTAAGAAAGAATTTGCAATTCTCCATGCCAAACTTCTTTAACAATTTTGTGGCATACTTGATTTGACTAAGGAAGATTTGATGAGGTTGTTGAGTAACTTCCACTCTAAGATAATATTGAAGTGACCCCAAGTTTGATATGAACATCATGATTCCCTGTAATGATTAAGTCATCGACATAGAGAACAATGATCACCAAGTTTGGACCTTGCATCTGAAAATTTAAAGTACCATCAAACTCATTGAGGTGAAAACCAACATGTCTAAGGTATTCATCCATTTTGGCATACCACGGTCTAGGTGCATGTTTCAAGCCATATAAAGCTTTGATCAATTTCCAAACTTTGTGCTTTTATCCTTCAACTCCAAATCATGGGGGTTGAGTCCTATAGACTTATTTCAAATCAACATTTAAAAAAGCACTTTTGATATCCAGTTGATGAAGTGTCCAACTATGTTGTGCAGCCAAACTAATTACCATTCTAATTGTATCCCATTTTGTTCTTCCTCCAAATATTTCTTTATAGTCAATGCCTTACTATTGAGCAAAGCCCTTTGCCACAACTCTTGCTTTATACTTATCAACTTCACCATTTGACTTATACTTGATTATGTAAACCCATTTGCAATCGATGGGTTCAAAACCTATTGGACAATCAACAAGTTGCCAAGTTCCATTTGCAATTATTGAATCATATTCATCCACCACGGATTGTTGCCATTTTTTGTGTTTCATTGCCTTTGCAAAAAGTAGTGGGTTCAATGGAAGCATGAATGATTAAGGCAAAATTTGATTGAAATGTAGTAGAACCTTTAGTTCCTATTTTGTTTCGTTCATCTGGATGAAAATATTTGAGTAGTTGTGTAAACCATTTTGGGTTGCTATGCTATGCCTATGGTAAAGCTTCTACATTTGATCTATCCTTTGTTGAAGAAGAATCATCATCTGAAAAAGAGTTATCTAACTGTTGAACATCCATGTTGGGGGCTAAGACCTTTTCAATCCAATTTGGTTTTCTTTGATGGATTGTTTTATCTTGAGTTACCCTTTTCTCTAAGTGACTAAGGAGATTATCAATCTCTTCTATAGTTTGACTTTCAATTTCATCAAAGACAACTTCTTAACTGATAATAAATTTCCCACTAGATATCAACCAATATCCTTTTGTTTTCACCTAAGTATGCATTTCATACTACAATGTTCCAACTTATTCCTTTTTTCTTTAGGAACTAAGGCATAGCAAGTGGATCCAAAAACCCGAAGATGATTAACTAAAGGATTAATACCATAACAAGCTTCATATGGAGTGATTCCATCTAAGGTTGATGTTGGTGATCAATTCCTTATATAGACAGTTGTATGAACTGTTTCTGCCCAATATTTTGTACTTAACCCCTTGAAATGTAGCATATATCTTGCCATTCCCATGAGATTTTTATTCATTCTTTCAGTGACCCCATTATGTGCTGGAGTATAAGAGTTTGTCAACTGCCTTTTGATTCTATTTTTCCTAAAATAGTCATTAAATTCATTTGAAGTGAATTCAACCCCCTTAGTTGTCCATAATGTGACGATTTTTTCTTTGGTGACATTTTCAACCAAGATTTGAAAATGTATGAACATTTCATAGGCCTCTGACTTATCCTTCAAAAAGTATACCCTAGTCATCCTTGTAAAATCATCAATGAAAAGAATGAAGTATTTACATTCCACCTAAAGAAGATTTCATAAGACCACAAATGTCACCATGTATAAGATGCAAACATCTATTTGCTCGCCATGTACTTGTGAGAAAAGGATCTCTATTTTGTTTGCCAATAATACATGCTTCACACTTGGCAGTTTCCCTTTTGAAAGAATGTAATTCTTTAACCATCTCCTCGGATATAAGTTTACTTTAGCTTTCAAAATTCAAATGTCCAAATCTGTAATGCCATAATCTTAAGAAGCTAGGGGATAAATTAGTTGATGCTGCAAACTCCTACTTGCAAGGAATGACTATGCCTTGTATCCTCAGAAGTTTTCCATCTTCATAACCCTTCATTACTGTTTTGAAATTATTCTTTACTGAATTGATTTTGATGAAGCCATCTTCCATGACAATTTGATGGCCACCTTGTCTAATTAAGACCAAGGACAACAAATTCTTTTTAAAGGTTGGAACATACCAAACGTTGGAAATTAATACTTTACCAATTCCTACAAGAGAGAAGTGGACTGAGCATTTTCCTTGAGGAGTATAGCTTGTGTCATCTGCCAAATAGATTGGATTGAGTTGCATATCCCAATATGTCCAAAAGTAATCATTTTTGTAACACGTGTTGAGTAGCCCCTGTACCAAGTATCCAATCATCTTCATAATCATTTCTCATCAACTTGTTGGTGGCAACAGAATCCGCAAAAGCTAATTCCTGATTAATTGTCAACCCATATCCAAAATCATCTAGTTGATTATCTACATACTGAGCTGGAGTTGAAGCATTGGATTTAGAATGTTGTTTTGAGTTTAAAATTTGTTCATTCTTGGGCAAACTTTCATTCTGTGTTCTACACCCTTCTACCACATGCCTATTGCAAAGACATCATGATCTTTTACACCTTACTCGAGTCATATCTTCACCTTCTCTTGACTGATTATGGTTGTTAAGAGGATCTTGAGATCTCCTAAAATATTGTTGATTTTAATTGTTTCTTCCTCTTCATTGGCTTCTACCATAGCCACGACCATGATTGGAATATCGGGTCAGACTGTGCTCTTGATTTCTTGTATTATTGGAACTTCCTCTTCCTCTAGAACTTTCATTGTATGTACCTCTTCCTATGGAACTTTATCCTCTTGAGTTGGTAAAGAGAAGAGCTTTCCCTGAGTTATTCTTTTTACCAAAGGTCTTGTCGTGTTGGACCAAAAGTCACTAAGAGAGTCAAAAGTTTGACCTTCCCATTTGTTAGTGATTTGTAAAGTTTCCACGAAATGTTGATAAGAGGGTGACAAACCATTGATCAATATTCAAGTCGCAAAACTTTCTTCCACATCCTTAAATCCACATTCGACCATTTCTTGTCGAATATTTTTAAAATGGGAGATGTATTCCAAAAGATCTCCCCCTTCAGCTAACCTTTGTTTAAAGAGCCTTGTTTGGAGATCAACCCATTTTGATTTGAGTTGAGTATCAAACATTTTCTTGAAGATTTGTCATGCATTCCAAGCATCATTTTCAACGTGAACATACATTTCAGCAATAACAGAAGACCTTAAAAGTGCAAGTGCCTTTTCATCTTTCAATTCCCAATTTACCAATTCTCTAGCAACAATAAGCTTAGTATGAGCTTTATCACCACTACATATATTTTTCCACAATTCATTATAAATTAATGTGTTTTGCATATGACGACTCCAAGTCTTAAAGTTTTTGGGTCCATCCAATCTGTCTGAATCAGTGAATAGGTTTACCAATTTAGACATGATAAGTTGCTTATCAAGTGCACGCAATCAAAGAATGAAGAGTATCAAGCACAAGAAACACTGCACACACTGCAAAAGAGAGTTAAAGTGGCTTTCCCTTGACCCTCTTATAGCCTTGATAAAAGTCATTTGATAGAGCAATTTAATTGACTCTTATCAACGCTTAAAGCCTCCAACTACAAGTTACAAATATTCTGCAATCTTCTCAAACTTTCAAAATTTGACACAATAATATTTAATACATGATGTGCCAAAATAAAACACTTTTAAGCCAAAATAATAAAATATTTCTCTTTTGTTTTTGTTACTTTTTGTTTTATGCCAAAAGTAGTAACGTATTCCTTTGAAAACTATGGGTATGCTTTTGCATCTTCTACCATTAAATGAACCAAGCAAAGCCAAGGGAGCTACAGAGGACTCGGCCAAAAAGGAAATTTATTGCAACTTGCAAGGTTAAATGAGACATGTGAGGTGGCACAGCATTCCAAAGGGAATGCTAAACTTAATTGAGAGCCCAATGTTTTTAAACAGTATTGGCAGGCAAAAACAGGTTATGGAACCAGGCTTTGGTTCTTCAAATGTATCTGGATCCATCTCATCCAAAGAGTTGAAACAGCAATATTCAGGTCAGGAAATCAAGCACATGAAAAGGTTATAAAACAAAGCTTCAATGATAAGTTGTATTCTACTCCTCAAATTCTATCTTTTAGGAATACATGAGATGACAAGTAGGAACTTCTCCATTGATTGTATAAGATCCACCTAAACAAAGGGAGCGGGAAGGAAGAAGGAAAGGGATATGGTTTGAAGGTGGAAAATTGATTGTCTCTGGCCTTTACACGTTACAGCAAGCTAGTTCCCTTTTAATGCATTATGTCCTCAATTCATTCCCCAGATCAAGAGGGACAAAACAACATCCAAGGATTGCATACGCATATAGACAGGGGAGTTGCTAGACTGGTTAATTCATTTGCATCACCAATAAATGCCTTTGACAATGAATGCTTCATGCGCATACTCTCTTTCCTCTCGCCTTTGCCAGATTGATATAGTGTTGGTGCTTACTAGAAATGTCACTTCTGGATAGCGATCGCATGGATGTCTTCCAACAAAGGTATTCTTTGTAGACGAGTCAACCTCAGGCTGAGAAGAGACACTCGCCCTTCAAATTAACAAGCTCCCTTAGATGACTCTATCCAAAAACTAAAAAAATGCAGGGCTAAGATTTGAACTTCTTTGAAAATGAATAGCTTCAGTTTGGTTAGGAGCCAAATCTGGATGGAATATTAAGAAGGAGCCATAGTGATCAATGCCGACTCAACCAAAGAGGATGACAGTAGTAGGAACCTGCATAAATTGTTTGAATGTCGACTACACTTTTGGTTTATGATATCCCATGGAGGGAAACTCTAATGTTTACAACTATGAATGCAATTGTTGGCTCCTTGAAGACGTTCCTTTGTTTGACAAAGAAATCTAGGCTTGAGATTTGGAGCCTTCTTTTTCAAAGATTTGATACCATGGCCTTCTTATCACTGTGGCTCTAATAGCATGTTAACATTCACCAACTGTCATTAAACACAATTTTATTAATCAGAAAAGGAAAATTTACAAACAGGTGAGAGGCATAGTATATATATAACCTCTATAGTCTTACCACAAAATGTCATGTGTCCTTGACCAACAACGCAAGGATAATCACAATGAAAAGGATAATCTATCTTCTAAGAAATACCTAACTTCTAAAAGTACTTTATTCTAGGAAAATATACTTCAGGATTATGCGGCTAACAAGATAGTTGTTCAATAGTCCAAGATGCTTGTGGATCGGAGAAACTATACCTCGTTGGGGTTATGAGACATGCACGTGGCGGTTATTTGTCCAATAGTTCAAGGGAGATCCAGGATCTGGAAGTTCTACATTATCCCTTTACAAAGGTGACAAGGCACTTCATGTGCAAATGGTGTTCAGTGATATAAGTAACTCAAATTACAACTAGGGGAGTATAACTGGTGAATAATATGGAGCAGCATTAAGGAGTCTTACTGATCCAAGCACTATTTTCAAAGAAGCCTCTGAAGAATGTTTGGTTCTATTGTTTTTGTGTTCAATCAGTGTGTATTTGTTTTTTTAAGTGAGTTTTTTTTAGTACTATAAGCCTTAAGAGGGGATGTTAGAATATATGGCTTACTTTCACATGTCATGTCATTAGTAGGTTATTAGTAGAAGCAGTTGGATGATAGTTGAGATAATCTCTCGACCTATTCCTCTCTACTAGGAATCAATTAGATCATACAACAAATTACAAACTCTATAAAAGAGATCAACACAATTGTATGAGAGCGCTTTACATTTAATTAATTAGTGTTATCATTTGTGTGCTTCATATTTCATATTTCTTATAGAAGATTCCATATCTTTGTTCTGTTTTTAGCTTCTCTACTTTCATATGTGATCACTCATAAATCCTGGTTGAAGATCCCATATAATTGTTCTATTTTTAGTCTCTCTACTTCCATATTTGTTCTATTTTTAGCTTCTATGATTTCATATGCAATCGCTTTGCCCTCTTGAGTCAATTCTACACCTACTGCCATGTCACTTCCATTTGTATAGATTATTAATGCTCTAGGGGAATCTAGAAGGGTCAAGATAGGTGCTTCAATTTTTCTTTTAAAGATATCAAAAATTTCTTATTGCGTTTAGGATCTTGCTAGTCCCAAAACTTCATACATATTGTATTTTTATTGCAAATTTCCAATTTTTGATGACTCTTCTTGGGGTCCACTGATATCCCTATTTTGGAGACAAGGTGTCCAAGATACTCTGCGTTTTGAAAGAAAACACACGTGAAGATTTTAGCATAGAGTTTTGCCCCTCTGAGAAATTTTAGGATGATTTCTTGATGTTTTATGTTCTCTTGTTCGTTCTTACTAAAGATTAGCATGTCATTGAGGAATATTGCAGTGAAATTAACAAGATAATGATTATTCATCATCCTCAAGAACATGGTAGGGGGATTCACTAATCCAAATGGAATTACTAGGAATTGGTAAATGGACATCTCTAGTTGTATATGCTAATTTTGGTACACACCTCTTAGATTTACTTTTGAAGAGATAATTGATCCTTTTAAAGTGTCAAGAAGATCATCAAATTTTAGTATTGGATGTCTATCTCTTGTCGTGATTTTGTTAAGGGATCAATAGTCTATGCACATCGTCATGGTATAGTGTTTCTCCTTGACTAGTAAGACAAGAGCATCAAAGGGCAATTGGGATGGATGAAAAAATTATTTTTTGAGTAGCTCTTTTATTTGTTTTCGACTTCTTTTTTTCAGCGTATTTGAATCTGTTACTCCTCCTAACCTAGGGGTAACTAAGGAGATGATGTCTAGAGGCCCGCAAGTAGAAGACATGGAGTGTCGAGAGCCAGATGACCAACTAAGCCCACATTGAGCAAACGGAGCCCCTCCTCTCTACCACACATCACCATTCATCGTCGGCATCATAACAGCATCTGCCACACCAGCCTGGCCCAAAAAGGACAATAGGTCTTGCTTCATGAGGTAACAAGTCCGATCTCATGGTAAGTGTCACTTTAATAATTGAAGCATTTGAGCATGTTGCAAAGGGTCCTTTCTTGATTATGGAACGTTTGGTTGGAAATTATACCTTTTGCCTTATTTCACCTTGGTGGTTGCCATGGTTTCCTAGAAAGTGGGTCACCCTTGGGAAAAGAGTTGCTACTGGGGGAACTCCTTGAAGGGTCACCATACCATCCCCGATCATACTTACCACTTTTCACACCTCTTCCCCTCTGTTTCTTCACCTTTTGGGCTTGTGGATTCATTGACCCCGAGGAGGGCTTGTACCTCATTTCATGGGAAGAAGGGGTTGAAGGCCCAGAGGTGTTGTAGCTAGCAAAAGTCAAAATCCCTAACTAATCCTTCTAGATGCTCGTTGTTGTAGCTAGCAAAAGTCAAAAGCCCTAACTAATCCTTCTAGATGCTTGTCGTAAGGTCCTAAGAGCAATGAAACGCTTCTCCATATAAATGAAGGACCTTTAAAAGAAAAATAAACAAAAATGTCTCGCTTGATGGGGGAATGCATTGTGGTGTCTTTTAATTTCCAGTGCATATGGCACTCAATGTGTTCTAACTTCAAGTGGCATTGCAGTGCTCCTTTTCTTTCCTTGCACATAGCACTCAATGTTCGAACCATAAAAAAATGAAAGGCAAATAAAGGGCTTGGAAAAATGTTGCATTGTAAACAAAGGGATGCAACACACCCTCCACAAAGGCACCCATAAATGAGACAATATGAGCCCTTGATATGTCAGGAACCCCATGCCCAAAAGTCTTACCCCCATCCACCTAATATTCACTACATGGCCTAGAGAGGGTCTTCTTGGGAAACATTTCTTGACTTGGGGATTGGCCTACCCAATAGGGCACCATGACAACCCTCCCATACCTAAATTTGGCAAAGTTTATAAGGTCTTTGAGCATTTGTTTAATTTGAAAAGGGGGGATTTGATGCACATGTTTGGGTGGTTCTATTATTAAATGTGGCTTACTTGGCATGATACGTGTGACTTGTGAACCCTTGGAGGGTGTATTTACTTGTATTTATAGGACCTTGCTTGGTGGAAGACATTCATGAAGGGACTAAGCCACTTGGACCTTCATAGGGGCTTCAAATCCCATTGGATGGATGATGCGCCCCACTCATTGGAAACCTTGGAATATGAACGTTGCACTTGGGAAGGTGACTTTAGCACTTGAACGAGACTTGGAACCATGAAGAGAGGATGACGTCATCCTCTTATGCCCAAACGTCCCTCTTAGGAAGCATGACGTCACATTTTTGATGGAATGTTTGGCATGTTTGGCACATTTGGTGATGCTGTGGGTTTGAAGCCCCACGTTATTGCTTCATTTGGGAAAGATGTGGCATCCCTCTACCTTGACATCCTAACCTTTGGAGGCTTTTCCATCGCACATGCCACATTGGAGAGAAGTTTATGGGATTATGTCCCATCATTTAGTTATTTTTGGTCATTTTGTAGCCTATGTGGGCCAAAAACACAAATCGATTTGCTAATTAAGCATTGTAACTTAGGTTTTAGGCCTAAAATCATGGATTTAATCGTAAATAGGACAAACATGACTTGGGTTTTCCTCATATAAATATGAGGCAAGTCATTTGTCACAAATCATAACTCATCACTTGGAAAATTACTCTTGGACTGAAACTTCGCCCCTCTTGGGCAATTCGCTCTCTCTTCTTTCTTGTCATTATGGATGCTAAACTTGTTTATTGGTGGAATAAAGGCTAGCGACTTCTCTTGGATGCTTCTTATTGGAAAATCGTTTGAATTTCTTTGATAAGTAAGGGTTTTGCATGCTATCTCTTGGATTAGGTAAGGAATTTCTGCAATTTTGCATTTTTTTCTTAATTTCAAGGTTATACTATCAAACCCTAGGAGGAGTATAAGGGCATACACCCTTCATCAAGGATTTTTCTTCTATTGTCATTGAAAGGCCTCAAGGATTGCTACAAGCAGTAAGAGGGTTTACACCCTTGTAGCAAGACCTTGCTAGTGTTTATCTTCTCTAGGGAGTAAGAGGGTTTACACCCCTATAAGATTATCAAACCCTAGTTAAACTTGGATTTCTAAGCTAGACGATTTGGAGGTTTTGTGTCTTCTTTGGCTTTATAAGGTTTTAATTCTCAAAGAAACATTTTATTCTCCTTGTTGCCCAGGTTGTTGTTTACGCAAGAGACTCCATTAACCCAATAGATAAGGCACTAATTGCAATGGAGATTGTATATTGTTGCATTGGTAAACGTGAAATTTGAGAGATTGAATTCTTCAAATTTGGATTTGAATCTTACATGCTTTAGGTTCTCTTGTCCTCCAAGGGCATCTTGATTGGCTAAGTGATTGTGTTGCTGTAACAAAAATTAGGCTACAGCCATTAGGGCTGCAGCAAACTCCCTCTCTCTTACTCTTTTCCACTTTTTATACCGCTGGAAATTACTTGTGAGCTGTGATAATTGTTTTATTGATAATAAGCTATTGATTTGATTGTTTACTTGCTAATTTCAGTGGATAGAACTTGTTGTTGTAGCAAAAGTTTGCTACAGCCATTTGGCTGTCATAAAAACTTGCTGATAGACAGCCTTCGTTTGTCATCAAAGTCTTGGTCTAAACATTGGAACATTGTGTACTAGTTACAACTTACAAGCTTTATTTTCCAATATGATATACTTGATTTTGATGGTTTAATTTGCAGCTGTTATAACTTGGTCATTGTTGATATATAATTGTTTACTGCTGCAATTTTGGGACAGCAAGCATAACTTACTGTTTGCCTCTTGTTCTAGGGCTCAATTCGTCATATATTGTCTTGGCATTGGTTGTCTAACATTTGTTTTGCAGGTATTCTTCATTGGCAACTTCTCCTTCACCGATACTCATCTTCCATCAAGCCCTTAGAACCTTTCATTGTCACCTATAGGGGTGCTTCATTCTTCTCCTTGGCTTCTCCCTTGCAATCCCCCTAGGGTCACCCGGGAAGCCTCCCTTGTGCTGGACTTTTCCTTCACTAAAACAAGGGGGATATCTATTGAGGTGGCAGTGATAGGTGTCCCCAGTTGTGTCTCACACTTGTTGCTTGGGTTGGGCTTTGCCCAAACTACAAACTGTGCGATAACAGAATCTATAGGGGATTTTGTGGGTAGATCGGTTGTCTTCTTTAATTCCAATGTGAATATCTACATCTCTTTTAGACAGTAGTTTTACAAGGAGGTCATCTAGGAACACATCTTTAAGCTTCTCAAAGAGGGGTTTGACTCTAAGATCTAAATTTATTTTTTCTTCTTCTTCACTACTTTTTTTTATGAAAACTACAAAACAAGGAATTCTTTCTTGCTAGTCTTTTTACTTGCAATGTAAATACTAAAATTTACTGAAGTCAGCCTTGTCCCCCTATAACTTATGTTTTCTAACTCTTTGGAGTTGTATTATATGGTCCCTAGGATGGATTAAAATATCATTCTCATATATCTGCTTGTAGCCTAGAATTGCATCATGGTTGTATTTTCATGACATCAAAGTCTTCTTTATTTTTTAGGTCGGAATATTGATTGTCAATGTTGCATGTGTTGGCATCCAAACGTCGAACCTCTTTACCATCAACTAATTCTACTTTGTAGGTGTAGGGTTCTTATTTTATGGAGGCTCGTTATAAAGAATAATTCAATTGATTCAAATCTATGGAAAGGTTTGCTACTAAGCGTGGTAACTTGGTAAGTGTCATTTTAAAAAATTATTCCTTGCAAACTATGCTTACCTTAGTCTTTCATCTTAATTTCTTTGATTATATTTTTTAGGGCATATCTTAACAATGTGGGGCCCTTACATATCCAATAAAATGGTAGAGTTTTTTTTGGTTATTATTGTTGTTATCGATATGCCTACTCTTTAAGTTTCTTCTAAAACGTGGATGGCATTGGGAGAATTAAAAGTTTTTCTTGTGCACATTAAGGTTTCTCTCCCTATTGGATGAAAGGAATAGGTCCTTAGACGTATGAATGTTTTTTTTTACTGTGCTACGATCTAAGGAGGCTATTGTACTCTTTATATGAAGTTTCATACAATCCACAAATTACATGACTTGGAACTCCTCACATATGTTTTTCATTCTGATGACAAGATTCTTGGATTGTTCAATATGCTCCTTATCATTCCCAAGTTGCTTAAAGGTCTTCCACCAATGAAAAGCAACTTTATCATTTCAAGATTGTCCCTATCCATTATGGGCTTTGACTTATTCTGTTTTTCCACCATTCCAGGGCAGTCCCTTAAAAATGTAAAGCAATCAATTTTACTTCATCATCATCAAGTGGGTCAATGTAATGTTCCCAAGCCAATTTTTTTCGCTTGGAACACTAACTAACCACTGATTTGCTTGTTGTGTATGTTTGTTTGCAAGTTGGCCTCTTAAGTTTCGGCCTTAGGGTTTATAGTTCAGTTATTTAAGCTTAGATATGAAGACAAGCAATGAAGATACAAGATAACATAAGATATGGAACCAATAGCAAGATCTGACCTTTATTGATGTAATAAGCAAGAACCTGATACAAGAAGGATGCAGATCTGGAATAACATCACATAGCTCCAATAGAAAGATATGAGCTGCTACAAAATGCTCCCGGCAAAAAGATGCAAGCCCCCAAGGCTAGATATACAATGAAGATCAATACAAGAAGAATCCAAGGTCAAGTCCAAACCCCCCTGGCTGCAAATACGCTCCACTGGATGGCTATGAAGACCTAGGGTTTCGGCCTAGTTGAAGAAGACCTCCAAATAGCATCAAACTCCACCAAAAGATAGATCGGGGCAAGTAGAAGCCCTCCCTGAAATCTCAAGCCCTGGTGCCAAGATCTATCCCTCCAAACTGTTGAATCCTCAATCAAGACTGTGCCCTCCTGAAGACTATCAAGCTCAATATTTCAGCCCTGATGAAGGAGGCCTCTGAATCCCTTAAAACTCTCCAAAAAGATAGATCGGGCCACCACAAGCTACTAGGAGAAGTCTCAAGGTCAGATCTGAGGTATAACCCCTCCAAACTGAGAAGATCTGAATCACAATTGTGCCCTCCCTCTCTCAAGAACGTGCCAAAGCTCAAGATAATTATATGGCCAGAGTAGCCCTCTCAAAACACACTAGATCTGATGATCAAGGCCCTGCAAGAAATACCCAGGTGCTAGAATGTCAAAAAGCCCTATCAATAACCTGGATCGAACTCCTCTCCAAAGAATGATGCACCCCCGACTGGAAAACCCTCAATGGTACGGCATGCTTCTCTCCTGGATGGATGAGGGTATCTGTGAATGTTGTAGAATGGTGTGGGTGGAGTATTGCATCCCCGAGACCAAGCTTGGAACAAGATGGGTGGAATCTTTCACCACTGAGTTGTCCTCTAGGGTTTGTATTCTCAAAACCCTCAAAACTGTGTGCTCAAGAGCCCAATAGCAAAATGCATAACAATCCAAGATGAGATGAGAGGTGCGCCCTTGGATTTCCTTTATACCTCTTTCTATTCCTCTGTTGAGTTAAGTTAACCCTTAGGTTCAACTCCTAACTCAACCTAAAGCGCTCTAATCCTCCAGTGAGTTAGTTTTTACTTTTTCAAGTCAACTTCAAATTATAACATTGGGTTTAGTTGACTTTTTCCCCCTGCTGCATGAGACTATAGTCTAGTGGGGATGACTAGACTACTGAGTCTCTCCAAACCTCTTCATCAAGAGGTGGGGGGCATTACAGTCAATAAGTTCAAAGTATAATTCATCAAACATTATCCATGCCAAAAAGGTTGAACGAACCCCTTTGCCATCGAATTTTAGGAAAGTTAATTTTCTAGATTATTTTAATGAAGGTTCTTCTAAGGTATTCTCAATGTCTCTCCTTTGTGGGTAGGCTATATAAATTTATATATAGCCTAGAATCATATCGCCATAGCCTCTAACAACTTTAAGTCAATCATATTCACTTCAACACCTATATCCTTCATTGCTTGGCATGGTATTGCAATGGGGGGGCTGGTTGGAACAAAAGTTACTGGTCTATAAAAATGTCAAGTGACAAAAGTTACAAAAGAAAGGGGGAAACCCCAGTTTATACAAAAAGGGAGAGAAACCCTAACTTGAGGCCCAAGATGCCATTAAGGGGAGATTAGGCCCTTAAAGCTTAATTAATCCTTAACACACTAATTCTTCAACATTATTACAAAAATATGAGCTTGCACACAAAATAGCTCATGTACATCAATTTTACTTGCATAAGAAAGAAGTTATATTTAAGTACAAAACATAGAGTTGTAAAATAGTATCGTAAAAAAACACAATTCCAATTCCCTCAACTAGTAGGGTAAGAATCACAATTCCATCTATACTTTGTACTACTAATCCATTTCTCAACTGGAAATTCTTGACATCACTTAGTATGTACAAATTAGTAGTTGAATCTTTGAACCTCCTAAGAGTGAACAAACTTTTTGAACCTCACTTAAGAGCGAATAGACTTAGTATGGATTTCCGACCCTCACCTAAAAGTGATCAAACTTTTTGAACCTCAATTAAGAATGAACAAACTTAGCAATAAGAGTCAACAAACTTTCTAGAGCTCGATTAACAGTGAATAAACTTTATAACACACATTCATTCATAAGCTCTCCATACTTTTCTCCTCTTTAGAGGGCACTATTTTTACAATGCTAATAATCAATTACAACTAGTTTGTGCTACAAAGAAATGATTAAAGGACATAAACCTTAAGAAAAACTTATGGGGTTAATGTTAGTGTTCTAACTTCTAAACTACCTTGCCTACTTTGGGGTACTTAAGAGTTAGTCAATTAATGTAGAAAGTCATCTTCTTTGAATAAGGCCCATTAGATAGTTAGTGGGTAGTTACTTAAGGCCAACTGGAGGGTCGGTAATCGTTAATTATCAAACCACGAGTAGTTAGGATTTTGCTAGTAAGAAACTATTTATAGAGCGAGAAGGCTATGTGATGTTTTGTCAAGGATATTGTATTGGAGCTCTGCTCAAAGAAGGTTTCCCCCTCGAAGAGGCCCATGAGCATTGCTCTCTCTTTTGGAATTATCAATACAAGGGTGATATTCTACAGGTTTAATCTCATTGCCTCTTGTATTTGCTTTTCCACACTTATATTTCTTTGAAAATTGTTTATGTTCTATTGTTTTTGTTGGTTAAATACATTACAAGTGGTATCAGAGCTCTTTCCTAAGCCAACACATGTCCAAATTTTAGAAAAAAAAAATAGACTAGAGATGTGTTCCAACATCTTTAAACACAATTTTTTTTAGTGGGTAAGCCTACAATTGGGGAAGAATGCATGTAATGAATACAAGTGGAGTCACCTGGTTAGACACCCTTGTAACCCATGTTGGTACCCCTTCGAATAGTACCACCTCACACAAAATCTGCTTACAAATTCAATATTCCACATACCCTTGAGTATATCAAAAGCCTTCTATCCTTACATAAGCATCATGGCCGTCCTTCATGCAGTTGATACTTGGCATCCATATCTCATTGGGAGGCACTTCCAAATCAAGACGGGGCATCATCATTTGAAGTATTTTTTAGAATGGAGCTTGTCATCACCAAAGCAGCACAAGTGGGTCACTAAGATGCTAGGGTATGATTATGAGATCATATACAAGACAGGAAAAGAGAATGTCATGGTCGATGTTTTATCTAGGAATACAAGGAGGAAGGATCTCTCTTTGCTTTATCCTTACCAATACCAAATTGGCTTGTAAAGGCCCAACAAGAATGGTTGGCTAATGAAACAATGGCTCAAATCATCCAAAGACTTCAAGAGGACCCCACCCCCCCCCACGAGCTATACTTAACAAAAGTATACCTTGCAAAGGATGCATTTTTTTGGTGTAGAGTTCAGCTTTAAAACAAAGGGTGTTGAAGGAGTTGCGTTCAACCCCTATAGCGGGTCACTCTAGCTTTCAAAAAACCTATGAATGAGTTAAACGCTCTTTCATTTGGGAAGGCATGAAAAAGGACATCCATACTTTTATAGTTGAATGTGACACTTGTCAAAAAAACAAAGGGGGCAACAATGAAGACTCCTAAGGCAGTGAAGCCATTACCGATAGCAACCACTATCTAGACTAATATTTCAACAACAAATCGATCATCATGGTGGTAGTTGACCACTTTTCTAAACATGTTCACCTCTCTACCTTACCACACCCATTTACACCTTCCACAATTGCCCAAGTCTTCATGGATCAGATTTGTAAGTTACATGGCATGCCCACTTCCATTGTGTCATACCATTCACCAACAAATTCTAGCAAGAGTTGTTTAAACTACAAGGTGCACAGTGGAAAATAAGCACAGTCTATCATCCCTAAACTAATGGTCAAACAGAAGCAGTCAACAAATGCTTGGAAACTTATTTGAGATGCTTTGCCTCAAACCAACAACACCAATGGACCCAATGGCTACCGCATGCAAAATGGTGGTAGAATACAACTTATCATGGAGCCACCAAAATGTCACCATATGAAGCTATCTATGACCAAACTGTTAGAATATGAAGGATTGTGCTCGTTTTACCATTGACAATACCCTTGTCACCCAACCATAGGCCGAAGCCACCCTCTGAGCACCTTGACCTTGACCGAGAGAAGAATCCTAGTAGCAATCCAATAGCCAAGCAAGGCTAATGCACCAAGCAAGAAGTAACCAAGTTGATCAGATAGTCTCACCCAAAACTGGCGCAGCACCTTCCCCAGGACTTGCACACAAGACTGCTAGACTGTAGTGCGCAGAAACTGGCTTTCTGTGATTCTGAGAGTGTGTTAAATGAGAGATTGGTGCCCTGTATTTATAGTATTCCTGGCAGACTTGCCTGGGTCGACTTCTCTCTCTGTGTACTAATTAATTCATATTAATTATCTATCTTCAGCCGACATCTCGTCTAGGGTTTCCTTCATTTCTTTGCTTCCTTCCGGAACATTCTAATCTTGTCAAAGGTCACAATAGAGGTTCATACCTCCCAAAGCTACCATAATATCAACACTCCCTCCTAGCTAGGGAGGTATAACTGATAATGGTCTTGAGCACAAACAAAGCATTCAACTAGTAGTATCACGAGCACAGTCATTATTATCCAACTGAATAATTTCCATGACAACTGGTACAATATCAATTGATAGAACACAACTGTGTTTATCCATGGTAGTACGCAACTACTCAAACCGTGACACAGTCACAAACAGTGGAACAAATCCACCACAGTAGTATATATCTACTGTCTGGAGACAAGCAGTCTCCATAACAATCATCCGATATCAGCCTGCACAGAAAATATTGTTTAAACTGAATCATCTGGGCCAATCTTTCGCTCACATCTGTGAGATCTGAAAGAATATCTGCCCTGGCTTATTCTTCTCAAGCAAGGAAGAATGATTGTTCTGATTTCTGAGCCTGGACCATTCCTCACCCTGGGCCATTCCTCCGACACTAAACAAAATGTACCCTGGAGAGAATGAATCTGCCCTAAGGAATGCCTGTCACTGATTGTTGAGCCTGGACCATTCCCCACCCTAGGCCATTCCTCCGGCACTAAACAAAGTGCAACCTGGAGAAAATGAATACACCCTAAGGAATGACTGTCCAGACCATTTCCCCTATTAACCACAAGAGGAAAAGATTGTCCTGTATCAACCTCAAAAACGGACCATTCCTCATGTTAACCACAATGAGAAATCGTTGTCCGACGAGGCGGGCCAGTCTTCTTGAGTAACCCTCAAGAAGAGAAACTGCCCTAGACCACTCCCCATGTTAACCACAATGGGAAGTCGTTGTCTATGATACATCAGCAATCTGAACCATTTCCCATGTTAACCACAATGGGAAATCGTTGTCCATCAGAAATCTCAATCCACTTTCCAAACAGAAAAGAATCTGCCCAAGCTGGACTATTTTTCAATCTCGAAAATAAATGTCTTCAATAATATTTTTAGTGCTCCCCCCCAACCTGGAGAGTCATTTCTTCCCTTTCAGCTAAGGGAGTTATTTCCACAATCCCCATCTTCTCTCGGAAATATGCAAACTTTATTCTGGATAGAGGTTTTGTCAGGATGTCTGTTGTCTGCTCATCAGTGGGGATATACTCGAGCTTTACCTCTCCTTCCTGGA
>JZKD02S1672670.1:1861309-1879173 GCA_000966675.3 Picea glauca
GTTTATGGTTGCATCTCTGATATATTTCTGTTATATTACTGGATATACGCGATATCTCTATGCATTTCTTTATTATATCTCCGCTCTCATTTCGTGCCGAAAATAATCTGGATCATGCACTCATCACATGGCTAAGGATGCCTCCTTATTCACGTGGTTGGATGAAGCCAAGGAGAGGAAAATCTATGTTGTTGATGATTTTTCTCTCGATGTTGTTGGTCAAGGCAATGTTACCCGTTGACATGGGAAAATTGTCAACATCTATCATATGCCAAATCTTAGTGCCAATATGATGTATATTGCTCAATTAACACATACATGTAATATTGTAGAATTTTGGCCAAATCAGTTCTATGATCATGATTTGCAGAAAGGCAAGTCAATTATCGTCGGCAGGCTTCTTAACCCGATAGACAGTGTGTAGAAATTCTGTGACATGACTCAACCTAACATTGAACCGACTACCCTTGTTGCTTATACTAATGAGCGAAGTCAAATTTGACATGAGTGACTCAAACACCTAAATTTTCGAAGTCTGCAAGCACTGGAAACTCATAACATGATTGTTGGTTTACCTAAGGTGTTTCCCCCTGAAGGAGTCTGTAAGGGTTGTGTGCTTGGAAAGCATCAACAGGCACCATTTGACTCTAGTAAAGAATGGTGAGCATAGAAACTACTAGAACTAGTTCACAATGATGTATGATGCATCAATCTACCTTCACTGGCAGGTGCAAGGTATATTTTGAATTTTATTGATGATTTCTCTCGCTTTACATGGGTCTATTTTCTGAAGAACAAGAACCTTGTCTTTGAAAAGTTCAAGGATTTTAGAGCCTTTGCTGAAAAGCAATGTGACTGACCCATCAACTGCCTGAGATCAAATAATGGTGGTGAGTATGTAAATCAACCTTTTGAAGAATACCTAGTCCAATCTGGTATTGATTGGCAGTGGTTGGTTCCTCACACACCTCAACAGAATGGCATTGCAAAACATAAGAATCAGATGTTAGTAGAAATGGCTAGATGTCTTTTAAAGGCTAAAGATCTGCCTCCTTGCCTTTGGGCTGAAGTGGTGTATTGTACAAACTATATGTTCAACCACATCTCGACGCCAGTTGTTCCTTCCATGACTTTGGTCAAATTATTGTGGGGAAAGAAGCCTTCAGTCGGCCACCTCTGCGTGTTTGGATGTGTTTCCTAGGCTCACATTTCTGATGATATCAGAAAGAATTTAGATGCAAAGAGTCATGCTTGCATCATGATAGGCTACTATGAAGAGTAGAAAGCCTGTCAACTATTTGATCATGTCAAACGGAAAATCATTATCAGATGAAATGTATGGTTTGATGAGAAGTCTTATGGAATTAAGTTGTTGAATGCCTCTTATGGATTACTACATGATGATCCCTTTGATGTTGTCTCCAACATAGGTTCTCCTACTCCATATTTCAGTGCTAAGACTGGATAGTCGAACTTTGTTCCTATTTCGACTAGATTGTCGAACACCAAGTCGATTAGTTTGTCGTCCTCTATTTCAATTGGTCCATCGATTGGAGACCCTCTAACTTCTTATCAACATGTTGCGGTGAACCGCGGTTCACCTGTTTCTTGTCTCCCAAATGGGTTGCCGAGACGATTGAAGTTGTTAGAACTAATGTTGGGAATGTTTCATGTGGACGCCAAATTTGAAGTCAAAAGTAGCATGGAAACGTTTCCTTAATGACTCATGTACTTGAAACTTTTGATCTTGTTGCCTACTCAGATGTTGAAGGACGACATGAATGGGAGCAAGTCATGCAGATAGAAATTGATTCTTTGTTGAAGAATCACACTTGGGACTTAGTTCCTTGGCCGCAAAGAATTAACATTCTGAAGTGTCGATGGGTCCGCAGAACTAAATTTACCTTTGAAGGTGTTGTTGAGTGACATAAAGCACACCTTATTGTGAAGGGATTTTCTAAACAAGAAAGTATTGACTACACCGAGATTGCTTCCCCTATCACAAAGATGAACTATGTTCGACTAATTCTTTCCCTTGTTGCTCGTTTTGGATGGAAAATCCATCAGTTGGATGTAAAAAGTGATTTTCTTGAACATTGGTCTTGCTACCTTAGTTAATGATTTCATGCCAAAATTCTCAAGAGAACTACAAGAGAAAAGGAAGCAAAAGAAAGATTATTTCCTCTCGCACTGTGATGTTCTGATCACAGTGTGCTTTGCTTAAGTGTTGTAACGGTGTCTCTAGACACCACCTCTTATCTTCAATTTTTTTATCCCTCTTCGATTATCTACAGAATTGTCTATATGTTTTGTTACAGGTTCCACCCCTTTTCCCAACACTATACCCACAAAATTGAATTTGGACAAGCCATTGAAAGGAAACCCGGAGAAAGAATTAGCAATTTTCATTAGTGGTGCAAAGAAATGTCATTGTTCATGTTTTTCTTATGAACCATGAAGAGAAGTGAGGCATAGTTTAGTTGCTCAATGCAAGAATTATATAATTTTCCTTCTTGCAATTAAAGATAGCAACATGTATACTTAGAGGAGCATCTTTTCTTGTCGAGAAATCAATGAAAAACACGGAACCTAAACAAGTGTATACGATGTTGTATTTAGGTTTGGTGGGCTAGCTTGAGCTTTGAGCATCATGTAAGAGGCTTTAGGATTGATCCCTCATGTTGTCCACCTATGTTGTGCACCTCACTCAATGTTCCTAACGTGTTAGGAACTATAGTTAATGTCAACAGGTTTACATTGAGTACCATCAACAATTTTCAAGGAAGTGCTTGGGGTTTCCCCACAAGGTTTTCCTTGGAAAAAATGCACAATGTTGTATTTAATATAAAAAACAAATGAAAAAACGTATTTAGATATATTGAAATTGTGAACACTGTGATGTCCCTTTGAAGCATTTTGGTGTTTAATCCAAAATAATTTGGTATCATGACATAACTAAAGGGAATTTGATTGAACATGTATCTTATGCCTAAAATGCAAAGGTAATTACGTACATGGCACGGAAGAAAACTGTAATCATCAAATATTGTAAAAATCATTCATCGTGGTGTCATTCAAAGGGTTATCTACATAATACTAAGTTTAGACATTTGTGTGAAGCCAAGCAACCTTTTTAATTTTCTTGTGTTATTATACCTGTCGCGCCAGGTATATAGCGATCGATATTGTTTTGACTGCATATCATTCGAACAATTGAATATAAATTTAAGGGCTTTTCCAAGGTTAAACATTATACTCTGTAAAGTTTATATATTTTTAAAATTTTAAAATTATTTTTCTTTATTCCTATTGGTAGAACAATTGAACCTCTTATTACAGAGGTGGCGACGGCCTGTAGAGCGCTATTTAATATCATTAAAAGTTTTAGCCAAGTTTTGTACTTGGTATCATTGCGACTGAGGTTTTTGTACGGCGGTGGCATACTCTAAATCCACCAAATCTACAGATATGATAAGTCATTTGGGATTTTGATTAATCATAAGATGATTGTGGCTGCCTTGGACCTGTTAACAGACCTTCGACCAAACACGTTCAATATTTCCATATATTGAATGTAGATGTACACTTATTTTTTTATTATACTTGCATAGCGGCAAGTATACATTGCCATGTAGTCGTGTTTACAGATAACACCATGCCAAGTGAATGCATATACATCAAATCAATTCAATGAGTGAAATAACAAAGTTGTGAGCATCACTTCTTTAAGATTATATATTATCTATAACTTTGAATTCCAATGCAAAATAAGAAAAAAGGATGTTTTTAACAAAATGTGCATAATTCGACACCAAAACTTTTGAACAAAACATTTTTTATACGTAAATTCATCAAAAAAATTAATGGAGTGTCCATATTTATTTTTTCTTGTATTTTGGTCCACATATTTTTTGGGCCTTGTTTCTAATTTCTTTTATACTCATGTCTACATGAGCTCCAAGACCATTCTAAGCTAGTCGTTCTTTCGATTTTGATTTCAGTGCATCTTCGACATTGTCATATATTATTCTGAATCCTTTAAAGAATGCACCGCTTGTTTTGAATCCAACAATAAATATTGTGTTATAAATTCGCTTAAGCAGTTAAGTGTATCCAGTATTCTTCAACTTTTAACAATTAGAACAATAATTGTATGCATCAAGATCACTGAAAGAAAGACATCAACGATGTACACAAGACTTATCCTGAGAAACCCTCTTGGGGAAGAAAACCCAACAAAGCTTATTCAATATGGATTTGTCAACAATTACAATGTCTCTCTCCAAGAGAGATCTCACAAAACAAAAGATAAATAGACCACAAAACATAAGATAATATAGACCAGAAACCCTAACCATAATAGAGTAACGCACCACTATTTATATTTGAAAGAAATATATATATATATGAAAATAGTGAATCTTTCATTTTAATTTTAAAATCCGAATAAGAACTCCAATACTTGTATTTATGTTAAATAAAAAATCGTAAATCTAAATCGAGCTTGAAAACCTCTCACTTAAAAGGACTTGTAAAATTATTTATTTGTTTTGATTATCTCCTTATCGAAAAGGACAGTTAATAACAATTGTTATGCCTAGGGCTAAGTTTGTACTTTATACTCCCCGGAAAGGTTGAGAAAGGTAAGCATAAATGAAAAATGATTATGGAATGTTAATAACAATTGTTATGCCTAGGGCTAAGTCTGTACTTTATACTCCCCACAACGGTTGAGAAAGGGAAGCATAGATCAACAATGATTGTGGAATTGTATATGCATGCAATTTATAATGCCTAGGGTTAAGTCTAGATTTCATATTCCTCATAGTAGTATCCAAAGAGAGTTACAAATATGCAAATTATATTTACATTGAGAATATATTAATGAAAAATATGGAAATATGACCAATGAACATAGGGTTTAAAGGTTCATACATAATATTCAATGATGTTTATCCATACCTCGGTTTTCGAGGTTCATTTAACGACGTAGATTATGATAGTGTTCTACGAAAGAATAGTGTCAAGGCCCGTAATTTCACAACGATAATTTAATTATTTGGTTGAAAGTGCTCCACATATGTCATTTGTCTAGTGTTCTATTTAGGTTTGTTCAAGCATTTTCTTGGATTTTCTGACTAAAGAAGGTTTTTAAAAAGGACATATTTGAATATTAATAAAATATTGCCTCCAAAGCTTTTATATGGTTTCAAGTGAACTATATCAAGACTTATAAAAGAACAAGTCATCATCAAGTTATACTCCACAACAAAGAAGCATCATCTATCGTCCTTAAGAACCTTAAGGATGTAGATAAATCGAGCTTCACATACCAACACATTCTTATAGACATGGAGGTTAAATCTCTACATGTAGTAATTTTGTTGATTGATTATACAAAGTTATGGAGGAAGAAAGACACATGCATGAGAAGGAAAAGAGTGTGGGTGTGCCTCGAAACAATAAGAAACAACAATTGCATCACACATGTGCATAAGTCAATCACGAAAGAGGAAGACCTGGGTGCAAGGTTGTGACGTCCCTGCGAGAATATAAGTAGGGAGGGTTAAAGGCAAGTGTTTATTTTTTAGATTTAAATGTTATCTATGGGTTATTTAAAATATAAATTTTACAACTTATTAAACTTTATATGTGCGTGTCAATTGGATTTAGTTCAGGTGGTTGGGAGGAACTGTTAACCTCCCCACCCAGGTTCAATTCCCACAAGTGACATGTTGAACTCATAACAAGTATATAGTCGCAATGGCTTCAAGCCTTATTGTTGACTGGTCTTGTGCGCCCCCCCCCTTGACCCTCCTCGCACACACACACTTTCAAAAAGCAACTAAGTGAGTTAGCTCAATTGGTTGAGTGCTTTAAGCTTCATGTAGGTGGTCTCAAGGTTGAGCCCCCAAATTGGATGCATTTATTGTGTGTCTCACTCGATGTATCTACCAAGTTAGGCAATGTAGTCAACGACAATAGGTTTGTATTGGGTACCATCCATGAAATGTGGGGAAGTGCCCGGGTCAGGAGGATTTCCTTGTAAAACAAATATATATAATGTAAATTAGGTCTAACTTGGGTGGTTAAGAGGAGAAGTTGTTATCCTACCCACCTAGGATCAAATCTAGTTTGTGACGTGTTTTCCCTTTGCAAGTTGATTGGCATTGACAAGGTGCCCCATTCTCATTCTTGCTTGGGTGCTTGAGGATGGGATGAGATGTTAAAAAGCCCAAAGGATAAAATCAATTTGTCATTGCCAATATTGTTAGGTTTTTAGCTAATTTATTTTATACATAACATATATATTATGTTTTTTTATAACACGCACACACACACATGTGGATCTGTTATGTGGTGACCTGTGGTAAGGAGGGAAAAAATCATAAAGGTAGATTAGTTCATCTACATGGATGATGGAGGAGGAGGAGGAGGTGGATTTCTATGACGATCCATTGGTTGGCCAACAAATCTAGTCCAAGCCACTAATCATCCCACCTAGACCTATGCCACCTCTAATGAGAACCCCTCAACCATGATTGAATTCATTGGAGGATGAGACTCTGAATCTAATCAGAGAGATAGCGAGGAGATTATCTAGTGATCATAAAATGACTAGAAATCTTCCACACTATGGACTAACAAGACAAGTGGAAGATGGTTTTTCATGCGAAACTAGGGTTCTATCTTGGAAGTACAAGGGGATAAATCTTCAAGATCTTGGGATTTTACTCCCGATCTCTAGTCTGGATGGGAATTTACTACTACCCCAAGGGGATATGGTTACCATATCTTCTCAAAATTTCACTTTCAATTTATACGTGGTTCCATTTATTGCCATGGAATGAACGAATGGGAAAGATATAGATAAAGGATTCATTGGATCTTTCCTTGATTTTGACCTTTTGAGTGGCACAACCATCTATGATGAACTAGCAATATAACATTCAAAGCCTTCAAAAAAGAGAAAGTGTCGGAAATGCACTAAGAAGAAGCACGAACCTGTAAATTAAATCTTAAGCAAAAACATAAAGCCGAATGAAATTATGGATTTGGCAGACCTAGCTAGTATTGGTCATTTTTTTAGGCAGATGAATGGGCAGTGATATTCTTATGAAATGGACAAAGGATAACTTCACGTCAGAGTTAGGTCGCTATCTTCAAAGTATTATTCTCATAAATGGCTAGATGGTTTGGATTATTAGGACCACAGTCGAAGTTGAAAGCATTTTTCACAAGAGGTGGAATTGGGGAACACAACCCTTGTTCCTTAAGAAATGGCATATATATTTTGACACTCGAACGACCCGATTGGAGCTACTCCCGATATGGGTAAGACTTTCAGGACTCCCTCTGATTTTATGGTCGAATGAAATGTTTGTTGAAATTGGGAATGCCATGGGCTCCTTTTATCAGGTTGACAAGTCTTACCTTGGCTCTTAAGATACACGGGAATGGCTTAAATTTTGGTAGTAATGGACCTAAAAGGGGGATTGGTGGAGTCTATGGTTATCATAAGAATAACTAAAATATTTCGCCAAACCATTGATTATGAGCGAATACCATTTAAATGGAAACATTATCACCTTTATGGGCATCTAGTGGTCAAATTCACATATCCAAACAAATGAAAGTTTTGGGTCAAGAAAAGTCTCTAATATATTTAGAGAATGAATCGATGAGGGGCCATTGATCCACTAGGGTTGTGGTGACAACTCTGAAAAGTATTGTCCTAGTCCGCTCTCAAGGATCTCTTGGATGTTTATAGCGGAGGCGACTATATGGCTTGGTATGCTTCGAAAAATACCACACCAATGATAAAATGATCAAACACATCGTTACTCTTCATAGCAGAGGTTGTTAGTGGATGCGAGCAGTTAGAAGTTTTTGCAGAGGTTTTTTTTTTGCGGTGCATCTATACGGTACATTCACTCTGGTACTCAACCAAAACACAACGCATGGGAGCGTAGATATTCAGAGGCACCATCATAAGTTATAAAAAATAACAAGCACCGATCAAAGTGCACTTATACCATTGAATCTTATGTCTTGATGCGCTTCGAAAAATATTGCACCAATGATAAAATGATCAAACATATTGTTACTCTTCATAGCGGAGGTTGTTAGTGGACGCGAATGGTTAGAATTTTTTGCAGAGGTTTTTTTTTCGGTGCACCTATACTGTACATTCACCCCGGTACTCAACCAAAACATAATGCATGGGAGCGTAGATGTTCAGATGCATCGTCATAAGTTATAGAAAAAAAAAAGCACCGATCAAAGTGCACTTATATTATTGAATCTTACGTACCGGTGCATAGAAAATGTCTAATGGCGCATCGTGGTAAGGGTAAATAAAAAGAAATTACCAGACTGATTTTCATTGTGACATCTCATCTAGTGCTTCCAATCTCTCAAGCAAGAACCAAAGCTTACTTTATTTTCATGGATGCCCTGTTGTAGGTGCTTCTCGGTGATTTGGATAGCTCCATCAGTCGATATTGCACACACTTCCATTTTTTTGAAATTACCACAAATTTTCATTGCCTTCCAACGATGGAACCATGCCTCCTCGGGACATAAGAGTCAAAGTAATTTGTTTATCACCTTCCCATTTCCATTTTCATGAGTTTAAAATTTGAATGTAGCTTGAAATTGGAAGTTTTTCAATATTATTTTTTTCCATCTACACGTGGTGTGTTGTTTCGATTCGACTCAGCCCGACATGGTGTAACTTGTGCTAACTTAACAGTAAGCACTGCCTCTAATGATTCCTCATAATGACCCACATTCGGTGTGTTATAGAGGACAACTCCTGGTTAATAACGTGTTGGTTCTTTTCTAACTCCGACGCACTAGTGCGTTCCATTTAACCTTTCACATTGTTAAAAAATGACACAAGAAATACAACTGAATGGTGCAACCAATTAAAAAAAAAGCACCAATGCAATTAACATCTCCACACTGAAACAAATATTAACTAATTTGACATTGCAGGGCATTTCCTTTGACACCTTGTGGTTGGTTCTCTATTATTCACAACACCCGTTAAACAAAACGACGATGCTTCAATAACACGGTTGCCCCGGTGCATTCCTAGTAACAAATCACATCGCTTAATTTACAATGAATCAATATAACATAATGGTGCCCATACTGATAGAAACTACATCGTTACGTTATACCATATGACACAGCAATAAACATCAAGTCGGTGGTCTGGAAACTATAGTGCATCGGTACTGCTCGTAAGCAAAATCACACCGCCGTGTACACATTTCATAAAAATCGGTCGACGATATGTTTATGTTAACCAAAGACACCGTTGTGTTGTGTCGTTTTGGTGGTTGCCCTGTAATTGGTGCTCTCAACAACATAACACATTGTTAAACACAATGTCAGTGCTCCAATAGCATGGTAGCACCAGTGCGTTTATATTAACACATCACATCGCATAAGTTCATATACAACAATTCCACTTGTCGGTGCAACTGGATCAAAACAATGCACCGATGATGTAAAAATCACGGCACTCGAGTCGAATTTTCACAAATTTTTAGTGTGGTGTGTCTTATGGTAAGCATCGCTAAAATGCTAGGAGGTGTGTTGATTGAGATAAATGCATTGATGCATTATATTAATCGAATGCACCGCTAAGTTTTTGAAACAAAAATTTTCCTCCGCGGTGCGTCAAATAAATAAATCGCATTGGTGATGTTTACTACAACACAATGAGAAAAATACATGATAATTGAACATCTCAGTTTGTTTTATGGGATGCCCCGTCAACGGTGCGTTATAATACAAACACACTGGTATCAATGCATACAAATTTGAAATGGAGTGTTGGTACATTACTTTAAATGAAACACATCGGGGTCGTTAAGTAAGTTGTACTAGCTAAAATAGTTTGAAAATTATCATTTTGGTGTGTCTTTTAAAATGCGCCTGTTAACAGTGTGTTAAGAAAATACAACGCATCGGTTAAAAGCGTCTGGTTCTCGAACTAACATAGAGAGTTGGTGCGTTTAATATAACCAAGTGCACAGTGTGGTTTAACACCAACCCTTAACAGATGCGTTATATATCACAACACATCGCTATAGATATTGATGTTTGAATAACAATGACGCACCAGTGCGTTATGTTTAACACATCTCTCTTCAATGCCTTATGTTTGATAAGGAGAATTGGGCATAGTGCATATGTGTTTGTTAATAGCATCGGTTAAATACGTCGATGACTTTGAGCGCAGTAGCATGCAAAAGAAAAACAATTTAATTCACAAACTACATATGCAAACCTCCACAATTAAATTTTGTGGAGGTGTTGCTTTGCAGAGGAAAAAATATAGGTCACTCTTCAATGCCTCTCAAAATTTAGCGCATGGACTCGATGCTTTGCCACTTCCTCAGTGCTTTGCCTCGCATCTCCTCCTTCATGGGAAGCTCGATTTTGTCCAAGATACATTCCTCTTCATTCCTGTAGCCATAATATGAATCGACATCAATTCTCTTGTAGATCACATACCTACACCTCCTCTTCTTCGCCTTCAGGGGGCTTATCAAATAGTTCTTTGAGGATGGGGAGTAATTTCGTACCCCCAAAGTATCTTTAACTGGGTCCCTTTCCTGTGGCACCAGGCACATCAACTTCGTTCCCTTCCAAGTTCATCATCTTGGCCTCTACTTTGGCATAATTAGGACTACCAAGCTCTACAATCAGAGCTTCCCAGTGCCCCTTTTCCCTATTCAACAAGAAAGGACCGTGGTGGATGTCTTAATTACAACATCGTGTTAACCTCAAGAATGACCTAAGCTCCATGTTGTATATTTAATAGAAGTTAAAACACACATTTGGAATAAAACCGATGAGCCATAAGCTTTTTTAGCAAGCCTTATCGTTAAACATTAAGCATTTCCTTGGCCTCGTCTTGCTCCTCCATGAAATCCTCACCTGTGTTCCTAGTAAGAAGTTCATCATGTTTCTTCTTCTTCACAACCATGCACTTGATTGATTTCTCATCCAGAAGGGGCACATATGCAAAAAAATCTCGCTCTCTTTGTTGTTGGTTTCCCTTGTCCCACTCTCCCATTTCTTCCACCACATCCTCGTCTTCCTCAAATAGGAGAAACTTAATGGCAACGACTTCGTCGCTCTTGATCATCAACCTAGCCTCCCTCTAGATAGACTCGATCCTCAGCCACTCCCCTAACACTCTGGTCTGCATCTCCTCCTCTGCGGGTCACTTGACTTTCTCCAAGATACGATTCTTGTCATCCTTGTCACCATAATAACCAACGTCAAATCGCTTGTAGATCGCATACCTAGACCTCCTCTTCTTCGCCTCGGGGGGGGGGGCGCTTATCGAATATCTCTTTGACGTCGGCGAGGAATTTCCTAGCTGCACTTGTACAATTAGTTGTTGGAAGATTGTAACTTGCCATTTCCAGCAATCAATTGTACAAGTGCGGCTGGGGAATTCCTCCTCGGCATCAAAGAGCTATTCGATAAGCCCCCCCGAGGCAAATAAGAGGAGGCTTAGGTATATGATTTACAAACGAATTGATGCAAGTTACTAAAGGCAACAAAGATGACAAGAACGATATCTTGGAGAAAGTCGAGCAGCCTGCGGAAGAGGAGATACATACTTTGTCAATTAAATTGTTTCTCAATGCAGTTTTACGTAACAACTACTCTGGTGCACTTTCAATCGCATTGGTGCGCTATAAACAATATACTACACATGTATGTTGTGTTTTTTCAAACCATGTTGATGTTGTTGTTGTTTGATTTATAAAATGTATAATAAGTACGCTAATGATTTCTTTGTTTTTAATTAAATTTAAGATGTATCATTGATTAAAATTTAGAGTTGTCATATAATTTTTAACTTTAGTTTTAAGAAATCGTTTGCTTTGGATTGTAATTATGAAAACTTATAACTATTAATGCCATATAATGTTAAATTCATCTTCAAGGTGAATTGGTTAATTTCCAACAAGATGCAATATGTTAATTAAACATGTTTACAAAGAAAAATTACTTTTATGAATTGTTATTTTCTTATTTATTTTACTGATAACATTATAATAATTGTTCATAATTTATAATTGTTATAGTTATGAGTAGTGATAGTACGAATATCTTCCATATTGGAATGTTCTTTTTTTTTCTTCCAATTATTATATTGGGACGACTTATGCAAAATGTCATATTAGACTATAAAATGCATCTCACTTTATAATAATAATAATAATAATTAATAAAAGTGTTAATATAATCGATATATTTTTTTAGTCTGTAGGAGAAAATGTCAAATTTTAAAAATTATTGTGTTAAAATTTTATTGGAAAAACATAGACATGTATTTTTAAATTATGAAATATGTTACACGAAAAATATTAAAATAATAAGAAACAATAACATTTTTATAGTTTTTTAATATATATTTGGAATTAATAAAAATATATCTATAAATGCATACAATTCATCAAATAATAACATTTATATAAAAATATATATTTTGAATCTATAGAAATAGATCTATAGATCCATGTGATTTCATCCAAGATGAGTATGTGTAATCTATTTAAAAATATTGTCAAAATGAAACACAATGACAAATGATTTGGAAATGATGAATTTAATTAATTGGTTCATGCAGTCTCTTGAACCACTAGCATGTTTTTTTAGGACAAAATAAAAGTTAACATAAAGTCATTACATAATATGGACATATCATATTTTCCCTCCTAAAGATTTTAATTTTACATAATGTGCATGCATCCTGTGACATTAGTGTTCTATGTAAATTCTACAAGTACTAATATTCATTCTCATATTTTTTGTAATCATGTAATCAAAATCATTTTATTAATACATATGACTTATCAAATAACCAATATCCAACTATCATTTCTCCTCCACAATTAATCCTAAGAGATCCTTAAATAAGTGATACTTTCCATATTCCCTTTGTGAGCCTATTTGATATTATAGAGCCCTTTGCATCATGAATAATCCATAAAGCATCAATTGCAAAGGCAAAGACATTATTTTTCACGTGTGGGCATATTGGGCCTTAATACAATCCCTAGTGTGCACAACTTATAATGGCTAAGGTTCATTCTTAATAAATAAAAATATAAAAAATATTAAGCAAAAAACTCAATAAATAAAATAAACAGAAGTCCATGTGTAGAAGTTATAGGGAACTTAGTCCCCATCTTTGATGTAATGATTGTAAACATGAAACCAATCGCTTTATAAAACTAATGTCTAATTAAGCAATACATTTGCATTAGTTCCATTGGAAATCCAAAAATACAATTACTCAATCATCTTTTTCTTACGCCCCAAGGGGACGTCTAAAGGTAGACCAGATGCAAGGCATTTTTTACGAGCGGTTGGTGGTCTACGAAAGTTATAATTTATTAATAACTTGACCCAAGGAGATAAACTACGTATTGCATGCACAACAACAAATTTGGATGCCTTCATTTTCATAAAGAACTCTTTGTCATTGGAGTGTTCCTCAAAGGGACCATTTGCACTAAATAATGAGGCCTTGCAACTATTTATGAACCCTGTGATGTTTCCATGAGTTCGTGGATGACCGTCGATTTAAAGTTTTCATAAGCATAACCATTCATGCACATACTATACATGGAAGTGTTATGTTTGTATTTGACAATATTCAAGTAATTAGACCGACTATAAATAGGACCACAAAATGGCATAAGTGCCACTAATTGTTTGAGAGGAACAAATACATGTGAAACTATAAACAACCCAAGATTTGCAACATCTATTTTAGACTTGGAAATCATATAACTATTACCACAAAAAGAGAATCCGGTTCCAACACCAGGCACATGCATGGACGATGACCAAGCGCCATACAAAGCTCGGTTGTAACAGGTTTGGTGTTTACTTTGTAGATGGATAGGGAGAGGGAAGTCATCGTTATCTTACAACAATTGAACAGACTTTGGTGTGTACTTGGATTTTTTTTTGTCTTAGCTCACACAACTGTTTTGATCTCCTAGTAGTGATGTTTTGGGTAGTATTTATATCATACTTTGGCTCACTATAAGAACTCTTTCTTAACTCAACAGAAGGAGAGAGGTTGGCCAATTTAGGACAAATCGTAGTTGATCTGGCTTCCAACTTTTCAAAAAAGGAGCATATGGAAGTGTTCCTACATGTCTTTTTTGTATCACTTATTGGATTATTTATCATAGTGGGAGGTATTAGACCATCAAGTTTGGGTAGTCGATCATTAACATAATTAGACAATGTGGCGTGTGACAACCACATACCATTGGCGTGTCATAAAATAGACTAATTCATGGTGTAATACCATTGACCCAGGTTGCAAGTTACTGGAAGATGACATGTTACAATTGGCAATGTAAAGCAGTTGTCCAATTTCATCAAACATTTTTCTACGATATCTTTCTCTTGATAAGAGCTTGCAAAATATTTGCATTGGTGGAATATCTTGTTCATCTGAACTCAACCCCAATTTATGATCCTACAAAATTCAATGAACAATTATTCAAATGCATGTGCATAAATGACATAAATTCAATGAGATAAACGAATTATAAATAAAATCTAGACTTACTTCAAACAATGTGGGAGAAGTTGACCAAATTGCAACGATATGGAATGAGTTGGAATCTGAAGTATTGGTCATTCGATATTATAGCCTTGTTTTCCCTACATTTTAGCCTAAACCATTGTCAATACGTTTATGAACCCGATATTAAAATTTAGCGGTGCTTTTATTTATTTTACAACACACCGGTGCGTTTATATATATAGAACGCACCAGTACGACAGAATATGAAACACTATGAACCATTACATCTGTTCAAACCTCTGTAAACCAAAGCATCTATAAATTTTAATAGCAGAGATTTGCATTTTTATTTTGTCGATAAAATTCGTATCGATGGGTTTTTTACTATATACGCACCCGGGCACACGAATCGATGAGGCGCACCGATTTGACGACAAACTTAATTTTTAAAATATATAGTTTAATAAGTGATTTTACATACAAATTGAAAAAACACGACGAAAAAATAGAGGGAATTTCATTTTTCAAAACATATTTGTTTATAAATGAAAACATTGTTCATTATTTCATTTTTTTGGTAGAATTTGGAGGGAAGATTTGCGGAGGAGAGATTTACCACGAAAGACCTTGGAGTGGCTGGATTTTTTTGAAGAGCCAAAATTGGAAGGGATGTGTATGGCACATACAAATCTTCAGAGAATAAATTTTAGGTATGTGATTTCATTCTACTGATCATTTCAATCTTTCCCTATTTGATTCAAACTATTTTCAATGCATGTTAAAAATATATATATTTAAGGATTTCATTGTTACTTTCAGTATTGGAAGTCGTAGCTTTCTTGTTGTTTTTCTTGTTCCCCTCTTTTTTTAAACAATATATTTTTATAGGGTTTTTTTTTTAAGCAAAAGAATTTTTTAGGATTTATTTTTAAGCGATGCATTTTTATAGGGTTTATTTAGTTGCATATGGGGTGTTTGGTATTCGTTGTAATGGTACCACTCATTACATCGGATCCCAAACCATGTCAACCATGTCGTTGTCGATGATTTTTATTTTTTTAATTCCGCAGTACGCGATGCACACTGTACAGTAAAATCACCCCGGTGCACGATGTACAGAGGTAACAACCTAGTGTTCATTGTATAGAAAAGTGCACTAAGGCACATATATCTGTAAAAAGCACTAATTGGTCGAAAAAATAAATAATATTGATTATATATCATAGGTGTATGGGTCAACGGTATGTAATGATTAATAGTACTTACCGATGCGAGTATATGCTTAACGCCCCAGTGTGTTTTGTTTAATGAAGCAGACCGAAATAGCAGATTGTATAAAAATTTGATAATTTTTATTTATGATGGTTGTTTTTTTAATACAATATGGCTGATACAAGTTCAACGAAAATGTCTTATTGCAGCGAGCGTGATGGTAGCTCATCACAGAAAGAGAGGCAAACAAGTTCTTTAAATTTTATTAAAAAGTTAATAAATAATTTGAAATATTTGTAAGTTTAAATTAATGATCGTGTATTGGTTAATGCATGTCACGCAGACCAAAAAATTGAAGAAACTCGATAAAATTGTTCGCAATCTAAGTGCAAAAGAGCGTAAAAGATTTATGGAAATGTTGCAAAAAGAGGAAACGGGTTGATTGAAAGGTGATCAACATTAAGTTTTTCTTTGACTTTTACTAAAAATGAATTTCTTAACATTAATCGCTAACAAGTTTTAAACACTCGATTTCACTTTTTTTTTAATGTTATGCAACTTCTGATAGTGAAAGAATGGAACCTCGTCCTAAGAGGACAAATACTGTTAATGATGTAAATGATGATGACTGCTTGGTCATCAGTTCATCTAGAGTGGTGCTTGAAGTCAATGAGAGGGGCAAAATGTTTTATAGAGCTTTGAGGGATATAGTGGAAAGAATGTATAGATGTAATTTCCACTTACAATACAAAAATCAATCTAGTGATTCCAAGAATCAAGTTATATGTACACTACAAGAAGTGTTTCCAAAGCCATGGTCAATAAGACCTGTGAGACTTGATCAAAAACTTACAACAACAACAAACAATAATATAAAAAGTATTATTTTTTTTAAACTGTAACGGTTATGGGTCTTTATTAATCAAAAAGGCAAACAGACTGCCCGAGTTTTACATTTAAACAGAGACTGATGCCAGCTCTAATCCTTACTGCCTGGGAACAAGACATAACTCCCTGGGAACAGAGCTCTTGTCTATGGCGATCTGATGCTTTTTCTTAACTTAGCAAACGAGGTAACATTTCGTTCTGGTGTTCTCCGGTCAGCCAGAGATAAAGCGATGCCCACACGCAATTGCAGCTACAGCCTGTCTCGGCGCCTTAAGAGCTCCAAATGCGCAAAGGTTCTCCTGAGTATCTGAGGTCAGCGAAGCTTGTCTCATAACATCTGGATCGAGGTGAGCCAGGCTTTCCAGACTTTCTAAAAAGCTCTTCAAAACGTCTCCGCCTTCCGAAGGATCCATCAGCAAGGGTAGTGAGCCTGGCAGAGATAGACTAGACAGTGGTCGTTCTCCTAAAGGCCCCCGGCTTCCACTTTCTAGGTCTCTACTTGCCTGAGAATGAGTGTTGATAGATCCTTACAGCTGGGATCTTTGCATCTTTGACTTGATAACGATCCTGCCTTCCTTGATCGCTAGAGTTCATTGCTACAGTGGGACTGTCATTAAGTTCTTAAGCTGAGTCGACAACCCCTTCCCGAGATGGTAGGAGAAGAACTATCACTTTCCAGGAGCAACCGACTACGGGATAGGGCAGAGAGAGACCCTTCCATTGATTCTGATTTCCCCTTTTTCCAAGGAGGAACCTACAGCTGCCTCGAGATCAGCTTGGTGATTTAGTCTTCTTAGAACATGGTAGAAATTGACTTGATCGAACTCCTTCACCAGGTTCAGGATTCTGGAGAAAAGATGAGACAGGGGGAGATGCTTCGGCCTTTTCCTTGCAACCAGGGATTGAATTACAATCCTGGAATCTCCAAATACCACCAGATTTGGGATTCGAAGAGTCCTTGCTTGGCTGAGGCCTTGCCACAAAGCTAGGTATTCCGCTGAGTTGTTGGAGAGGAGACCAAGTCCCCAAGCGAAGGAGAGGATTAAATTTCCTTCCGGATTATAAAGAACACCACCTCCCCCTGCATTTCCAGGGTTATCCTTTGAAGCACCGTCAATCAGCAGCACATGCTTTTCCAGTGTGGATCTCCATTTGATGAATTCCTTTTCTT